>CM056557.1:14737585-14985085 GCA_029721515.1 Synanceia verrucosa | reverse complement strand
TCATTGTTTAAGTTTATTATATTTACCTTCATAATGATTATTTTAGGGGAGAGCCATTGGAGAGATGGCACTGTCAGTGTTACAGACTTTCCAGCTAGATTTAGCAGCTTTTGGAGTGCTACATTCATTGGAAAAGTGATGGCAAGGCTGGGCTTGATTTTTCAGCGGGATAATTAAAATCTAGTGTACTCCTGTTAATGTCATAGCATCACTGACCCTGCCTTTAAGTGTCCGTCTAGTCTTAATTTGCCTGTGTCAGTTAAGAGGGGATGGGTAATATTTGCCCATCTATCCTGCATAGTAACTGAAGAGATTTCTGTATTTAGATTTTATTGTAATCACAAACTCTTGTCTTTCTGCCTCAGCTACAATTTAACACTAGCCAAGATCGAGTGGGTGGCGCTGGACTGAGCTCATTACAGCGAAATGAAAATCTGTCAAAGTGGAAACATATTTTCCATCAGTCACCACGTGTTGTTGGTTTTATTTTTTCAAGTAGGATCTGTGTAAACATGATCAGCAGTGTCCACCTTTCACTTGATAGTTGGATGCTTTGTTTAGCATCACTGTAATAGCCATAATCATTATCAGCATCAACATATCAACACGTTCTATTCATACTTGTTAGACCGTACCATAGTGACAAGAAAACAATTTTGCATAATTGCAGTCTAATTACATGATACTGAAGCGTAACCCTCACTCACAATAATCCATTAATCATTGAGGTTGATTCAGGCTGCAGTACTTTAATTCAAGTGCTGAAACAAAAGGGCCACGTTCACCCCGGCACCCATCGACTTCTCACTCCAACTGGCTGAAGCTACAGAAATTGGCAGTGGCCATCTCTCAATCTTCAGCTTGTCACTGCAACACAAGCTGCTAATTCATTATACATTACGCTGCCTGGCTGACGCTCAACAGTAAAGGCTGGGATGGAGTTAACAGTGAAGCGGCTACGGCCAACATGGTGAGTTAGCAATCTGTGCCTTTGCTACAGACTTCTGTCTCCAGGAAAACCTCTTGGCTCTCCTTATTAAGTATCCCCGGCCCATCCTGGGCTTGGTCATTGTACAAAGCTAATTTGTCCTCATCTCTAAGCTTCCTGATAGCAAAGCAGCCAATTAGAGATAAGCTCTAGCCCTTGCAGCACTGCTGCAGTGCACCCCCACCCACTCCCTCCGTTGCCTGACTCTTTCAGTTTCTCCACTTGCGATCCCTCTGTCTTGCTCCCCCAAACATTAGATTTAATCTTTCACTGGTTTCTCCTCCTCTTCCCTCCTTAGTTTCCTCTCTTTCAGCCTTTCCTCTCACATTGTGGTGCACTAAAGCTGACAGTATCTTGGCATGGATTAGAGGTCAAGTATCCTTGATGTCTGTGGAGTATTCAGCCAAGATAGCTGCTCAGTAGTCATGCAGTGATGCAGTGAGGTGTAGCTGGAGTGGAAATGCAGGACATGCTAGCTTTGAAAGATTTATGCCCGTGGGTGAGTGGCACATTATACTGTGGAAAGAGATGTCCTGTCCTCCTCTACAGCCCTTCTGCAGGTTTACTGAAGGTGGGGTTATACTGAATTACCTGTCATTCATTGAAAGGCACCCCTTCATCAACACCAAACATCAGGTTATTAATGTGTTTATTGACCTGATTATTAATATATACCATAAAACTGGAACTTGCGGCCCAGTCGCCAGGAAAAAAGTCTCTGCAAACTGACACATTAAATGTCAACTGTTTTTGTATTCAGTCAGAACAAGTGATGGAGAATATTAAATATATATACTGAGCAGCTGTCACTGAAAGTAAAGTGGGTCAAACAAACACAGAACACCTTCACTGCTGTTTGCATCCTGTACGATCTATCACTGGGAGTGACTTTCAGGATCTATTTTAACACTGTATCTATTAGTTTCACCTTTCTATTCAGCTATTGACCTATTCATGCTCTCTTTAACTATTTGATTTGATAATCCATTACTTTTAATGACCAGCTTTTCCCATTAATTGTGGTCTTTATAACTGTCTGCTCACTTAAAAGCTGATTCAATAAATGAATTGCCATAATGTTGTAGTTTATTAAGTTTCCCCTCTGTTAAAAATGAACGTATAAAGATAATATGAGATAAGATTAAAGATTTTTATCAAGAGGACTGTTGTACAGCGGTGGGAAAGAGTGCAAATATACTGAGTGATAGTAGAAAATGGCAATTGCAAATCCAAAATGTGTACATTGTCAAAAGTATAAAAAGGTTAACAGAGGGATCACATGAGAAATAGCAAACAACCGTGTATGTACAATATAAAAGTACCGGTAAGTGTATATGGTTAGTTTGGAATATCCATGATTAAGACCATGATATTACACATCATGTCCCACAAGAGAGACCCACAGTTGTACAGCATCCGGACCAGCATGAAAGATGAATAAAGTGCCTCAGATCATGCTGCCATCAAGACTGGTTTTCCAGCTCTGAAGATAACACAGAAAAAGCTAGCTAAGGTGGATTTTATGTCCTGTAATGAGGAGCTTGTCGAGATGCAATGTTTAGGTGAAGTGAGTAATGCAGGGAATCACTGATCAGTCCCACAGCTTTTAAGAACTGAGGGAAATCTGTCAAAGATGCCAGCTCACACTGATATCTGTAGGTGATGCCTGCTGGGCCGGTGTCTGAGGATGATGACACTGATCCGTGTGGCTCAACTCATGTTCCTCCGTTTCTTTACAGACCAACCTGTGGAAATATATGAGCTGTGAGAAAGAGACCAGCTCACCCCACATCTGTCCGTCTCTCCTTCCGTCTGTGTCTCTTCATCCCATCACCTTCATCCATCTTTCTCACAACCCATGCATCAGCAACAGTGGTGTGCTGTCATCATCGTGCGTGCATCCCTCCGTCCGTCCGTCTGTCTGTCTACATGCAAGACCCCGGCGGGTAGTTATCTGTCTGCCTGTGTGTCTGTATATTTGTATGTATTTGTGTGTGTGTGTGTGTGTGTGTGTGTGCTGTATATATGTCATGTTACTAACTTGCATTTAGAATAACCGTTGTGATGTTCTTATAATTATGTTGAAATTTATCATCTCTCCCAGTGTGCTTAGAATCAAATAGTTTTTTTTTATTTATTTTTTTTTTATATATCAAAGATATCCCTCAGGAGGATATTTGCTGCTCTCTTTTCTTAAGGTTACAGTTATGAGTTTCTGTCTTTTGTTGTGTCTGGTCACCCCTGTTTCTCCTCTCATATCTCAGGAGTAAAGAGAGGAGTGTGTTCTCAGATCAACCACTTTCCAGAAGATGCAGACTTTGACCATGATGGGGCAGAGTACGTCCTACGTAAGTCAATGCCAGCATTATGAGGCATGGATGATGAATGAATGGTTATAAATAAGAGAGAGAGAGGGGAAATAAAATGAAGAATTACTTTCTAGTAATTTTTAGACTTGGTGTTTTCATTTGTGGTTCTTTGGAAGGTCTCTGCAAGAAGTAAACATGTGACATTGTGTACAGAAAGCCAGGGGAGATGAGGCGGTCTACTCCGTGCCCTGCAGTGATGTGTTTCTGCTCCATGATATGCTACATGTGTGCCCCTGCATACATAAAGAAAAGCTTGTTTTCTGTTTACAATGTTGCAGAGGCATTTTGCTGGCATTTAGATGGCATTTTCTCTCCTGTGGCCTAGTTGTCCTAGATGAGAGGAGTTTGTGCGTGTGTGCGTGTGCGTATGTGTGTGTGTGTGTGTGTGTGTGTGTGTGTGTGCATGGTTGGCAGACCTGCTGAAGGCCACATGGGAAGAGTTTGATTCAATCGTGTGTCTAGGACTGAGTAATTTCTCACCAAGTACTGTGTATATTTTTAATGGAGCGGCTTTTTTATTTATTCTCTGTGACAATTTTTCTCCATCCTCCTTGTATCATTCAGACCTGATCTATGTGGTATTAGTTAACACTTTGGAGTAGAGCACCAGTTATGTTATTGGAATCCTTGAAATTCCCAGTTGATCGGGTAACAACTGATAAACGCAGGTGCTGTGGTCACAGCAAGCACAGTTTGACAATACAGTTAACGTTGTGCACCTGCTCTGTCAGAAATACAGAGTAACAGTAAGACTGATATCAATGAGATAAAATTAAAAACAGTGTGAAATTCTGCAGTTTGCAGCATGATCTCATGTCTCCTCGTCACATTTTGTCGCTTGAGTAGAAGCGCCCTGCGTTTTGTAGTATCCCTACTCAGAAGGTTTGTGTCAAAATGTGTTTCAGTAAAAATAACTGAATTTCTGCTTTCACACGGGACACAAACACTGGGGTGTTTAACCCTCTTATCTTTAGCAGACTTAGTGTCTAATAATGAGACAGATGGGTTTACATTGGAGTTAGTTTAAAACCCAGTGTTGTACATGAATGGGATCAGTGGACGTCATTCACTGAATGGATCAGTTTTCAAATCATGAACGTGAACATGACCAGGAGCGGCGCTCACTCTGGCGAGAATGAACAGCATGCACCGTTCACATTCATGTTCATTTGAAAACTCTCGCGATAGAAAGTGTTTTTCGGGTTTTACAACACTGATTATGGCAAACACTATGACGGTCACTGTGACGGTCCAGTATGGCGGATGCCGAAGCCAGATTTGCAGAGCACTTGGCGGAGTTTTATAAATTGAGGCCACGGAGACAGTCCAGTGCTGCGGCACTGGGAGCCCGGTGTCATGGAGCCAGCCGGTGCCGCAGAGCTAGTCCGGCACTGATTCTTTGGTGATACAATAGCTTGATTAGTTTTGGAGTGGCAGTTATTTACAGCAGGTGAGGAATGGTTAAGCAGAGGTTCTATTGAGTAACATAAAGTCTGATTTTAAAAAAAGTTTCAATTTGAATCAAGCATGGTAATTGAGCACTCCACCACTAAAAATAAAAACTGCTACTACTATTAAGAATGCAAATACGTTCAATGGCCGTTGCTGAAAAGAAATGCTTTTTGTTTTTATTCTAGTTTTGGTGTTCACCATTATTTTCTCCTGTGTTTAGGGGTAGTCAGGGCTTCCAACATCTTCCCAATCCTCAGTGCCATCCTTCTGCTGATGGGAGGGGTTTGCATCGCTGCTAGTCGTTTCTATAAGAGCAAAAGGAACATCATCTTGGGAGCGGGAATTCTCTTTGTGGCTGCAGGTAATCTTAAGAAAACTGTATATGCTTATACTGTATGTGTGTGACTGCTTGTGTGAGAGGTGATCTGGAGAATGTCACTTTCCCAAACAGTTTTTATGCTTTGTTTGGGAGTATCTAGTTGTGTTTAGACTATCAAGGCTTTCACCCTCCACCCTGCCTGTTATCTTTACTGAGAATTTCACAACTCGTCATGTCAAACAAATGAGTTTCATAGTCCTGTAAGTCGTTCTGTCTTGAGTTTACTTTGTAAATACTGTATTTCTGGGCTTCCTCAGGTCTGAGTAACATAATTGGTGTGATCGTGTACATTTCGGCCGCACTGGGGGATATCTCTCCTAAGAAGGACGAGGATAAGAAGTGGCAGTACTCCTATGGGTGGTCCTTTTACTTTGGAGGTCTGTCCTTCATCATGGCCGAGATGGTGGGGGTCCTGGCTGTCAACATCTACATCGAGAAGAACAAGGAGCTACGCTGCCGCTCACGCACCGACATTTTCAAGAGCACCACGCACGCCATGCTCCGCCTGCCCAGCTACCGCTTCCGCCGCCGCTCCCGCTCTTCGTCCCGTTCCACCGACCCCTCCCGCTCCCGAGACCCCTCACCTGTAGGGGGAGGTGGGGGGAAAAACTTCGGCCTGCCCCCCTCTGCGCTGCTTTCCCAGGGCCCCATCTCAGTATCCACTTTACCGAACCCCCACTCTCGCTCCCACACGGCCCTGGCTGGAGGCGACATCTCTCTCTACACGCTGTCCCGCGACCCCAAACTGGGGGGTTTGCCGCCCATGTATGGAACAGTGGACAGGGCCACGCTCTACCAGCTCCACAACTGCTTCCCAAAGGATGGAGGGGGAGGGGGGGTGATGATGAGCGGTACACTTCCCTCACTTAAATCCCACAACCCTTCCAATTCTTCCAACTCCAATGCGCCGATGCCCAACTCGGTTGGCTCTGGCCCTCCACCCTTCACCTCATCCACAGTAGACAGGGAGCGAGGGATGGGGACTCTGGACAGGCTGAAGGGAGACAGGGAGAGCAACTCTAACACCCTCAATAGGAAGACAACACCTGTGTAGAGAGAGGAGGTGGTGAGAAGGAAGGGAGAGACGGAGGATGGGTAGTAATTAAAGAGAGCAGATAGAGAGGAGCACTGTGTTTGTGTGGCTCAACAGGAAGTAGACAGACAGGTGAACTGATAAATCTCTCCCTCCATGTTCACTGTTATTTAGTCGGCGCAATCTCACTAAGAACAAAAAGAAGATGAGTAATAACAGAGTGATAATAACAACAACAATGAACTTTCACAATAAAACTATTTTGATATTTTAACGTACTAGAAATGATTTATTTTGTTAATGATTCAACGCAATTAACCTTGGGCTATTATGAAAATGTTTCACATATTTTTTGTGCAATATTACTGCTAATTAACCAGATCATCATTAATGTAAAATTGTTGTTGTGATTATTCATGTTGTTATTACAGGCTAGCTGTTTTTGCAAACACTATAGTTTGGAATGAAAATTTAAATTTTAAATTTTAATTTTTATGTCAATTTCACTCTAATTTTTAGATCTCAATGACTTTTACTGTGAATTTCTTCCATGCAGAGCCACTGGGGCCGTCAGTGAGCTGTGTAACTGTGTCAAAATGTCAAGCATGAGTGTGCACAACGTGGGAGAATGAGGGCCTATATTATTTTTTAACCACCATATTACATCATTTTCTTTTTAAACAGTCAGATTTGAATACTGTAAATTGTCTTCCAATAATGATACTGAAAGAAATGCAAGTCTGCGTTTTCTATGGGCCTCTGTTAGTCTTATTTCCATTCTAATCAGTGTCAACAGTAGTACTTGTAGCTATAGTCGTGTTGAAGATGTTTGTTCTTGGGCATTAACAGAAACCTCTGACTAGAGGAAGCAGAAAAAGACATATAGAACAACAATTGTACAGATTCAGGTAAAGGACACTGCCTGAGCAGAAAAAAAATGATAATAATATTTTTTTTCTATGAAGAGTCCCAAAGTGAGACATGCAACTCATCATTTTCAGTGGCAAAAAAAGACAATATGTATATGTGGGTTGAGAGGGTTTAAAAAAAACTGTAGGGAAAAACTTTTGAAATGATACATGTACATTGTAATTATGGCATACATATATTTGTAAAGTCTATAGATTCGTTTTTCGGGACCACTGTTCAAACTGGGTATGCATTTTGGGCTGGTTTGTTCCCGGTGCCCTTCATGGACTCTTGTTGGGTGGTTTCATCCACCAACCCTGCGCCGCCATACTTGCTCCCCCCCGTCCCCAGTGTTCCTCAACTTTATCACACGAGCAACGACAGATTCACCACAGAGACAACCCCCAAACCTCCCCAAAGATTCTTTTCACTGTGCTTTCCCTGTGACCGCCGACTCCTGAGTCTGAACTTTGGCCTGATCTGTTTATGTTGATGAGAATGTAGACACATAAACACCCACTCCCACCCCCCAATATCTGTCCTGAACTGTTCTGAGTGACTGCAAAGCTGGGTTGAAACCATGGACACACTGCTACATGATATAATGAAGAAGCAAAACAAAACAACCAGACGCTTCCAGATTCTATACGTTTTTATTTCTTTGATTTCGTTTCATAAAAAGAATAATGTGATTAAAAAAAACTGCACACAGATAGCATTTATGTGGGCAATATAGTATGTAGTTGAGAATAGATATATCTAGACAAATGATTATGGTTTATCTAAATGTGTGATAAACTTAAACACTGTATTGCACGAAGTTTATAAAAAACAACAACAGACATTAACAGACTGCTGTCTTTTGTTTCTCTTTTGCTAAGAAAGAAGTAGCCTACAGAGTGAGTATCTGTATACTGTATTCAGACCTTTTACATAAATAATCAAGATGTGAAAGGAGAATACTGTAAATGAATGATAATGTTGCTCCACAATTGTCGGATGATATATAATTCTTTACTAACGACTCAAAAGGTGATGGTTTGTCAATGTTGAGTGCACAGCTTGTCTCAGTTGCTCCAAGTAACCAAACAAGCAAGTTATTGCAGGTTATAGTAAACGTAGTGAAAACAATTAAAAATGAATAATAATTATAAGTAGTAGTGGTAAGCGCTGCATTATCTTCCCACTGAAAAATTATTTTTATTTATTGCAAAATATCTGTCTTTAAACTTGCCATGAGGTGTAATGGTATTAGCAGCAAAATATGCTTAAGTGTCAGAAGTCAGTAAGGCACAGTAAATCAGTAAATCACTGCATCAGTATTATTGATGCAATAACTATTATTTACGCTGTAAAAGTGGATCGTGTGTTTTATATGTAGAATCATAACTGAAATAACTGAAAGGTACTAAAGTTACTTTCCTCCAGTTGGCTTTGCTGGTCGTTAGCGATCAAAAGCTGCCGTTAGTTACAGAAGCTGAAGGTAATCTCAGCTAATCCTTGCTGTGATGTGATCCTAAAAAGACTTCGACCTTTGCTGTCATACCTGAGGCTCATTATATTTGCAAATATATGGGTAGGGCCAGATGGGCGGTATTTGTCAAATAGGATAATGAAAAAGCAAGTGAAAGTTAATTCAGTGCACTTTCCTGTGACCGCCACTCTACCTGAGCACATCATGTTTTTCCTGTAATGGGCCCATCTGGCATCTCATGCATGTTTCTGAATGAGCGATTATAAATAACTGTGATGGTCAGGTGCTGGTTTTGCTTGACCTCAGAGGGTTAATCACAGCTGGGAGTCTTTAGAGAGGAGATATGAGAGGGAAGCAGTGTCACATCGTTGACAAGTGGTCTGAGATTCCTAGTGCTCCTGGACCTGGAGGATTAGTTATCTGGAGTGTTTTCCCTGCTATTATCATACCTACAGTCTAGTTTTAGTCACAGTGATGCAGCTTAGATTCCACGAGGTAAGATGAGAGGCTGCCAAACCTGCCACACAGATGTCATTTGCTCTCTCGTACAGTGTCCGATGTATGGACATTCATGCATGCATTAGAACAGTTGAGGCTATTCCCTTCTCTGTGAAGAAGTCTAGCAATTTGCATTTACAAACATGCAGCTAGAGCAGTGTTTGTGCACCACTTGTCACACAGTCTCAGCAGCATTATAACAGCTATATATACAACCAGGATAGTGTGTCATGTGGATTCAGTTTCTGTCCACTGAGAGTCAAAAGCATGTCTGAGTGTGTGGGCAGGTGCCACTCACTCACCACAGCAGACCAGAATGTTTGAGTAGTTATTGGAACATTATGGTGTGATTGTCCGTTGTCCTTGTGAATGGGACAGAGGGGTTGATGGCACTGAGGTAGAGGGGAGGTGACTGTCGGGCTCGCCTGGAGACAGCAGGGAAAGTGACGCACTGAGGTCAGGGGTGGAGAAAGAGAGGAGAGGGCACAGGAGTATGATGATAGGCTGGAGGGGGGTAGGGAGGGGGGGTACATAGTTGAAATTCAAGGATAAGGTTTCCTAACCTCTGCAGTGAAATGCATTGCGATGAGCACTGGTCTAATTATAGAAGAGCTGGTTGGGAGGAGGTGAATGTTTGGCAGAGAGGTTAGTAGTCACACCGTGAAGGGGCGAAAATGGGTGAATGTCAAGTTTGAACGCAGGTAGGGTGTTGTGTCAGCAAACAAAACAGAGGCACTTCTGTTATGTTAAATTTCTTTAATGATGAGCAAAACGGGCGCCACATACTGTACATATATATGAGCAGAAATGAGCATGTACTTTGCAAAATAGCAGTTCCTTGTAGAGAGGCTGTGTGAGCATCCTATAACAAATATTATAAATATTTACTGCATATATATATTGCAAATAAAGTGACAGGAGACACTACAGACAGTGATCATTCATATATCAATATAAACACATCCATTCAGTTTATGTACAAAGTTGAGCTATATAGTAAGTCCATAAAATTTTCTGATATACAAAATGGTATTTGAATCACTTCTCACAGTTGATTTCATTCAATATGCATTCATACTGAAGCAGCATTCACCCAATAGTTGTAAAACACACATAAGTAATAAATAGTATTGTTAATCAAGTATTCAGTCTTAAAAAGCTTCATAGGATGTATTGTGAGAATATTAAAGATAATTATTCACTTTTCAAAAGGCAACATGTAGCAGAAATATTCAGGACCTCATTCATACCAATTATTATCAAAACATGGTCATTTTTTTGCTACTTAGGTGGAAATACAATCTTTAGGAATTTGAAGCTATGAAAGCCATTTCTGCCTGAAAAAAGTGCATGAAAACACTATAATATAATAATAAAACTAGAATATTAATCACAGTAAGTCATAATTATGAAAATTTTTGACTTTGACAAGCATTTGATTAACAGTCTCTTAATTTTGTTATTTTGTTTTGCTATGTCTTACTTTCAGACTGTCCACTGAAGAAGAATGACTCTTTCCATAACCCTTACCAAGTTGTTTTTGTGTCTGAACCTAACATTAACATTTATTCTGAAGCAGCAATTTGTTACAGTTTCACAGCACTGATAAAGTCTTGATGAACAGTTATGGGTTTCAAAAATATATTTACTCTTCTCATGCTAGTGGAGAGACTAGCTTTATGTGTGGATGTACAGTTATCGGCAGGCCAACAAACCTGTTTGTTTATTAAATAGAACACAAAGCTAAACATTTAGACAGTCAGCAGTAGCCCTTCCATCTATTTTCTACAGTAAACCTTTTTTTTTTTTACACATCCTGGAGGCCTCCCTAATGTGTTGCTGACTCTACATACACCTGATTAAGACCTTGTATGACTTCGCAGACATATTAAATGCAGAGAACAAGTAGTCACAGCCCTCAGGAAATGGACGTTTCCTCTTGCTCTCTAACATAACATCAAAAATAATGTAGCTATGCATATTTCATTATCATCCACGTGCTAGGTGGCGCTATTCTTGTGTGGCAAGCATTTCTGCCAGGGGCTGAAAGGAAGGGAGAGGATGATGAAGAGGAATCCTCCGAAAATAAGGATGGCTCCCGCTGAACCCACGCAGGCCACAGACCAGGACAGCTCATGGTGTAAAGGTATGGAGTGGTCACTGGACAGCAGGGCCAGCACAGACTGGTGGAATATCAGGATAGAGAAAAGGACCAGGACTCCTGCACACAAAGGGGAGTCGAGAGATGTTAAACTAAAATAACATGAGAAGATATCCACAAACAACTGATCATAAAGACCAAATAATCCTCATCTTTCCTGATATCAGTCTGCTCTGCGATACTTGAATGTAAATAGGTGAGGTCTCACCTGATAGGATGAAACAGAAGGAGGCTGGCTTGAGAAAGAAGGGCACTCCTTTACTGAGGGACATGGCAATACAGATGGAGCCCATTACCATCATGGTCAGACTGAAAAGAGCCAAGATAGCTGCTGCTAGATTCAGCTCTGTGACGGAGAGCAGAAAGAAATTAAAGGAGAATAAAGTATAAAAAAACAAAAGACACCATTAGTTTAGTTTGTCATTTTATGCAGGGAGTTAGTGTGAATACACCACAAGTTTGATTCTGTTGGGTTTATAGATTATACTCGGTTATGAAAATGCAAACACGGTTATGTCACTTCCCATACTGGCTCTGATTAAAACAGATTTTAAAGGCAGTGCATATCTGAACAGGTGCAACCCAAAAAGCTGATCAACATTTCACTGTCAGTTTAGTGTTTCTGACACTCGTTCACATGGATATTATTATTATTTTGTTAACTAAAAGATAGCAGGTACAAGCTTTATGTTTGGATGAGTTGTTAATGGGGGGAGCTGACAATGAAAGCACCGTCTGTTTTTTTCTGCCTAGCTACATTTTGCAGTTTTTAGATTGACTCGTGTTTGTCTTATCTTCCATGGCAGCCATCGATTGTTGAAAGTATGTGACCATAAGCTTTGAACTTGAACTTAAAACTTACTTGACGTGAATCAGTTATCACAGAAGCCTGCATATCTGCAAAAACATTTAAGGCAATCCATCCAGTTTTTCTTTAGATTCCAAGTTTGGAGCAAAGTAGTGGAGTAACCAAAATATTGCTATACATACAGCCATGGTACTGATGTCGCTAAAAACAGCATCCACGAGGTTACATCCATGTTGTCTTGGTATATAGCTCCCAAGTTTAATGCAAATAGCACACTTTCTGATTGCAATTTGCTCTCACGTGTTAAATGTCTGAGTTTCACTGAATGCATCAAAACGGTCTCTGCTCAAAACCTTTTACCAAAAGCATAAAGTTGACTTCTTGCTCAGAGTCATGTAAATACCAGCTCTCAGCCAGCTGATCTTCAAACAGCGGCTGCCTGGACAGTAATGTAAACACATAAATCAGTCAGCTAGCTTGTGGTTTTCTTAGGAGAATGGGCGGTAGCAGTAAATGGGCCGAAACATGCAAAAAAACACCAGCATGGTGCTCTGAGCATCCCAGGGAACGTTTTTATTAATAGTAGCTGCAATGAAACTGTTAGTGTGCATCTGCATGTGCAACAGAAAATGCAGGGGAGGGTATAATGTCTCACTCTTGTCAGTTGTTTTCTTGAATATGACTGCATTATCCCCAGAGGTGAAGAATTTGAAGTAGGTGCAGTTGGTTTCTGTGGGTAAATAAAAAGATCATACAAAGAGATCAGACACACATACATGCATACATGCCCACACACAAACTCAAACACACACACACACACACACTCCTATGGATAGCTGCTGGTCTTCTGTTATGTACCTCCTATGCATCCATGCACTCTGTCCTTCCAGGCATCAATCCTATTTATATCCGAGTGTCTAGCATTAGCTGGAATATTCAGAGACACACACACGCGCACACGCACGCACACACACACACACACACACACACACACACACACACACACACACACACACATTGCCCAGCACTGCACATATGGCACTGCCAGAGAGGGTGAGAGACAGCAAAATACTGAGGGTGGATGGCAGAGGGGAGAAACAGAGGTAGACAGAAAGAAGGGACAGATGGAGGGTAGAAATGGAGAGGCATGGCTGCAGAAGAAAACGGGGTGATGGAGAGGGGATGTGTGTGGTGAGTGAACCATGTGGAGAGATGCAGGAAATATGGATAGAGCTCAGAGGATGAGATAGCAGGGGGAAAAGGAGCAGTGAGTTGGGGGCAGTTGGAAGGGGGGGCGAGTAAAAGGGAAAAGACAGGGGAGCCACAGATGGAGAAGGAGGTGAGACGAGCAGGAGATGTCAAGAGGGGGAGGAAACACAGAGGGGCCAGTTAATACTGCATTAGACATACACTCTCCCTCAGTCCCTGTCCATCCCGCTTCCTCATTTCCCCCTCTCTATATTTAGACAAAAACTGTGAAGTAGTCAGATTCCACTTGGCTTCACAAGTGCATAGTGATGACTTTCACCCACTGAATATTATGTGGTCCAAAATGACCACATGCTTGTTTTGTGCACATGCTCTCACACATTTCCATCGCACACAAATATGTTTGTGCCCGAGCACATTTGCAAACATTTTTTTTTACTGAAGCAGACACACTATTTATCAGCTTACAGATTTCCCAACACGTTATGCTATCAGAGTCAACCGGTTTTGCTCTCGCTACCCCTGCTGAGGCTATAATTATTGAGCTGTCATGTCCCTCTCCAGCAGGCAGCGAAAGATGGATAGCTGGTCTTCAGATGACAGGCGTGGCATCAGCAGGGCCACACTCTGCTCAGTATGCGAGCCAAAGTCATGTAAACAGTGATGTGAAACAGAGAAGCAAGGGATGGCAAAAACAGTCGTTTTCCTCCAAACATGACAAGCCCACGGCCATCTGTGGCAGGCGGTGTGGGCCAATAGTGTTAGGACGTGAGCGAAAGATAGTCTGAAGCATACTGGCTGCTCTCGCACACACCAACAGACCATCTCAGAGGCACTCAGTTATATCTGCTAGCAGCCAGAGATGCAGGACATTTTGACAGGTGAGATGAATTAGCCCTTGATGACTAAATAGAAAAACAATGTCATAATTCAGCAGTCAAGGTGATGCATGTGAATAGTATTTATGTATACCACTTGTATCTCAGCTTGAAGATCTTTCTGGTTTCTTCAGAGCTCTGCTGTCTCAGCAGATTCCCTGCAGTGATTCGTAGAGCAGCACCTTTGAAAGCCCTCCTTGCCTATCTCCATCTCACTTCTCCCACTACCTGCCTCTCTGTGTCTCCAGCCTCGCTTTTCAGACAGAAGTAGGTCATTGTGGAGATAATCAACACGCTCTCAAGAACCTAAACATGGTCAAGTTGAATAAAGTGCTTCTAGAAAGGAGCTGTCACAACTTTAAAAGTGGATGTTCATCAGCGCAACAAACCTGTGGTCTGCCTGTTATCACCTGTTTGTAGTGTGTGTACAACAGGAGATTATTAGGTACCAATTCAAGGGATAAAATTGAAACCAATGCTTCATTACATTGACAATGTTAAGAATTACTAAGATTTTGATGTATAATGCGTGTATCTCGTGCTGTTTGGTGTTGTTACAATAGCATAAGAACTGAATCATATTCAGCTTCGTATTTCTTTAATGATTCAATTTGCACACTATCTGTAGGATGACCTAGATACATATGTATGCAGGCAGCTTCACATAACCTCTCTGTTATGTACGTACATGCATGTATGTATGTATGTATGTATGTATGTATATATGTAACCCTATATCTGTAGATTATTAGTGGGGTGAAAATTAGTCTATTAGAATGAGGTTTTTCCTCAGTCACTTATGGCCTCAGATAAAAGGCCTACAGATGTTAGCATATCCCCAGAGGGCATACATTGTATTAGATATGCCTGCTTTTCACATCAGTGGTGATGGCAAAGAAAAATCATGGCGATTAAATGTACAGGCTCTTTCCTCAATGATCTCAACAACTTGCTACCTCTCAGAAACATCCCTTGACCCTTTCCCATCATTTCACTTTCATTTCTGAGGCATGTGCTGTAATGTGGAGGCAGCCTCAAGGTAGAAATGCATGGCCGGGCAATTCTGTTTGTAGAAATGCAGACATGAGCAGACAGTCAGGGAAACAAAACAGTCACATGCCCTCCAGAAACCTCACCTGCTCACCTCATAGACAGCACAGACAGACAGACAAGCGAAGATAAACTCACACAGATTCCAGCCAGAGCTCTCACCTCCAGGTAGTTCAGCAGGGCCGCAGCTCGTCCTCTCAGGGTCGATGTCAGCCACCCATAGGGTGCGGATGCAGCCCTTCCACAGGCCATAATGGGCTATCTGGCAGGTCTGGTTGCCACTGAAATTCTTCGGTTGGGCTAGCTCCACCCAAAACTCTGTGCCCATACCCAATACTGTCAGGGTTACGCCAATAATAGACACAAAGAAGGCCAGCTTGATCTTTCCCTCCTGGCTGTCACTCATCTTGTGGGTCCTCCTCTGTCCCCTTCCACCTTTCATCCCACCCAAACCTCCACTTTGTCCAGCTCCTGCCACCCCAATGTGACCATCCTCATCCCGCTGTACGAAGAAGTTGGACCACATACTGCTCTCAAGGACAGGCCAGAGGAAGACCAGCAGACAGAACTGGGCACTTGGGCTAAATATTTAAAGAACCAATATCCATGACAAAATCAATGGATAAGTAGAAAGAAAATGGGGAGAGGTTAGGTGTGAAGAAGGTGCAGGTTTGGAGGCTTTGTTTCAAAGTATAAAAGGGATGCTTAAGGAGGCTGGATGGGTAAATTGAGCAAACAGTCAGTGTGAACAAGAGAAAGAGAGAGAGAGATGAATGGAGCTACAATGAAGTGGGGAGCACATGAAGAAAGGAAATGATAAACTGGGAGTAGACAGAGGCAAGGAGCAGGAGAGCCAGTGTCTGTTTTTTCGTCCAGTCCCCTAAAATAGAGAGATGAAACAGAAAGATGAAAGAGCAGCCACCATGTGCTTCACAAGTGCAAAATCCTTTCATCACCAGCGTAATATTTAATTTCCAAGAGCGTTATCAGCATCTACAGTATCCCCCTCTTCCTAAAAGCCATATGACAATGCTCTCAGCCAACAATAGATAAGCCATATGGTGTTTCCCTAAAGGCAGATTTTTCTTCAGATTAAAAAAAAAAACAATTGGGCTTTATGAGGTGGTGGAGTGGTATGGTGCGAGTTCAAGGTGAGAGATAATACCCCAGTGCCAAACGGGACCACCTATCTTCTATTTTTCCAGAGGAGTTGACAACAAAGCTCTTCCCCGAACAGGTAAACTATCTCTGACCTAGACACAGATCCCCTTTGATCTGAGGGGATAATGGGTTGCCACAAATACCTCCAATCCTGCATTACGTGTACCAGCAAACACTTGGAATCTGCAGCCATGACTGTCTTTTTGAGCGAGTGTGTGTGTGTGTGTGTGTGTGTGTGTGTGTGTGTGTGTGTGTGAGTGAGTGTGTGTGTGTGTGTGTGTGTGGTGCATTCACTGTAAGCGTATCCAGGCTTATGGAGCTGTTTCTGTTATTCCAAACTGTGAGCGAGGGGCCTTTAGAGCACTTTAAACAACATGAGTGACGGGGCAGAACGGCGACTCCGCTCTGCACAGGGTGCATGAGAGGTGATAATTCATGCCTGAACCCTCTGACGGAGAGAGAGCTGCAGTAATTAACTCTGCTGTGCAGAGCAACAGGTCACATAGTGGAGGCAAGAGGCCTGGCCAGTTAGGAAGGCGGCAGCAGCGGTTGGTGGATCACTTAATTCACCAACCACTTTTGTGCTGACGGCGTCACAGGTTTTATATAGGCAAAGCTCTGCATGAAGTCACTAAGTGCAACGACTTCGTACCCAATATTTTGCTGTCTATATAAAGAGTAATATAGGCTACAGTATGTACATACATTTAAATTTTATTTATTCTGAGTAATATGATCAAAATAGCCGATAGTAACAATTGTGCTTAAAAAAACAGAAAACATACGATGGTCAAAGAAGGAATATGGTAGAAATGATCATTTAGAGCTGATATGATTAGTTGGATAATTAGACAGAAAATTCATCTGCAACTATTTTGATACTTGATATTAATTTAAGTCATTTATTGATCACAAATGTAGGGATGATTTGTTTCTTGAAATGTGCAGAACAATAACATGTGAAGATTATGTTATCATAATTTCTGCCATAAATCAATAAACAACAACATCTCTCTATTGCCTGGTCCTAATTTATTGCAAGCACTGCAAAGAGAGATAATCTTCTGATATTAACAGCTAATCTTAAAAAACAAATGTATCTAATGATCCAAAGGTTTGGAATAGCAGTGATGTATTTGAATACTCCTCCAGCATTAACTGTAATAAAGAATATCAAGACTGCCGCCGCTGACAGCCAAGTTAGTAGTCATAGAGTTACAATCCTTGATCACATTACATCCATATTAACCACAGGATGATCTGAGGCCATGCCAGGCTACTCTGTTGCAGGGATAATGCAGACAAATGCACACTTTGTACCAAAACATTATCCTAAGCAGTGTACCTAAGTGTGTCTTTGAGATTGATGATGCAACAAAAACTATGGAACGGCTTCAGTTCGGTAGTAGCTGAGCAGATGATAAGCCTGTACACACACAGGGGTATTTTACATGAGGAAAAAGAGGAACTCTCTCTTACGTTTCACTAAAGACAGCCACTTATGTGACATGTGGGCTAATAAAGCAGTAACGAGCTTGAGTGAAAAGAAGAATAAGTCTGACCTGTTTGGTGTGTGTTGTTCAGTTCAGGAGGAAGAAGCGCTTGAAACTTAATAGAGGGTGGCAATAGGAGAGTTAGAGAGAGTTAGAGAGAGAGGGAGGGAGGGAGGTACGTAAGGGTTATGGAAAGTGAGTGTAACAGGGGAGGGGGCTGCAGCCTGGAATGGTTTACACTGTTGATGATTAAACGTGTGAGTTTGCTGTTGGCCCCACAAACTGCACCTGCAATCACAACAACATCCTGCTCACACTCCATGTTTGAATCTTAAATTGACGAGCAGAGGTGCTGCAGGCATGGGTGGTCTGGTCACATGACAGACAGCCATGCCAACATGATTAAGAACATGTCTGTATCTGTGACAGCCTTTCTGTTTATGTGTGCATCTATTTTAGACAGCCACCTGTTAATGACATTAAGTAAGGGTGAAGGAGGGGCCTACGTTTACGGTAGAATTTTGTAGCAACACAATACACAGTGCTTACCTCACAGTGTATTATACACAGTGTATTATACACTGTGAGGTAAGTGCAAATCTGACACAGTGACAGAGAGTGAAAGTGAAATGGAAAGAGCAGCAGACATGGAGAAGGAAAAAAAGAGCAGGAAAGGACAGAAAGATGGTAAAATGAGGTTGAAGATGAATAAAACTGTAAAGAAGCACCAATGACTGAGGAGGATGCAGATATGGTCCACAGTGGCTGAAAATGACAATGAGCAGCCCATTTCATTCCTCACTGAACAAGGTCCACGGAGGTTTCAGAGACTCAGCCTGGTCTTGTGGAAAGCTTTACTCGTGGCCCAGCCCTGCTTGGCTCTGCAACAGTTTAGGTTACATACGTGGCACAGAGAGAGGGAGGCCAACCCCAGCGGCCAGCCACGCTCAGAGAGGGCAGGGATGGGGGTGGTGGGGGACAGATAGTCAGAAAAGGAGAGAATCAGAGAAAAGGGACAAAACAGGCTGTAGGCTGTGACAGGAAAATAAACACCTACAATGTCCAAACCAGTCAAGTTCCTGTTCCTTTTTAAAAGAGATGGTTGCTGAAGCCACAGTGCAGTTTGCAGATTGAAAAAGAAAAACACGTTGGGCACATGACAGTCATGATAAATTGATTCTTCTGGAGTATAGCTATCTGTTTTAATGCACATATGTGTGTCTATTCTTTAAAATGACTCTACTTCTAATTATCTGGCCTATCTCTGCTCCTCCATCATATGAGATTGATGGAAAGTGTCCACAGGCGGCCTGAGGCCATCAATAATCTACAGTATGCTGATGTGAACAATCTTGTCTCCACATCACTCAAGCAGCCCTGTCAGCAGCGCAGGCTTATGCTTGAACACACTGAATTGCACACATGTGTGCTCATGTATGCAGCCATGCGCACACTGACCACACGTGCACACTACAGCTGCAAACATTTCTCACTCAAAGTACTGTTGACTGAGAAGATTAGCCTGATTAAAGCATGCTGATGGTGTTATCTTACATTTTTGTTATTGTCAATAAATCCATAAAAAGACCAAAACACTGAATTGTTCTGTATTGTTGTCCAATAGAAACACATCAGTAAGCTACAATGGACATCAAGAGCACGGTACATTTTCAATCAATACCACATGTACAGTTCTTGTGGCTAGTGCACCAAATCTGCAACTGAAAATAGTCAACAATAAGCACCCAATAGACCCAAGTCATGTTTGTCAAAAACTACAGCTCACAGCTGTTTATCTTTTTTCTTAATGAAAATGTGTATTTGTGACCTGTACTTAAAGATTTAGCTCTTCAGTTGAAGCAGGCTCACAGCAGAGAACCACAGACAGACCCAAGTCTCAAACAGCAAGATGGACGAACACACTGTTGTTATTGGGACCACAAAACTGATGCATCTTCACCTGTGTTTTCTCTACTGTAATGTCAAAACATCTTCTGCTAATGGTCACATTCAACCTATCATCTCTTTGCACCAGTTCTTTTGTTTGGGATGCTCCAATGCTTTTAATGTATGCTGAATGCAAATTGTCATAGGTACACAGAATCTTGCATCCATCCTACTCGGGTTTTGTACCCTCCTACTGCTGCAGTGTTCTATCTTTCTGAATGAGGATCAATGGTGAGGCTCTGCCTAGAATGACAATGACCATCACTAGATTTTAACAGTCACCACTAGAGGGAGATAATGTATTCGCAATCTGCAGCATGAGGCCTTAGGAGGGCTCCTAATAATGTGTGTCTTGTTAGGCAATATGAATGTCCTGATCTATAAGAGAGGCAGGGTCATGTTTACATGTTTCCTCTGGTGGATATGGCTTCAGCAGGCAGAGAGCTGCTGTTTTATCTATGTCCTCTGGGAACAACAGCGTAAGAGTGTTGCATCAGTGGCCCTGCTGCTGCTGGGTTTTGTGCAGTGGGGTGCAGCGATGCAGATAGATTATGACATAGGACGTTATGTCATGTCAGAGATGTGTCTCCTATAACTGTTTTACAGTTACAGTCCCAGGTGGACATAGATAACTTATAGTATTTATTGTATTGCTGCTAAACAAGACTGCAAACTTATGTGAACTGACTTAAATATAAAGGGAAAGACTAAGAATATATATATAAATATATATGCATATACAGTGGCTCCAATAAGTATTTGTACACCTCTGAGAATTGTGAATGTACACACCTATTATGTAAAATTAGTTATATGAATCACTTGGATAGATCTGGATGTTCCATCATTACAAAACATAACCATATTTTTCATGTTATAAACAACACAAAGAAATTAGTTAAGTTCTATCATTTATTGAAGTCCAAAAAGTATTTGTACAGGTCATTCTCAGTACTTGGTTGGCCCACCACGTGCTTTAATGATGGCCTCACACCTGGCAGGCATACTATCCACGAGTTTTTGACACACCTCTGGGCCGAGGCCATCCCACGTCTCCTGGATCAGTGTCTGGAGCCCAGCCTTGTTTGTGGCATGCTGACCATGATGACGCCTCTTGACCTCCTCCCACAGGTGCTCCATGGGGTTCAAATCTGGGCTCTGTGGGGGCCATTCCAGCACCTTAACCTTCTTACGTTCCTGGAAAGCCTTCACCCGTTTAGACGTGTGCTTCGGATCACAGTCATGCTGGAACAAGGACCAAGGAGCCTCCGAGCTGATGGCAGCATGTGCTGGTTCAGGATGTCCTCGTACATGGCAGAGTCCATAATTCCGTCAATGAAATGAAGGGATCCGATGCCACTGTATGACATACAACCCCAGGCCAGGACATTTCCACCTCCGTGCTTGACTGTAGGCTGTATACACTCTGGCTTGTACTCTTCACCTGGCTTTCTCCACACCGATTTTTTGCCGTCTGATCCAAACATGTGAAATTTGGATTCGTCAGACCACAGGATGCTATTCCACAATGCAGGAGGTTTGTTTCTGTGTTCCCGAGCGAATCTGAGGCGTTTTCGGCGATTCCTCGATTTTAGGTGAGTATTATAGGTTTTGTGACTCACTAATGGAACTGTACAGATACTTATTGGGTTAGATAATCGCATTTCTGACCAAATATGCCATTTTGACATTAAGGATTTGTTTAAAACATATTGATTATCAAATATTTTACTCACTTTTACACACAATAGCAAGCATATAGCCAAATATACAAAAGCTGTTGTGTAGTCGAATTTTCAAGTAGTGTATAAATACTTATTGGAGCCTCTGTATGTATACATATATATATATAAATATGTGTGTATGTGTGTATATATGTATACATATATACACACATATGTATATATACATATGTGTGTATATATATATATATACATATAAATATATATATATATGTGTGTATACATATATATATATATATATATATATATATATATATATATATATATATATATATATATATATCCATCCATCCATCCATCCATTATCTACCGCTTATCCTCTCATAGGGTCGTGGGGGGCTGGAGCCTATCCCAGATGTCTTAGTGCGGAAGGCAGGGTACACCCTGGACAAGTCGCCACCTCATCGCACCTCATCATTAGCCAATTAACAATATATATACAGTCATGGAAAAAATTATTAGACCACCCTTGTTTTCTTCAATTTCTTGTTAATTTTAATGCCTGGCTCAACTAAAGGTACATTTGTTTGGACAATTATAATGATAACAACAAAAATAGCTCATGAGAGTTTAATTTAAGAACTAAGGATTATTTATTTTCCATGGTTTTCTTGATAATAACCAAACTTACTTAAATTCTTACATCAATAGCTATGGCATTGTACCGCCAAAAACACTACTTTTAAGCATTCCATGTTTTCTTTTCTGTTTGCTTTAAACACATGATACACACAAGAGTTAATACTTGATTGCATAACCATTGTTTTTGATGACTGCAGCCATGCGTCTTGGCATGCTCTCCACCAGCTTCTGACATTGTTCTGCTGTCACAGCAGCCCATTCCTGTTGGACAAATTCAAACAAATTTTCTTTGTTTTTGGGCTTGTGGTTCTCCATTTTGAGTTTGATGATTTTCCACAGGTTTTCAATTGGATTAAGATCTGGTGATTGAGCAGGCCAAGGCATGGTGCGAATGTTGTGGTTCTCCATCCAGGCTTTAACTGACCTTGCCGTGTGGCAAGGGGCATTGTCTTGTTGGAAAATCCAGTCATTCGAGGCAGGAAAGAGTTTTCCAGCTGATGGAAGAAGACTGTTTTCAAGGGTAGTCCTGTACTTGACCTGGTTCATTCGGCCTTCACACAATTGCATTTGCCCTGTTCCACTCAGACTGAAACAACCCCAGATCATGACTGATCCACCCCCATGTTTTACTGTAGGGGCAAGACAGTCTGGGTTGTAAGCTTCTCCAGGCTTCCTCCTAACCAGTAAGTTGGCTGGAGTGGGCATCAATTCAAAATTGGATTCATCACTGAAGAGAACCTTAGCCCAATCATCAACAGTCCAATCCTTGTGGTCTTGAGCAAAGAGTAACCGGGCCTTCCTCTGCCTTTCATTGATGAAGGGCTTCTTGCGTGCTCTGTGTGACTTCAAACCAGCTTCAACAAGTCGGTTTCGAACTGTCCTTGCCAAGCAAGTCACATTTCTCGACAGTGCCCACTCATTTTTAAGGTCCCTGGAGGTCTGACGACGATTCCTGACACAGGAACGGTCATCTCGTGGGGTAGAAAGACGTTTCCTGCCACGGCCAGGTAGCAATTTGGTAGTGCCATGTTCAGCTTGTTTTTTTTGTTGTAATGAACGGCTGTCTTGGAGATCTTCAGTTTTTTCGCTACCTGTCTCTCACTCATGCCAATTTCCAGCAGTGCCAAGATGGCTGCCTTTGTTGCTTCACAATTCTTTTGTTTTAGGCATTATGTGAGAGCTGACAACTTCTGAGTTGTGCTACGGCTTGAATGTAAGCAGGAAACCACTCTAGACCTTTGCATGTGCAGTGCTGCTTGTGACATGAAATGGCCTCTTATATACCCTGGGAATCAATTAAGCTTAAGAATGTCAAATAGGACATAAAGTATTATGTGACCAGCTGCATTTTTTGTTGTGTTCATTGTATTATACGTTTAGTGGTACCAGATATTAGAATGAACAAGAAATTGAAGAAAACAAGGGTGGTCTAATAATTTTTTCCATGACTGTATATATATATATATATATATATATATACGTACAGGTACGTTCCAAAGCCAAGTCTTTCAAGGCAATCAAAAATAATGTGATGTTCAACCGTGTCAAAGGCTTCCCAAAACATAAAACTATCATCAGATATTACATCTGGATTGTCATTAAGGTCAAAAGTCATTTTACATTATTGAAAATATGTCAGTTATTCAAGAAGTGGAGTAGCTGCCGGACCAAACTGTTGGGATACTGTCTTTAGATGGGATGTTGTAGTCCAAGATGTTTTATTTCAGCGATGAGATCCAGAGCCGGAGCCATGAAGTGGATTAGCCGGTGCAGCTGTAGAGAAGTGTATGTATGCAACAGAGAGCCATAGTGGAGACAGCAACAGATTGAGCAGAATGAAAAGTGCGATGAAAAGTGAGACGAGGTGCTGCATTGTAGCCGCAGGAAACAGACGACTTGGCCCTGATGGAGCCATAAGAACCCACGGTGACACCAGTGTAACGAGCACTTTGAATGTCCCAGACTCTTCCTTATAAAGCTTTATGTCTGACCTCAACTCATTAAGTCCCGAAGCAACATATACTAAACATCCCGGTGTGATGACCATGTGACAGTCATGTGACTGTGACAGGAAGTGACCTCTCCAAAATGCTGGTTTGGCCTGTATGTAAATTTCAAGGAAGCAGCTTCAACGCGCCAGCGTCCTCTCATTCAGCAAAATATGGCTTGTCTTTCTGATGACTGTAAAACCTTTTAGGACTTTTTTTTACTTTTTTCAACATTTTACAATTTTTTTTGACATGTTATAATATGGATTTTTTTTTTATATAATTAATTATGTTTAACACACACTGGATGATTTTTTTTGACATTTTATATTTTGACTTTTTAACATTATTATCATTATTCAACATTCTGTAATACGGCTTTTTTGTCATTGATCATGCTATAATGTGGCAAAATATCAACAAATTATACCATCATGTGATTTAACGTACTACAATCTGCCTTTTCGATGACCTCTTTTTTGACATACTATCCAATGGCATTTTTATTTTTCATCAATTATTCAACATGCTATTTTGTGCCTTTTTTATACTTTTTGTCATCTTATTATATACTATGATGTGATTCAACATGCTATATAATATGTATTTTGGATGCCTTTATTAAATTTCCATTTTGACCTTTTTCCACTTTTAATATTTTTACTCAAGTTTTCTAGGATTTCTTTTCTAAATATTATTCTATGCATGCATGACCATTTATGGATGAGTCATCTCTGCATAGGCTACTATACCATGAGAGTATTTAACAAAATTTTCAAGGCCCTACATTGTTTTTTTCATTTCCTACATTCTCTAACGTTTTACAAAATTACTTCACATCTTGTACATTACCTATTTATAGCATAATATACTGAGTTTTCCAAATTTCCTACTTTGAGTTCTTCATGAAATTTTAACATGCTATGCTACAACTATTCATGGAATATTATTTTTCCTTGTCATTTTCCATCAGACATTCATTTACCATTGTTTAACACATTTTGCCTTCTACTGAATAAAACTATCTGTACAAGTCTTCTCCATCGACACAGTTATCTGTGACTATGACTCGTTGGGAGATAGATGTGAATGTGCCCAAGAAGGGACGAGACAAAAAAGACATCATGTAAATTCAGTTTTAATCAACATTTGAAAACAATTTGGACAAATGACAGACTGTTTTTGCTTTTTAGAAACTTGATGTGGTTTTGAACTCATTTAAGAAATCACATTTTTTTCCAGAGGAAAAAGAAAAGAAACTATATGACAGTGACACTGAGAAAGCAGATTTCATGAAGAGTAATATTTCACAAAGGTTATGACTGACAACCTCTCTTTCGTGCCATCTTAAGCAACCCAAATGAAAGCATCGTCTCAGGCCTGTACAGTGTGAACATGTGGTCCTCAGAGAATAAAGGGTAGAAGATGAGGGAGATCAATGTAAAGCAGATTTTGTCTATGTACAGTCCAACTGTTTTTAATACCAAAAGTACCACAAAAAATGTTTTTTGTTTAATTTAGATAGGTGTGAGATGGCACATTGAATAGCCTTAATGTATCAATTCACCTCTAGAGCCAAAATGTTTAAAACTTTTAGATATATATATTTTTTTAGTGAGAACAAGCCTTGGCCAATTAATTTAGGAAGTTAGAACAGAACAGAGAGAAGCTGTGTGGTTTTGGTTTCACTCTGCAGTACAACATGACTCGTGGGTATCAATCACATGTTTATTTGGTCTTGTCAAAGAGGTGAGATGTTGCACAAAAAGAAAAAAAAAAATGGGCCCAACACATCTTACACCTCAAATCTGCCGGGAAATGCAAAAAAATAAACTACTGATGGACAAAGTGGTGACATCTAACATACATGCATCACTGATAGAGGGGCAAGCCAAATTTATATCCTTTATGAACTGACGCATAATAACATTAAGGCTTTTTGGTAAGGAAGAGAAAAATCTCCTGTTATACACCAATCTTCCTGCCTCTTCCCATGTTGCTGTGTTTATTTCCTCTTGACTTAAACCAGGACTGAACTGCTGACACAAAACGACCTCACCTGTTAAAAACTGTGCACAAAAGATGGACGTGAAAAAGAGTTACAGGGGAAAAAAAATTAGAAACAAACTGGCATAAATGAAAACGTTCGTTTCTGCGGCTCATGTTACTCTGCGGCCTGAAAGTAAAGTGATATTACAGCTCAAATCAGTGAAGCTACACACAGTATTGGTACAATTACAGTTGACATTCAGATAGAGTCCAATTAGACATATTCGCCAACAATCGTCCTGAGGGGGGCAGTAGTCTGATAAAAATGAAGGAACCTGAAGTCAGTCCAAATTGAAAAAAAAAAAATGAAAAAAGAAAAAATGAGGAGACCCCTCTCAACTTTCTAATGACAGTAGCCTAACAGAAAATGATGTTCCAGCTACTGTATGTCTAAATTAGATGGTCAAACAAAAATGCCCTCATCTTCCCTCATGCCATCTCCCTCTCACAACTTGACACTCCTGTTTTCTCAGTCCAGTTAGTTCCTGACTGCAAATCCTTCCTAATGTACTTAAAACAGCCTGTCTCCATTTAAATACAAACCATACAACCAAGTGTGGTACCCCCCTCCCACCTTAAATGGCATCCCTGTCTCACAAAGTATAAAAATGGCTGACCCCACCCTGGACCTATTATTACACACATTTCTTGAAAATCTTTGACTCTCCCTCCCACCCAGCTACACCCTCACCACCCAAACCTAGCCCCCTGTGATGACTGAATATAAACCCTCACCTTTTTTCTCCTAATTCCACACATCAGTTCTAACTGCTGGACATTTCACATAGATCTCAAATGATTAACTGGATATGAACAAAGCTGTCTGTCAAAAGATTAATACTCTCAGATCTATATGAAATGCTGCTGTATCTAATCCATCAGGGGGCTGATTTGGAAATGAGCAATACGTGTTCCCTCCCCACCCCCCGTCTCTTCATGCCCTCTACCAGAAGTCCCGACGGTGATAAGCGTCCGGATCGCAGTATTTGGTCACCACCACCCTGTTGGCAAACTTCCTTCCTGTCAGACCCTGCATGGCCTTCTGGGAGTCAAAAACAGACATGAACTCCACAAAGATCTACAAAAGAGCAAAAAAAAATAACTATTACAATGTTGACTGAGGGTATTACATAACATCATTATTCAAGACATTCACATCCAGATAAATACAGGGATTCCTACCTTGCCGGTCCCAGGCACCTCCAGGCCGTCCACAGGTCGAGGTATCTCAATGCTCTTAACTTGGCCGTACTTGCTGCATTCGTCCCTAACGTCCTCCACAATCTCCTCATATTCTTCATCATCCAGCAGCTCCTCTGGGGCCACCATGTTCATCAGACACAGCACCTCAGTGGGCAGGCCGCCCATTTGAGTCACTGAGCTGTTCAGACCCGGCACCTGCAGCGTCACTGGGGTCTGATTTATAGTTGTCTGCAAGGACAGAGAGAGTGGTTAGAAGAAGGTCAGTGGCTTACTTTACATTACAACATGCTCTGTGTATTATGACAGGCTACAGGACATCAGGACGTCATTCAATGTAGACAAGAGTGACCAAAGCTTAGGTGACACGATATGTCTTATTTATCTTTTTCATATTATGATTATGGCGATTTCTGCCTCAAGAAACCCTTTACAATGTTGATTCATATAAATTACAAAACATTAGGGCTGTGACGGTATGGATTTTTTATTACCGGGGTGATAAAGCACCCAATCAATGCGGTATGGCGGTTTATTGCGGTATCCCTGACACCCCCTGCAATTCGAAAATTACTCATATTATACTTTTTTAGATCCAAGGTGGGGTCAGAAAATGTTCAATTCCTAATAAAATTGCACACTTGCACTTGTTAGCAGTGTACCTGAGAGTGCAGCAGTTTGATTTGTACAGTAAATTTAATCAGCAGTGTGCCATTTTCCATTTCAGTGATTCAAAAGCACATCCAGCCTCCCACCACCATGCTGTCATCAGTCCAGCCTTTGGACACTCACCAGAGTGGCGTTCTTGGATCCCACACTGGCTCTCTGCACCAGGAGCTTCTTGTCTCCCAGCTGCATACCGTTCAGCCCAGCGATAGCCTGTAACAATATCAAGGTCTGAAATTATACTTTCAAAAACCCCATGCAACTGTGGACGTTTGCACGGTCTTGGCTAAAAATTGCCTGACCATTAAAAAGGGGCAATAAAGGTCAAATTATCTTATTTTGTTTTTTTTCCCTGTAGCACTGAATACCTGGTCATTAAGGTTGACATCAACATATTCACAAAAGGCATATCCTTTAGATAAGCCTGTAGCGCTGTCCTTCACCAGGTTGAAGGCCTTCAAGGGGCCAAATGACGTCAGGAGCTCCTTCACCTGAGGCACATAAGACACGAGAGTGAAGATGAATAAAAAATATAAAACATCTCAGACTTTAATATTGTCATGTCAGGAATCACTGCAAGCATAAAACCCTATTGTATATGTGTTTCAATTCTTCATTTATGTGTGTTTAGTTTAACAGTTAAACTTGCATTGTAGTGTGCCACTAATTGGCACCAAAGCTACTTGTTTACAGGCTTGGGTCTACTTGTTGATTTTGTACTTTTAAGTAACTTTCAAGTTTGTGTTTATGTATCTGGGTAAAAGTTATCTGTTGTGCTTATTTTTTTTTTATTTATTTAAATATCATGCATATTTTGTGAAATTTTATACTGTTAGTTGTTTTATGGTTTCTACAATTAGTTTTGCACAATACATTTTCTTGAAGTAATATTCTTAACTTTTATGTTATTTAATAGTTTCCTGCTTCAATGCTTTTATCTTCCAGTGCTAATAACTATGGGTAAAGTGATTAATACCAAGTGTGGTACATTAGCTGTAGCCCAGTTTAGGGGCAAATGTGCTTCATGCAGAAATACTGACCTGGTCATCATTCAGGTAGTTGGGCAAGCCGCCAATGAAGAGCTTGTGAGCAGAGTCTGGCACCACTGTGGACACCACACCTGGAGGAGACATGAAGACAATGGTTAGAGGCATAAACAGACAGGCACAGAGAGCAAGCTCCCTGTGATGTATGTATTACTGATTACTCATGAATAATGCCACAAGTACTTAGGGTTAAAAACCATTAATTGGCTGTGTACCAGGCACATAGACACTAGGGTTCTCGCTCATGCCGGGCAGGGGCTGGTAATCGTGGGGACGGCGAATCTTAAGGCTTTGGCCTTGAAAGATGATGCCATCAAAAGCCATTGCCTGTGTTGTTTCGTCCACTGAACGGAACTACACAAACAAAATAAGAGGTGATTACATTTTAAATTGCTACATAGGGAGAACAAATGACATGTTTATGGGAACATTATCTCACCTCAAGGAAGGCAAAATTCTTATCCTGGTTGATCTGCACTGCAAGAACAGGGTTTCCAGGGGCCTGAGTAAGACCACCCAAACGCATCTGGGCATTGAAAAAGTCCATCATGGACTCCTAAATTGAAGAGAGGGAGGGAATTGATATTAAAGTTATTTCTATAGGGAAATCATTAAAAATACAAGTATGAAATTAAGAAATCCATCAGGCTTTAAACCTTCAACTCCAAACAAAACACTCATCACCTCTGTGATCCCAAAAGGTATGTTGCCCACATAGAGTCGACGGGCCTGTCGGGTCATCTGACTGCCAACTACAGGAACCGGGGTGGGAGTAACAGCCAGGCCGTCTGGAGTCATGGTCGGCAGGAGGGCTGTGGCTGGAATCTGGCCTGCCGCTGGAGAGCAAAGCCAAAGAGAGGAAACTCAACGATGGAATCATTTTTTTTTTTTTTTACTCTGACCATAAAGTAGCTTGGTGTTCATATTACTTATGTGATGCAGTCAGTTATGATTGTTCTTATTACTGTTAGTGAACATGTGAGTGAAAACATGTGACCCCCCCCCACCAAATATGAAGAGAAAACTGGGACAGTTACCTTGCATGGCTTTGTACTGCATGGGAGTGATGTGTTCAAAACCAGGTGGAGGAACATCCCAGTACTTCTTCACCTTGTTCTTCTTCTTCTCGCGGTGTGGAGAACGGCTGAGGAACATAAGGTGAAAAAAGAGTAGAACAATCAACATGCAACACACTTCTCTGATGAGTGCAGCAGTAACCTACTAGATCAGATGTTTTCCCCCCCAAAAAATAATAATAAAAAACAGCTAGTAACTTTTTTGTGGGAGGATTGTATTAATTGAAACACTGTACAGATGATGGTGAAGGAAGAGAAAACCCCACCCAGGCAGATTATTTACACAATGAATCAATACTACAAAGAATCAGAGGCAGGCATTACATTGCAGCAGTTGCAATAATGCACAAACCATTGTGTTAGTTTGCTCTATTACCTTCCAGCATTGTCCTGGGGGTAGCTGGATGGTGAGCTGAAATGACATTGGAAGGGTTTCACATTTCTCTTAAATCAATGACATTTCACCAACATTTTCAACACTAAACAAAGTAGGACCTGCATTTCTGTGACCTTCACCAAAGAAAGCTATCACGAGTCTTTGGCCATTAAAGTTTTTAGAAAAGCGTTAAAATCGACGTCACAAGACAAACTACGACTCTCCCAATTGTGCTGTACACGGTGTATCTAAACCACAACCGGAGTAACATTAACGTTTGTGTAGCAACAGAGCTACCAAGTGGCTACATGTTAAAATAATAATATAAATAACAGAGGCTTATATCTTACGGTAGACATTTTTATACCACACTACAATATATATTGTAATATCACACAGCTCTACCGTCAAATGTCTTTTTGGTCCGCAACCAAAATATATTCATATTCAGGAGTAAAGCAACCAGAAAACATTCACATTTAAGAAGCTGGAATCTGAGAATTTCATCAAAATAGTTGCGAGTTAATTAAACAGTTGACAACTAATAGATTAATTGAATTGCAGCTTCAAATGAAAATAAAAATGAAAAATACACAGCTGCAAAAGGAAGGGGCCACACTTTACATCTGCTGCTCACACCAAGTGAAAACCAGGAGGTTGTTTTCAATTAGCATGAAGAGATCAGAAGTAACAGTCAAGCCAGAGGTCACATTCCAGGCCAACAAGTACAGTGTTGACAAGCTTTACAAAAGTCCCCATTAGACACTGTTAAAAATCAGTCTTGTACAAACTGATTAACTAATACATTTAAACAACATTGACAAATATCATATTTAATAAAACACCAAAATATGCAGTCAATTTTCAGTGGAGGCCAACCTATCTAAAGTCACCCTAAATAGGCACAACTTCCTGAAGAAGCTTACTTTGTGATTTTGTAATGTTGCACAGAACGGCTTATGGCAGTGTTACAGTGACAAGCACAACTCTCAAAACATTGAACGGGTGATGGGAGCAGACTAGGAAGAACCAGAGTTTGTTTGCGTTTGCAGCCACCTACAATACAGTAGGCGACTCATTAAATGTAAAGGTCAAGACTAGTATGTGGAGAGGAAGCACACAATTTTGTGGCAAAAATGCATGTAGGTGTGCACAATCAAAGAGGTACCAAACTCTAGTCACCCTCACTTAACCTGTGCATCAATACGTGGCTTGTTTAAATAAATTATTATTATTATTATTATTATTATTATCAACTGATTATCGGCCTTTTTTTTCTTAAATATTGACGGCCAACAAGAGCTCAATATAAAACTAAATTATTTTGGCTCTGATGCAGCCGCTCCTCTCTGGCTGCAGTCACACACCATCCGATTGGTTACACGCACAGGTAACAGCCATTCAGCAGCGCTCACACACAGCAGTGTGGTGAGTAAGTTTTGCTGAGTGAGAAGCTCCAGAGAGGAGTTTATGTAAAAGCTAAGTTAAGGCAGCAGATTCTCCCAAATAATAATAAACATGAAGCTCTGTCTGATCTGCTCAGAGACTGTAGTGCTAACTAGAAGTGAAGGACCACTGTGAGAAAACACACTAACATTTTGACCAAGCATACCCACTGAAGTCTGAACTGTCTCAGAGCCCAGTATAATCAGTTCCCTTAGAACTACTTGGATTTTGGTTCAACACACAAAAAAATAATGATGGAGCGCAAGAGTGCAGTGGAAGAAGCCATATTTTAGGGAAAACAACAAGAACTTTGTAATAATAATAAAAAAAAACATGTCAGCATCAGCCACATGTACCACTCCAGCTATTCATAGAGCAGTTATTCAAAACATATTTTATTTATTCTCTTATTTCTAAATGCAGCTCTATTCTTATTTAATGAGACAATAACGTTATTCCTATCTACATTATTATCTATTGGTTTACTTAAATGTTAAATGACAAAAACCTTGTGAAAATGTTTTTGAATCACACCAAATTTCTTTGATTTGACTGTCAGTTATTGATTATATGCAAAATTACTAGGCTACATCAACATAATATAGGACACATGACTCAAATTCGACATTATGATGTTCTAGACCTTTGTTTTAAAACATTTTCTCAGAGTGGACGTTTCTGAATTTTAGTTGAACAACCCTGCTCTAGACGCTGAATGTCTGTTATGGTAGAGAATAGTTTGTGTGGAAGCACATGAGAAACTTTTCAACTCACAACTATTAACGTTACTGTGAGGCCCAATATGGTAGCTCTCCGTTCCTATGATAAACACTGATTATTAAAGTGAAGATGCTTTGGGCTATTTATTTTTTTTAACCATTTAATCACTTGAAACAAGGTTGCTGATAATATTGATAGGGACATAGGGATAATAGTAAAAAGTGTTACTATTGATATTATACTATTGTTTTCAGCTACAGTAATATTAATCGTTGATAATGTAGCAGTCTAGTTCTGAATGACAGGGTCCCTGCTATCACATATTGTTAAAATATAACATTTAAATAATAAAATTAACAAAAGGCTTCCCATATGCTATAATAAATTTAGCATAATGAGTTGAGTTGATTTATATTATTCAAAATTTTGATGCCAATATGCCAATAACTTTTACTAGTACTACTGTTTTTGACAGCTCCAAATATTGGTTATCGGCCTTCTTGACTACTACTAATCGGTATTGGTATCAGCCCTGAAAAAATTCATATCGGTCTAAATATGATCACTACTGCTCTTAGAAGGCATATGCTTGACTGAGAGACATTTCAACATTACATGGTGTGCAACGCCAGTATGAAGTAATATATGGTGATGTGACATCAGTCCAGGTGTGTTGTGTATAAAAGGTACTCACCTGCGTCTGTGTCTGCGCTCCTTGCTGTCCCCACGGCGGTCCCTGCTGCGTCTATCCCTGTCTCTGCTTCGCCTTTTCCTCTCTCTGCTGCGGCTGCGGGAGGAGGACCGGCGGTGGTGGCGGTTCTCTTTGTCCCTTTCAGCTGCAATATTTCAGAATGATATGTTAACAGATACACAAACAGAATACACAGCTAAGCAGTGAAACAATGCAAATTTAGCTATTCATAGATTCCAATAATCATCTTAGAACACGTTAAAGACTATAGTTGACCTTAGATGGAAATTAGACAGCAAATTAGTATAAATCTGTCCAGCATAACCTTAATTCAAATGGCTACTAAATTTAGTAGCTTATATGGTACCAGAAACACAGCTTTCACTGTAGTCGTGTTATTGATCAACACAATATACTGTTTAAAATAGGAAACTAATCAATGTTATATGGAGTTTGAACATTTGGAGTCCAGATGTAAAATTTAGTCAGCTCATAGACTAAGGATGTCTACCAGCCATAAGCTGTGTTGACTGAAAATGTAAATCTGGGTTAAAGAGAGCTTAATGTGGGATAAGGGTAGTGTCTATGGCTGGTAGCGATACCGACTTTGAGTGTTAAAACTGAGGCAATGGTAGGTAAATAGCAATAGAAACGCTGACTGGACCCAACAGCTGCTAAAAAAGAATGCTAACTGCTCCCAGTAATTCAGTCAGCTGGTGCAGACAGGCTACCATGATATAGACGGCCCTGCCTGGCAGAAACAATGCAAGTTGCCTTTACGTAAAAAAAAAAAAACAGCTGCCAATTTGCGGGCGCTTCATAGGCTTCACATTTTTAGAAAATAATAATATGCATCTTGACGAAGATGCCTGACGAGCAACAGTAAAACCACATCTAAAATAGTCCAAGAGCGTGGAATAATTATTTAGCTTGCTATGTTCCAGTAAATAGACACATCCACGATGAGCTAACATGATGGCGGCAAATGTAATTAAACATTGCACCGCCGTTTCAAATGGTATGTGCCGCTGGTCATTTACCTTGTTTGTTTTCAGAAAGCTGTCTTTCGAATTCGTCGAAGTCCGACATCTCTGTAGGATGTAGGCTCCTACGATTTCAGCGACTGCGTTGTTCAGTTGGCGGTGGCTAGCTCAAGCTCAAGCTAGCAACAAAGTGAACCACACTTTTAAAAGCAGGTACCGTGCGGAAGTGGCTCGAGTAAATTCGCTTTAAAGGCAGCCTACTCAACGACAAATCTACGAAAAAAACTTAGCCAGCACACACATGAGCGGTGTGGTATTTAATTACAACGTAACATACAGAATCACTGAGAAAGAAAACGTGCTCGCATGAGCTAGCCTGCTAACTAGCTTGTTGCAAAGTCCAGAAGAAAGGCCTGCTGCTCCAAACACTAATGTAGAAGCTAGTTAGCTAGCTAATGCGAAAGACGAATGAATGAGACTCTTTTTCGAGCCAAAATCAAATCGCACGCGGTCACTGATCCACGAGTCGACGTTGTTTGGTTATATACGTCAGATGTATACGCTTTTTAACGCTTTAAAGATTGCAAAAACAATATAGCGTTCGGTATGCCCGCTTTTTCGCACCGTCTCACGGTTTACCCGTGACACCGGAAGTTGATGGATCCCGGTTTCCGGTGTTAAGAGGACGAGCATCACAGTCCATCCTGCTGGGTCATGCACTCAAATTTCCACTTTTGCCTCTTTGTTTCTTTATCAGCACAGTTTCGCTAACATCTGCGAAAGTTGTGTTGCTTAAGGTGGTTATTTTGCAGGTCAACGTAATGTCAAGATGTGTTTCTTGAATAAATCTTTACATAAGATTTATTAGGATTTATTGAAATAAAGAAATGTTAACACAAGTTGGGTCCAATTGGCAAAAGATATGCACAACTTCTTAAAGTCATAAAGATCATATTCATTGTCTATCTTCGTATATGTAATTGTGACTATACTGTTTTAACGGTAGAAATTGTAAATTAAAAATAAAGTACTCAAACGGGGACAGCATGGTGGTTCAGTGGTTAGCACTGTCAGCACTGTTCTCCCCGTGTCTGCAAGGGTTCTCTCCGGGTACTCTGGCTTCCTCCCGGTACTCTGGCTTCCTCCCACCATCCAGAAGATGTCACTAGTTCACCTGTGATGAACTGGTGACTGGTGATTAATAAATCAACATTTTTAGAAGAAATCAAAATAATTAACGGCATTACTAACACACCATACAATGTATTTGGTAAATGATAGGCATTGTTTCAGTGAGATATACATTTCACACAACAAACTCAAATATGAGACATACAAATGTGAAAAGCAAATTATTGTTGTTTTTTTTTTTAAAACACTGTATCCTGGGATGAATTTGTAAAGTCAGCTGAGGAGTTGCACTGCACTTGCTTTTTAGCCACACAAACAATCAGACAGTGAAAATGGCAGCACATCTGCAGATTGGAGTGTCAGTATGCTTACTTTTAAGGAAACACTCACTGTAAACTACTGTTACCTAATCTGTTTCAATATGAAAGATATCATAATTTCACTGTACCGGTATTAACACCACACATTATAACAATATAATCAATGTTTGTCACTTTTTGAATTTTGACAAGACCTCTGAACAGATCATCAAGAAGCTTTTTTCACATGCACTTGTTGTGGACCATTTCTTATGCTGATTCTGTAACTCACACTATAAAATTGTTTGTGTGATTAATACCCACAGTTTTTAAAACAGAACCAGAAGTTACACATAACTAGTACAGTAAATGCTGTGTACCATTATAAAAAAAAATGTAATATTGTCACAAAAGCATTACAGCAATAGCCTCAATAACAGAAGCATAAAATATGACACATGTTGTAGTTTAGTGCAGCCAATTTACAAAAAGAGTTGGTATAATCATTAGTGGAACAACAGAGTAATGCAGCAGTATTGTTGTTGTTAAAACTGGGCCCAGGACCAACTGGAGTTATTATGACGAGCAGCATGTACAATATCACCAACATTTTTAAAAACAAGTGTCCTTGTTGACAGAAACATGTTACGGTCAAAATGCATCTGCACCACATGTCCATATTTACCATCCGTGTCCTTCTCTTCAAGAGCTCTCCCCTCACTGAGACCAAAAGAAAAGCAACACAAATTGACTCTGATTCTGTGAGGGTTCAGGGACTTAAATCATTGCATGTCTCCCGCAAGGAAATCATAAAAATTTCATTAAGGCAAGTGAAAATGATTGAGGATATAATGACAAGTCAAGAAATGATACAACAAACAAATAGGAATAAAAACGGATGAGGAGCTCTTAAAAGTATAGTATAATTCTACAAAATCTATGGAGTGCAGCATAAATGTAACTTACACAGAAAATGTGATTGAAAGCTACCATATTTTAAGGAATGTGCACACCGATCAAGTGATAAAAATTTATATACTTATAAATCTCTTCAACTGTAGAGAAATGAAATGATCGAGGCAATCAGTTAATTATCATCAGTCTCAAACTAATCCAAATGTCTGCGTCTCTGCAAATGCTGAGGCTGAAACATGAATGAGCTAAGTTGGTTTCACACATTTAACAGTAAGAATACACTCTTGTTCACAAAATCTGAATCACACAGACATGCCATTTTTGTTCTTTGAGCAATGAGAGACATGTTTTTTCCTTTTCTAGGTGTAGCAGACACTCCCATATCCTCAATATTACTGGAATGATGGTTAGGGTTTGTCAAATATGCTGACATCATACTGATAACAATAGTGAGAAAAGATTAAATGTCTGTGCTCGGAGGTGAGCTGGCCTGCTGCAGCAGAATCTAACCACCTCTCCTCTGCCCACTTAACCACCAAGTCCACTGGTTATCAGAGAGACAGATGTCTCATACCTCTGTCTTCCTCTCCTCAGTGTCTAAACCTGTAGGAGATGGGCAGGAGCAGGTTATTCTTCTTCAGGGCCTGCACCCTGCTAAGTGTTTCCTCATCCAGGGCAGTGTAGCAGCGCCGGGCATAGTCCAGCAGCTTCTCCTTGGATGGGTCAAACTCCCCGACCTCTGCCACCTTCTCTGGGGCCACTAGTAGCAGCTCAGCAATGGGTGTGGTGGAAGCCACCGTGTTGCGGTCCACACCATGGATTTGGAAGGCTTTTGACATGTTTTTCAGACGCTGGTATGTAAGCAGGATCTTCTTGTAGCGGAACAACACTCCAGCAGCATCTTTCACTGAAGAATAAAAATGTATGACAATCTACGGTTAAGTAATGAAAATGAATCGTACTGTTGCAGGATTATTTTTCTTTCTCTTACCTCGCTGCCGCTCTCTAGGGGCTCGGAAGACCCGCCTCCTTTTTAACTGGTGTCTGTTGCTGTTAATGTTGTCTTGCATTGCATCTTCCCCTGCTATCATTTCCTCCTCCTCGAGGTAGCCGTCCTGTTCCAAGTACTCGTCAGATTCTCCCAAGAGTGAAATTGAATCTGAAGAGAACGTAAAAAAAAGTCCTCAGCAAAGCACACAAGATATAAGCCATAAGCAACATTTTTTTCCACAACAGCTTTGTGCAATTTGTATTACCTGGACCTATGTTGCTATGTCCACTCATTTCACTGATGGATGACCTTGCAGCATTGTTGTTATTGCTGCTGCTGGCTTGGGTATTTGGACTACCATGGCTATGGCCTTGCAAGAGGGGCTGTGATTGCGTGGAATTGAACAAAGCATTTATAGAGGCAAGCTGATTTGTCAGTGGACTGGAGACATGGTTTTTGGAAGGTACCATGGTTGGAGGACCAGGCCTTCGTGGGATGAACTGACGAGAGGGGAAATGATGGGACTCTGTCTTCTGTTGCTCTGTGAAGAGAAGAAAGCCTTAAGAATTGAAAATCTGCAATCTATGACAGAATACACGTAAGACGTTAAAGAATATATGAATATGCTGCCCATAGGTACAACTATATACAACATTTTTTAATTTAGCAGTAAAGTACATAAATATTTATTTTTACCAACAGGTCGATCTTCCTCTCTTCTTGCCCTCCAGTTGAACCGTCTGGATTCATAACCTCCAAAAAAATACCAAGAGGTAAGACTTTGTTTTCAATCCTGAAAGGTTTGCCTTTCAAAAACTCTGTTTCTAACCGACTAAATGAGGAATTCTTATTGGCATCTCAGAGCTATGCCCTGTCCTCACCGTTACTGTACTGGCTCTGACTCTGCTCCTGTCCTTGGCTCTTTGTAGAAAAGATGAAGCGGTCCAGCTGGCAACGGAGGAAGTCCCGCTCCTCCTCCAAGTCTTCAATTCTTTTCTGCAGCCATGAGTTTTTCTCCAGAGAGATCTGTAGCTGGGTCCGCAGGTTGGTGATCACCATGTATGAGTTGTTTACTTGAGATGGGCCAGCAGATGGGGGTGACTCTGAGGACAAAAGACAGGATTGTTTGGGTAATTACCAACATGGAGTATTAGGAAACTTTGTGTGAGGAATAAAAATGTTGCACAGATAAAAGCCAATCTTATATTCGTCATTTACCATCAAAATTCTGATCACTCTGGTTGAAAAATCCTTGCTGCTCAAAGTTGCTCTCTTCATAGGGAATGGCAATTTCATATGCATCCTCATTTTTGGGAGCTGAACAGGAGGACATATGCACAGTATTGACTAAATGCCCAACATAAAGGATGCAAATCATTTTTATCTTTTATCTAAATCTTACTTTGCAGATGGAGTGACCCTGCGTGGCTCTTGGATGTGGAAGCAGCATCACTCCTGTTTCCGTCCTCCATCTCATAACAAGACCAGACGACATGAAGACTGTTAGATTAATTTGTGGTTATGTAGAAGAACTCACTGGGACATTTCACACTGATGCATTACAGAAATGATTTCAGAAATAGTGCTTGTGATCACAAACGGTGACGGTGGCTCACCGACAAGCTTTCATTGAGTGGTATTTATCCAGCAAACCACTCTAAACCTCTCTGGTCATGCACTATTAAACCGAAACAGTAACACAGGACGTGCTACGCAAATATATAAAATAGACATGTGTTCACAACATGGAAGCGAGTGAGTTAGCTCTGCACTACGTTAGCCTGGTTTCACGTTAGCACGAATTTAGCTGAATATAAAATTACAATTCCATCCTTTCCGTCCCCTTTAGTGTTTAATTCCGTCATTCAGACATGACTACAATCTCCATGCTCCCGATATAATGTGCAGAAACTGGTACATACCACTTTACGTTTGTAATAACTTAATCGTGCACATGTAATAAGACGTTATTACTCTGTCATAGCTCCATTCACCAGTTCGCTTGCTAGCTAACAAGCTAACAATAACAATTATAGCTCTTTTATTTTTTTCTACACCCCCCTACGTCACTTCCGGATATTAGTAAGCTGTTATTATAGAGTTTATCAAAGTATTTAAAGTGACGAGCCTTTAAAATACTCATATAAAATACATTTGTGAAAAAGCATCATTTTAGTAGCAGTTCATTTATATTTTCGGAAGTTATTTCCTGATGTACTTGATGAGTAGTGATGGGTCTAGTGAGTGAAGGACACACTTCAGCCTTGACACACTGCAGGACAGGTACACAGGTAGGGCAGGTGGCGAGGTGTCAGGTTTCACCGACGACTCCAGTCGATCCGGAAACATTTGAAAAGTTTCTTTGTAAATACGTTTGAATTTCATATAGTCCCCATCTGGTAACGTTACGGTAAGTTTGAAATTTTGTTTTTCCTAAAGACATATTCGTACTCATGCACACTTTGCTGCTGTGTAACATGTAAAATACGAGTCTTGAAATGTGTACAGGTGTGGCACCTGTTTTGACAGACACCAGTATCAAACGTGCAAGAAAACAGAAGCCAGTATTATACATTGTAAATGTAGTTTCTCAAGGCGGTATATTCTTTTAAAATAAGTATATGTGTTCAGGTATATAGGGGAAATAGCACTTGCAACTATATTTAGTAAATGTAATTAATTAATTTGTCTTTTTTTATTGGTGTCTATTCAACATGTGTAAGATGTCCTAAACAAAAGGCCACATTTCTCCTCTCCTTTTCAGTACAACCATGGCACCAAAATATGACGGCTTGTCCCACTGTAAGCTGGCCCTGGTGTTTGCTGTGATCATGGACCTGCTGGGGGTGATATCCCTACTGCTGGGGGTCTTCGCACCACTGGAGATCCAAGGCAGAGACTTTGGGGACCTGCTGGTGTACTCTGGAGCCCTGCTGGTGCTACTGTCCCTGGCAGGCTGGGTCATGTGGTACAGTGGCAATCTTGATGGTCTGACCTCGCAAAAGGAGTTGGGGAAAACTTTTGGCGCTGTGGACCGCCTCGCCCGCTCCCTGAGCCGTAGGATACGGATCCCCAGGACTCACAGCAGCCCAACATAGGAAGCGGGAGCCAAAGATACCACCTGTCTGACTGTTACATGAAGGTCTCACCTTTACCATTAATGTTGGTTGTTCTTCTCTTCACAGACACTTCTCTTGTTGAGATAACAAACACCTTGTTCACATGAAAAAAGCACATAAACATTTTGTGGGTAACTTCATCTCTCCTTAATAATTTGCACGTGAACTATGCTCAGGGCTGTAATGTAATAGGCTCTATTATAGTAGAGTCCAATGTATGAAGATTAAAATTATGAATCTGCTGTTATTTAGCTGATTTCCTCGGGAGCTTCTCATTTGTCTGTTGATCTGTTTTTGTGACTCAGCATGAAAGTGACAACATTAACTATTCAAGACCTTTTTAATGTCAATAATCATGTTTGTACACAGTTCAATGAGAAAGAGTACTCAAGTCTTTCATTTTCTTTCCAAGAAGTAAAAGAAGATGCTTTGACATCAACATGAGTGCTCAAACTTGTAATTGCACATGAATACTGCACATGACACATTACAGAAAATAACTGATTGGGAAAATAAATAAGTTATGGACAAGCACTGATGCATTTAAAATGTGCAGTCTGTAGTTACACCATAATGCCAAAGGGTAGAATCTGAAAAGAAATATAAAAAGAAACATCTCACAAACAAAACAATTTATCCCCAATTTCAATGCAGCGTCAGGAGATAAGACGTGTGTGATTGTCTGTACGCAGAGAGAAGAGTCACACCTGTTTCCAGCTCAGTTAGGCATGAGGCAGCTGAATTACTGTCCAGTTTCACAGATATTATATAAAATCAGATAAAGACATCAGAATAATCCAGTCAAAAGATAATGATATAACAAGGATGAAACAGCATTTATCACATCTATTTTATGCTTTTATTGCTACCACATTGAGACTCTGGCTCCAAGAAAGCACCATTCCTCATGTTGTCTTTGCTGGTGTGCAGAATATGAAAGAGGAGATGATCAAGGTCAGAGGGCAGGGCTGGGCACAGAGGGGGCGGGACTCTGCCAGATGATCATGTGACTGCGTTCAGACCGCTGAGGTGTAGTCTGGGACAACTCAACTGATCCCTCATTTGCATCATCTCCTAAAAAAGCAGATACTCAGTGAAGTGTTTCATAGTCCTATCAATGGCTAAACAGGAAACAAATGCAACATGATGGTAAACGCTGATCCAATATATCTCATGGTTTTAAATTAATTAATTCATTAATTAAATTAACAATTAATATTTTCCTTCAACTCACCAATTCGGAAGTTGATGTAGCCCTCTCCTCCACTGAGGATAAGCTGAGAGGTAGAGACAGTGCTGCTGCCAGGAGGTGTGATCAAACAACCTGTAGGAAAAAGATGCCACAACGATGCTGAATGTTGAAAATGTTAAGCGTGTTTTGGTTTGAGAATATTCTTACCAGGTGCAGCAATGATGAACCTGACAGCTTGTCTATGTCCGTGGTAACATAGCTGGGCTGATGAAATGGAGCAATAAGGGATGGAAACATCCTCTGATGCTGTTGATGGTCATTCATATAGTTAACTTTAGATAACAGCATATTTTTGACAATATAAGATTTAAGTACCTACACTCTCACTCTAAATAAAACTCACTTATGGATAATGGGATGGAAAAAATGGCACCACCTCCTGTGCCCACCCACAGACGGCCAGAGATCACAGAGAGAGCGGAGATCTGCAGAGTTGTTAGTGTCAGGAAGGCTTGGCCTACAGAGGGAGACAGAAGCATGTTAGCTGAGCTGCAGGAACGAGTTTTAACTCAAAGCTGCCTGACAAAACGAGGAAAAATACATATGTTTTAATTCAGCATAATGATGACAACCAACCTTAAGCAAGTCCAGTCGACTCTTTTTTGCTCTTTTTGAACATAGTAAACACAACATAGTAAATCTAACATTTGTAGCTGTGGCTCTAACAATAACACACCATTAGATTAGGAATTGCTGCCACACACCCACAGAGGATTTTCAAATACTACTACTGCTACACACACTACTAAAATAAAACAGTTTAACATATGGACATAAATGACGAGGATTTCAAAGTGTGCAGTTTAAGTGTGAGCTGCACTGTTATGAGTTTAAACTGTGGAAAAGAAATAACTATACAATGCTGAAACATACTCTAGATTCCAAATTGATTTGTGATAAATAGAAAAACCTAACCTAACGCTTTAGTGACCAAGGCTGTAAAATCGACTTCCTGCAGCGGCCGTCCTGTGGACCAGTCAAACAGTCTGAGGATTGGATCTAATCGGCAGGACGTCCAAACGCCACTTCCACCAGCACAAAGGAAACGAACCTGCTGCTCACTGCGTTCAGAGACCGTGAACGTTTGCTGTAAGGTTAGATAAGGAATAATGTAGAGTTCAAAGACCGTGAGAATATGAGATAAAAACAATGTAGGAACCTCCGCTGTTTCTTACCTCTACTTTCTGGTTGTTGATGTCAACAACATGGACTCTGTTCCAATATCCAACCCATAAACGGCCACCTTTTGCAAGGCAACAGCGAATGGGCTGCAAAGGGTTTGATCCGAGAGGCATCACCGAGTGTGACTGTAGATTCCAACCGCCTGTCAATCACAGCACTCACTGCGTCACTATTTACATCACTAAACATCAGGTTATGTGAGGAATGCTAAATGAAGAGATTGTTAAAGTGCATTAAAGGTAACTTTGGTATTTTTCCCAACCTGGGTCCTATTTCCCAATAGTGTCCAACTGTCCAATGTGGACAACCATTTCTGAAACTAGTCCAGTATTTAGGGGCTGACATACAGTGCTATTAGGGCAAGCTGGTGCCGTGCTATAAATCCACTTAACTCAATGAGTGCCAGCCCTTTTTTAAAAAAAAAAAAACAAAAAAAAAAACAGAAAGTGTCTTGTGCCAGCATTTTTGGCCATTTTGAGTCACCTTTCATGATACACAGAATATGTTGTAGCCTACTATGAATCTGAAAACACTGAATAGCTCAAATGAAAGAAGAGACTCTCCATTTCATCATGGAAAAAATGTTTGTTTTACCTTGTATATCACTTGTTATATAGAAAGACATTACCTGAGCTGTGTGAGAAGAATGCTAAAGTCCCATTAGCTAAACCAGCTATGACTTGACTCTGGGAATACCTGTCAGAGACAGCCAACAAAGAGGAGCTTATTAGAGAAGATTTTTTTTGATGAATATACAAACACACATTAAACACATTGTCACATAAACAATAATTAAAAGCTAAGACTTCCACATGAATGCAAATATGTTTCAAACACAGAGCAGACATAACTCACACAAGCGAATGAATGCCTTCTGAGAGACAAACAGACTGCAGACAGCGCCTCCTGCCAACCGAGGCTGAGTGTAGCAGAATACTGAGAGATATTAGGAGAAAGAGGACAGGAAGGAAGAGTCAGAGTGCTCTGCCAACATGCATTTTACTCAGAGATAGCGTTATTTATTGAAGAGAGCTGTTTTTCCAACACACACTACCTTCCTTCCTGAGTTCCAATCCACACAGTTCCTGCAGTCAGACCTAAAATAACAGGACCAGAAAGGAAAGGAAGTCAGCAGTGTTGATTTACAAGTGTTTCCACTTATCAGTATGGTATGAGGGGATAACACAAAGACAGAATACATTAGATAAGTTGCCTGTAGGCAGTTGCTGCAGCCCATTGTGCTGGCACTGACCTATGGGAGGCACAGCACAGATGCAGAGGGCAGGAGCTGTGGGAGGGAGGCTGAACTGATCCAGTACTGTGTTGGACCGTGCTGGATCGATCACTGTAATATCACTGCAGGAGGCAGGACCAGAAACTACCCACGCTGAACACTGGCAGAGAGGGACGGATATGGAGTTTGGAAAGATGAGTGGCGTGCTCATGGGCAGTGTTAGGTATGCTTGGATGGCATTGAACATGGTGATTATGGTTTGACGGCGGTCATTATTTAACCAGGATAATGACAGACTTACTGTGGCCTCTCCTGAGATCTCAGGTGTGACTGCAATGGCACAGTTCAGCTGAAGAGAAAAATGAAAATGTTTAAATGCACTGCAGGTGTGATGCAAAAGCTGCTAGGTTGTTGTGAAAAGATCTACCTTTGCTGTGGAGTCTCTTTGATCGAGCAGTCTGAGCTGCATTAGGACAGGCACATCCTTGGGCTCTGGGACAGGTCCTTGGGATTCCTGACAGTTAAAACCCAGGATGTTGTTAGGATACATTAATCTCTCTACAGTTTTCTTTCATTTGTTTAAAAATAAAAACCAGAGGAGCTTCAGAACCATTTTTAATCATATACTCTTCACATTTGCGCTCAGATTGCTGCATTTTCTGTACACCTATGAGTGTGTTTCAACTACCTGTGTGTTAGCCAGCGGTGTGCTCCAGCCGTGTATCTGACGCTTTCCAAGTGATCCCCAGATGTGGGAGCGAATTTCCCTGTAGAGTTCTCTCCTCCTGACACGAGGGGAAAGAGCAGCAGGAGAAGCAGATCTAGAGAGAATGCTTCTGCTGTTAATCAGCTCGACCGAGCCTTTTCTAATGATTAAATTTTGCTTCAGATAATAATGTAAATAAAAAAGCATTATCAGTGTCTCAGCTAGAAACACTAGCTTACTCAGCATGAGTTTGAATGACAACCGGTAGTTGTGGAGACCCCAGTGGAGAGCGAGTGAGTGATGGAGAAGTTGGCAGGGCAAATGCAGAAGCAGAAGGTGGGATCAGGGGTCCCTTGGACAGACCAAAGAAGTGGTTGAACCTTTAATAAGAAAGAGACAACTGTCAATATTTTATCATCATAAAATGCCTGATGACATGGCAAACTTCACTAGAGATGTTACCATCTCTAGTTACCAGATGATACCATTTTATCCTTGCCAATACTGATTCCGATACTTGTGCTGTGGGTATCGGCCGATACTGAGTACCGGTACCAGTATGTTATAATTTTTTTTTAAAATCATACTACGCCTGTATGGCCGTGGTATGATTATCACTGTGGTGAGGCCGGGCTCAGGTTAAAACCTTTGAAAAACATGAATGAATACAACAAACCAGCCATTTATTTTGAATTTATAGAAGAGTATAAATAACAAAACAGTGCAAGAGCAACTTAACTAAATAAACCTAAGAACAAAAATGACAAAAATTAATGTGCAGCCACAATATTTCACTAGTTTTACTAGTTAGCTCAGTTCTTCCTCGCCCCTCTAAAACAGCAGGCTGCGCAGGGCACAGGAGGTGTTTGCCCAGGGCACCAAATAGGCTAGGACCACCCCTGCAGCTAGCTAACACCTTAATTTATTTTACATATTTTATTTCTTTACAATGTGTGCTGCTGTCTGTCACTTTGTATTTTTATTCTATTTTTGGACAAAGAGAGTGCTCTAAACCGGAGTCACATTCCTCATATGTGAAAACATACCTGGCTGGCCAATAAAGCTGATTCTGAATCTGATTCGTCTTATTTCAGATTTGATCAATAGCCCTGTCTGAACAGGTGAGCCACCTGTTCAATGGCTGATCACCAGCTCAAATTTCAGCTCACACATCTAGTTCATGTTCATAGTTCATGTTCAGTTCATGTGTGTAAAAAAAAAAAAACTAAGTTCACAGTCCCAAAAATTAACTAGTTCACATTGTTACATTACAATTACATTACAATCTCTTCTTAACCATTTCTCACCAGCTGTAAATCACTGCCACTCTTAAACTAATCAAATTATTGTATCAATAGAGAATCACAGACGCTGGCACCGGCCTGGGTCTGCCACGGCAACAGGCTCCGCCGCAGCAACAGGCCAAGCCGCGGTACCGGCTGTGCTCCGCCGAGGTACCGGCTTCTGCAACGGCACGGGCCAAATTGATTCAGCATGAACTCTCTTTTCTCCAAATGGAAAAAATGATGTTGACCATGTAACACAGCAGGTGACAGATGGCTCAGGTGCCACTATTCAGCCTCATCTCGATGCGGCCTTACTTTAGCCAGCTGTCTGTGCATGCAGGGATGCAGAAATTATTTAGGCTATTTATTTATTTTTCAGAGGGACATAGTCAAGACGGGGAGCATTTGTTGTCAAGACGGCTGCCTTAATATAAAGCGCTGCGGGAAACCCTGCATATAGGTTCCTATTTTAATAAATAATGTGGTATCCGATCGGTGACTGGACTCCGGTACTCACTGATACCGATGCCAGCATTTTCTGCAGTATCAGAGGCATTTCTGATACTGGTATCGGAATCAGAACAACTCTAAACTTCACATCTTGATCTTTCCCATTTGTGTTTACACAGCATTCTGTTTCATATGATAGTGGTTTGCTTTAAGGTAATCTGCTACAACAATATTTCAGTATCTTGAGGCAGCTTCATTGCCTGCTTTCTCCTCTGAGACAGCACTGCATAGCAATGGTTACCAGACAACCCTCCAAAGCTGCATCAGCCAACTTGAATGGGTATGCTGTATAAAGACAATCACTCACTTTCTCCAGACACTTGACCTTTTGTCCTCTGTTAACCTCTCATCTTTGGTTGCTCTGTCAAAAAAAGGAAAAACAGTGAATCATGTTGAACAGTAAAAACCTATCATTTAAAAAAAAAACAATTAGCAATAAAATAAACTTCAACATTGCTGATTCAGTAGCATATTTACCTGAGGGTCTGGCTGCGCCTCACAGCCTCCTGCAGCTCAAACAGACGCTGCTTGTAGTGGTTCTTCTCCATGACCACACGAGCCATTTCAGAACGAGAGAAGTGGCGCATGGATGTGGGCAGAGAGACCTGAATGGAAAGATATATTATATATATATATATATATATATATTATATCATTATTATTATATATATTATGCTATGCTACTATGTGATGCTATTTATGCTATGGGATGATCGCCTGTTTCATACATGACAATTAACACTGAACAGTTGCTGCATTTAACAAACACCAATGCAGTGCTAAAATGTTGCTGTGTGATACATCAGATACAACTTTAAAATGAACTGTCTCCTTACATCAGGATCCTCAGACTGGTACATCTCCAGTTCTTTACGAAATCTAAGGATATAAAGTGGATACAAAGTTACTGTAATAGCAGTATATATAGTATTATATCATATTAATAAATGAATGTAACATTGTTTCCAAAAAGCAACAAACTTAGAAACAACACTCAAATAAGACTAGAACATCTTCGTCACCTCTTAATTTCCTCCTCCTTCTCCTTCACCCGTCCCTCCAATCGTGCGACTGTGTCCTGAAGCGAGGCCACCTCCAGTCGAAGAGCTGAGCGATCATCATTGAGCTCTACTACCCGAGATATCAAAGCCTTACGAGCAGCATCTACTAACTCACTGAAAGAAAAATAATAAAAAACAGAGGAAAAAAATAATTATTTAAGATCACGAAGACAATCATTTTGGGAAAGAGAAAAAACAGTTTGAGCAAAATTTTCTCCTCACTTTAATTTGTTTATAATAAAGAAAGAAACCAAAGTGTTTGGAAAATCCCCTGCACACTGGACAAAACACAATGATAATAATACAGGACTCACTGGGTGACTTTCAGTTCCTCATACTGAGAAAGAATCTCCTCAAACTGGTCTGTGCTACCTTCACAGGAAAAAAAGTATTTCAATGTTTGAACGCAAAAACACAGAAATGCAGGCAGTACTATCTTGTTTTACAATTTATTCTTTATGGATGGTGAAAAACGCTAAAAAGGGAAGTAAAGCTTTATGAAACCTTCTGCAAAAGACCTCTTTCACTTGCACTTCATGTTAGTAGGCTATAAATAGTTTCTCACAATTACCAGATTATTTTGGAAGAAAAAAAAAAAATAACCTCCTGCCTCCTCTGATCACCTATCTTTGTGCTTCAGACATTGTGAGTTTCTGCAAACTGGCTAGATTCCAGGCAGTTAGAGTGTTAGTTAGACCGCTGACTAAGATACAGAGAAAGTACATGAAAACCATGTTTGTGAGAAAGAACTATAGATGTGTGAATGTACCTCTGATACTGGCCCCTCGGTCTACACTTTCCACATAATCCCGACTCAGCTCCGACAGCTCAGAGAACACAGAGTCAGTGTTGCGCAGCTCCCACTCCATACTATCATCTTCCTCCACCTCCTCCTCATCTTTTTCCTGCCTCTCTACCCCCTGCACTTGTTCTACTTTGTGCTCCCTCTCCTCCGCCTCCCTCATCTCGTCCTCCACGCTGGTCTGCGACTCATCACGCGGTGGCTCTTGGGTGTCCGGTCTAACTGGGGTGCTGGTGAGACGTAAATGAACGAGTAAAATATGATTCATTGAAACTGACAAAATGGTTAATGGTTTCAGATTATTACCTTGCATTCAAACTGCCACGAAACTGCCTCAGCTCAGGAGTGGAGCTTATGATGTCATTGATAAAGTAATCTGTGGCAGGCTTTATTGCAATGTCAATCATCTTTTCTTTCTTGGCTACTAAATCCTCTAAACACGGGGGACCAGAATGTGAATGTGGTCTTCGAATCATCTGCAACGAAAAGGAGGAGGAATCAACGGCTACTCCTAAGTGCTTGTTCGAAATATAGTTAAATGTGTGAGATGGGAATGTGTTTACCTTTTCATTCACACTGGACTCTGATGAGACGTGATTCCTAAATGAAACATGCAGTGTTACATAGTAAAGAAAAAACTCTTGAATAAACAGCATCACTGTGCTTCTTTCTTACATTTTGCACCACTTCCTTGCAGCACTCTTCCCTGAATTACAGCATGTGACTTGTGATTAACACCTACCAAGGACTGCTACTTTATTTTGAAAAATCCCCACCGAATACCATTATCATCAGAAACATTATTTTACAACAGTGTACAATATCCAATATACTACAGGCTTAAAGTAGGATTGATTTCTGGCTTGCACAGTAGCTTGTGTGTGGCTCAAAATGAATCTGCTGTCATGGAAGAGGCTTCTGTGTGAGGAACGATGTACAATAGAAGAAATGAGTTAGATCAAGAAGCACTGATAAGAACAACCTTAAAGGAGAATCTCCTTCAGAATCCTTTCTCTTTTCCAAAAGTTCCTGATATGTGTGAGCCAGCTAATGGAAAGAACATCAGGGACACATAAGAAACAAAGCGTAGACAAAAAAAAAAAATATAAATACTGTAACAGTCACTATGTGATGATACAAGAGATGAGCCTTAACAGCAGTATCTGACCTTGTTGTGAGTGAGCCTCAGAGTGGTCAGTTCTCTACTCAGATTTGCCTTCTGCTCCTCCAAGGCCACCACTGCAAAAAACATATGACTGATTCAGTGTAACTGACAACTCTATGGCCTGAGGCCCCTCTTCAAAATGATTTAAGTACAGGGTTGGTAAAGACATTTTTAGCTTGACAGCTGTGAGTGCTAACAACAGACATGTTCATTGTTCATGTTCATTATGACATGTTTATGTTCGTAATGATAATGGGGGGGAGGGGGATTTTGAAGGGAGACCTGAAGCTGACTGACTTTCAGTGTTGCCGACTTGTCAACTTTTGGCGCTACTTCTGTTTGCTATTATAATTGGAAAAGAGTGGGCAACACTAGACTGGTGTATCTTGCTTGTTTCTGACCCCTGCCTTTAAATGCATCTCATGACATGGATCATGCTCAAGAAAGATGAAACTAAAAAGCGAAAATCTACAAGTTGTGTAAAAGATAGGTTAAATTCCATTAGTCACCACTAACACTGAAATACTTACATTGATCAGCTTGTTGTCTTGCTTTCTTCTCCAGCTCTCTCCCTCGCCGTTCTCTCTCCTTCTCCCTCCCCTTCATGGCTCTCCTCTCTTGTTCAGTTTGGTCATCCAGCTCCAGATACCTCTAAACAGAACAACACACTCTATCAGCTCAGAGCACAGACAAGCAACCACTACTGCAGCTTAAAAAAAACACATAATCTAAATCACAGTACATCACACTACATTAACACTTTCAATCCCAACCTCTTGACTTTCTTTCCTGAGCATTTTCTCTGCTTGGTATCTCTCCAGCAGCTCCTCTCGCTCAGCTTTCTCCCTCTCAGCCTCCTCCTCCCGATCTCTCAGCTGGGCTTTGCAGGTGGCCAGCCCCTCCAGGACCCACACAAATATGGGTACCAATGACTCCACCACACCTTCTCCATGTGTCTCAATAACTGTCTGTGACAGGACAATACAGCACAGCAAGAAACCAGTCACACAAACATTTTTTTCTGCAAATAATAATGGTAAAGGAAGGAAAAATAGCTTTACCTGTAGCTCTGAATACAGTTTTCCTGCCTCCTCACTCACAGTGTTGGGGTCCAGCTCCACCTCCCCTGTCCCACACAGCACTCTCTCACTGTACTCCATCTGACAGTGATTTCTATCTGCTGTGTGAACGGTCAAAACAGCTTCCCTGACTAAAGTTAATGATTTTACAACTCTCTGCTCTGCTGACTAAACTTCATTCCCAACTACAACAAGTTTAACTGGTTTGTCAGTTAACATTTCTGCTAATAGCAGCACCACACAACCCAAACCACAACTTCATGTCTCATTTGTCCTTGACACATTTTACATCATGTTAGATTGCATTTAAATTGGTCTTTTCTGTACAGTGAAGTCTATCTGATGTCAGGGGGCGTGTTAGCGTCCATCCTGGGAAAGAGAGGAAGAAAATTTTATGATATTTAACAATAAAGCAAAGTACACTTCCAAAGAGTTAGTCAATGGTTTTGTGTAACATGCAAGCTTGGACTTTCTTTTTTTTCCCCCCACCTAATAACCATAGGCTTATACATAGCTGACCATGTGGTTTTCTATTATAATCTGTGACTAACATAGTTGGTTTAACAGCAAACAGAAGACATAGCATCTGTTCAGCAAGGATGGAATTATGATTCCAATGGTTGGTTTTACACTACGAATGCATTTATTTAAGATCAGTTACATCAAAGTCAAACGTACAGTTGTGCAAACTTTCATGCCCAAGATGGATTAGTCTTTAAAGTCTCCATTTTTAAATGCAATCACAGTTTAATTTTAGTTCTGTGGGTCTGAAAATAATCAACAATTAATGCTCATTACAAGGAAAAATGACCAACATTACCTTGTTTCAGCTGGGTCTATTTCCTGCCTTATTTTTGTCATATCTAAAATTAAATAAATATATTTTGTATGACAAAACAAATCTGTTATTTTGTCATTTATTTGTTTTGTCAATAAATTAAGAAATAAATTGTGACGGGATTTTGTTTCTACAATTTTCTGAAAATGATTTACCGACAAATTAAATTAATTTTAAATATTAAATCGAGCCACAGATGAAAGACAATGTTTGTTTTTGCTGAATATGTCTGCATCTCTCTAATAAGGACTGTACTTTAATGTGCAGCACAGAGGACAGTCAATGTACGGTAAGCGGTCTGTAAGAGCACCGCAAATATCACATAGAGGTTCAGTGTGATGTAAACAGCCTCAAACGACGACATGCGTCGATAATTTAGCGAGTTAGAGTCATGGTTAGCTCGAGAGTTAAGAATAACGCTCTTGAACTGTATAAATAAGTAATATGACTGACAGTAGACACCTTGAGGGACGTTCAGCAACCACTTTACAAAGTTGTAACTTGACTAAATAACAAGCGGAGTCGTCGCGTTGCTCGGCTGCCGTTTGACAAACTCACCTCACAAACTGACTCCTCCACAACTTTCATTTCACAGCTTCAGAATGCTGAAAATCCAGCTGTTTGTTTTTTTTCTTCAGGCAGGATATCAATTACACACAGACTACTCCTGTTTGAGTCTGACGTGCTGACGTACTCCCAGTATGACCAATCAGAGCGCTGCGAGGGCCAGCTGTAGCCAATAGCAGCAGAGAGGAGGCGGGACCAAGGCAGTTTCATTTTCAGAGGGAGAAAAAAAAGTTCCTGAAACTTGAACGACGACACGTGACCAGAGCGGGCTGTCAGGTGATCTAAGTGAGTAATGCACCTTCAACACTTCACATACCTGAGAGCTGGTTTACTTTATTTACCTGCGTCACTGCATGTGATAAGAAAGGATCAAGAAGTGCACAGTGTTTGCATCATGAATGCTGCTTGGTGGTAAAGTGGTGCAGGTGTCAAGTTAAAAGGCAAAAGAGCCAAATGTCATTTTACAGAGGCATCCCTGCAGAAACCTCTATCTTTCTTTCATAAACCATGAGCTGTAAAATATTCACTATTTTAAAACAGCTTGGACAAAGGTAGAGTCAGGTCCTGGATGAAGTAGTTTGTCATAAGTCCAGCAGATGGAGGTACGAACACATTCCCCACCCCTTGGTCCTCATCTGTTCAACCGTTTGTTTTATTTTTGTTAATGTATTCTATTTGGTTTATGTTGACATCCATTTTAAACATATGATCCTGTCCTGCTTTTCTGAACTTATTTATTCATCTTTCTGCAATGAATTTATTACAAAAGCATCCTACATCTTCCACATCCATGTGACATGAGAAAAGTGCGTGCTATCTGAGTAAAAATAATAGTACGTAATAAGTAATAATACCTAAATATGAATAAAACATTAGTCTACAGGTAAATGGCCTTTATTCATAATTTTCCTAACATAGAAGTATTGAGTACTTTAACTACAGTAGGCAATCTATAACAATAATATGTATGGTTCCTGAAAAGCAGAAGTTCCATTTCTAAATATAATTTAGATTGAAAGATGAAGGGGAAGAACTGGAGCTGTGTGTTATTTACAGACTGGCCCATTTTGATCGGCTTGTCATCATCTTTTATATTCTATCAATAATTCTTTATACTGTGACTTTTTTAATTACCCTCTCATTTTCAACAAGAACTTCTTTTCCATCCTCCCTCTCCCCTCTTGCCATCTTTCTCTTCTTCTTTGTCAGGAGGTAAAAGGCCACCACACTTCCCGCCACCAAGAAGCTGAGGGTCAGAATCACAAATCCCAGCCCCAGTAAGTGAGAGATTCCTCCTTTAGACCGGTTCAGTTGGTCCCACAGCCCCACGGCTACACAGCTGAAGCCGATGAGAGTCCCCCAGAAACCAAAGGCCAGCATGCAGGATCCACAAGAAAGCTCAACACCCCCGGTCACCACGGCGATTCCCGCCACCGAGACGACCCCTCCGGGTAAGGTCACTGTCTCAGATTTAGGGTCGTAGGTGACACCTGAAAGAGCTGAAGGATCCAGAGTTTCCATCTTGGTTGTCATGGTTGGCTTTAATTCCCTTGTCAGATGCCAATCCTGATTTTTTTTGGTCTTCTTTCCTACAACAAGACACACAGTCCTGATTTAAAAAACTATAAAATCCACTAAAATCCACTAGTTACTGTTTTATTTCCCCTTATGTAGCTTTAAGATTGGAAAAAAAATCTTATCCATTAATTCCAACAGTGTGAAAAGATGCATCATTTACATGTGTCCCAAAAATAGAGCTGCTTTATATACTTTAGGATGTATGATTATAATTTAAAATGAAGATCTATGGGTGTGTATATATTGACTGACCCAATAATGGTCTGAGTTTAGACAATAATAGAATAATAATGATATTTTGATATTGGTCATTTAAAACAGCCAAAACAGGTCCAAACATTTCTATTGAATGAAATTAAATTTTAGATTGAAATTCAGGTGAAATCGTTTCTTTCTTTAAAATCATGTTGTGCAAACATAAACAATAGCTTACGCCCACTAAATTTCTAAATAACAAGTAGCTACATCTCTTTCCTTTAGATTGAATAGCTTACACCAGAAATTATATATACTTTCATATCATATTACAGCATCACTTACCTCAATGTTGAACCAGGAGCTCAGACGCTTAGTGAAGGTTCTTTAAATTCATAGATGTGTTTTTCTGCCCACATGAGTTATTTCATTGAAAGCCTAAAAGTGCTGCTGACTTTCTCTCTGGGATAATGGGAGGAGAAATGTGAGCAGGGGCCCTAAGTGCCGTTACCTTTATCATATGCGTCACAACCTGAGGCCTCACAAGATGGTCGACACAATTACCAAGATTGTTGTCGCCATTTGTTTGTTCCTCTCTTCCCATGTGTTCAGTAGGAAGCTCTTGTCCATCATTAAAGATCATTATAACCCATTACCAGATATTTATCTAGGAACAACTCCCTTCCTCTCCCCCCCTCAGTGTTAAGGTTTGAGTCGAGGCCCAGCAGGGCATTGTTTGGGCTGAGAGTGGATTTTTCCTTTTTTCGAACATTTTCCTGTTCAGCTCTCTGAAACATGAGCAGTACCATTCAACCATGTGACTGTCTTGAAAAATGATTGGAAATTGATCATGATAATCTAGAGGAAATGTTGGTCAAATCACATTGTGTGGCAGACTGACTATATATGCTGTGTGTCAGTGTTGACGTTGATTTGGCTCCCAGGTTGATGCTGTAACACAGATGAAGCTTGATACCACCAGTTAATTGGCTATAATGCTGCCCAGCCAACTGGGATGCTGCCAGCACTGAGACACTGGCCTAATTGCAATAATTTCTAGATGTGTTGACGTCTACTACTACTTACCACACTATTTTTAATGTGTATTATTTGCTACTGCCTGCGAAGAAAATACATGTCCCATTTCTTGTTGCTAAATAGTTTATCACGTCTTTATTTTATGAGTGTTATTATTTGTGTTTAGACGTCAACATCACATGAACCTTCACCATTACCACAAGTAGAAAAACAAATCCTTGCTTGCTCTAGCAATTAGTCAGGCTGAGGGTACAGGTCAGATGTCAGTGAGTGATTTGTGGAGAGGAGGGGGTAATTCTATTGGCTATGGCCCTCACAGGATGATGATGATGGTAATTGGCTAAGCGTCGGATTGGGTGGGACGGGGCGGGTCAGATGTAATCCAATAGATATTTATGGGGCAAAGAAAATCCTGCTGCAAAAAATAAGACACAAGGAGTGATAATCATACAGTGTAATAAGCAATATTAGAGGTGGTGCTTGTGGTGTCAGCTCATGTCTCTGTCAGTCCTGTTTCAATACACACACCTTTGAGCAAATTTATAACATGCAACATATAAACCCCCTGCCTCCATGCTGGGTTAGAACATCAGTGGAGACAATCAAGAGAATACTTTCAGTCAAAGTAGACAAAGAAAACAGACTGATGATGTAAATGTGTCAGGTAAAGTGAGGTGAGTTTGACATTGTGATGCCTGTAGAGAATAAAGATGGAGACGGGCTGGGGCTGAGTTACAAAGGACCGAGTAGAAAAGTTCAAACCAGTGAAAATGAACACAAAGTACTGAGTTTGTGCCAGTCTGTGTTGGTTTTGACATTACTGAGGGAAAATTTAAGAGGCCAGTGACAGAACAGTCACCATATCTCAGGAAGGAGGTCCTGAATAGAGAGAAGACCATCCGTGGAGACGATGTGAGGGGCGTAGGAGGGATTGGAGGTAGTGAGTTAAACTGCGAGGACAGATGGTAGTCTGGAATTAGATGTCAGTGGTCAGCTAAACCCTTTGAAAGGCCACTACTGAAATAGCAGACATACTGCTGAAGAACCTAAAGCTACCCTTGGAGCCTTATTAACAGGGTTCCCCTGAACATGTCTGATAATCTGTGTATAAATGTAAAGTTTACAGTTTTTTTTATAATTCAGTAGCATTCAAATCCTCAATTTCACAAAGGGGTTGTAAACACAATGATACACCGATATGCACTGAACCTCTGTTGATTGATTAATATGTAGTTATTTTGTAAAACTTTGAACATCTTGGATACACAAGGCATAACCACTACCGTTCATAAATAATTGAAAATAAGGACAAACTCAACACTGCCATTGGCCTGTATTGTAGATATAGATAATATAGAAAAGTAGGATCCTGGGGGTTCATTTTAGTCAAAAGCTCAGCCACTTTAAATCCCGCATTAACAGAATTAACCTCGTCCGTGGTAGGAGTGTGTTTGCCCCTGCCCTCCTTATCTCTCTCTGTCTTACTCACAAGACACACTCAATTCTCCAGCCATCATCTACCCACACAGGTGTGCTTTCATCAGCCTCACGACGTGATTTCTTTTCAATAGTATTAGTAGTAGTATTTACAATCTTGTGTCAAGTGGACTCTACTTTATGTGTAAATCGTTTTTTTTTTTTCTCACTTGCAGGGTTCTCTTTGGCCTCAAGCATCAACAGTCGAGGTCAAGACAGCCAAGAAATATCTTGAGTTCAGGTGGCACCGGAGAAGAAAAACTCAGGTGGCAATTATTTTCCAGTGATTTTGCCACAACTGACACATCGCTAAGACACTGAGACCATGGGAAATACCACCAGTAGCGCATTATCAAAGGAGATCCTGGAGGACCTCAAGCTCAGCACCAAATTCACTGAAACCGAGATCTCGCAGTGGTATGAGAATTTCCAGACGCAGTGCCCGACAGGACGCATAACACCAGAAGAGTTCGAGCAGATCTATGCCCGATTCTTCCCTGACAGCGATGCTAAAAGCTACGCACGCCATGTGTTTCGCTCCTTTGATACCAACGATGATGGCACTTTAGACTTCAAGGAGTACATCATCGCACTGCACATGACCTCCACTGGGAAGACGACCCGAAAACTGGAGTGGGCCTTCTCGCTGTTTGATGTAGACAAGAACGGATACATCAACAAAACAGAAGTGACAGAGATCTGCCAGGTGAGGGGAGGTGATGTGTTAGATAAGGATTAACACCTGACAATTTCTTCTCAAAACAAATAGTCTTATTTATGGAGAGTAGTATCAACCTGTGCTGAGTGCTGCAGACAGAAAGGCCATTTAATTTTGCCAACATCTTTATTGCTGCTATAAACATATAATATCAGAAATGTAAGCTGTTTTGTTGTTCATAGGCCTCAGGGAAATGTTTTATTCTAAAGCTACAGCCACACAAAATAAGAGGATTACATCATGCAATCCAACACAATATTGTGTAGTAGATACAACTTTAGTTTATTCCATTCAAGTGTTCAATGGAACTTCAATGCCAGTGACGAGTTAATTTAACTCTATGGTCATTTTAGTTTGAAGTAGAAAAGTTTTTATTGTTTTTGTTGGGCTGTATCTAATATTGTCAAGATTTCCTGGTGTTTTTCTGACTCCCCTTAAGGCCCATCTAAAATGCGTCACTATTTATTGAACAGTAGGACTCAGTACTAATTGCCAGCCCAATTAGCCAGTCTATTTGAGCCTCAAACCCCTGATAATCTCTGTAATTACAGGGTTAACTCTCAGACAATGCAGGCAGTCGTACTCCTAAACAAATAAGACTACTTTATTAAGACTACTTTTATATTGCTCCATATAAAGGGACTGCTCATCAGTCCATCCATTTCTTTTATTCCTGAGGCTGCCACTTTAGAAGCATCTATTTATGCCATTACACTGAATACTAGCTGTTAGCTGTTATTTTCATTTAATCAAAACTCAGTCTGATGGAGGTTATCAAAGTTTCTCATCTTCTGTTTTAAGACAAATGATATAGTATTGTAAGAGGTTTAGATAGATCAGCTGAGTATTCAGTTGGCATTTTAATGAGTCCACGTGCATCACATTTACAACCAGGACACAAAATAGCTCCATTTTCAAGCCACCATTCAAAGAACAACTCAGAACAGAATTAGACTCTGTGGTGAGTTTGTATTTGTGTGTTTGAAGAGGGAAATGAATGAGTGAGGAAATAATAGTTTAGACTAGTATTGTATAGTATACAACACTGATGAGCTGTGATAAGTAGAGGGCATAAAAACAGTGTATTTTTGAGAGTGTTCACATGTAAACTATATATGACAGCTAAACACCCATCTGGTCTGATTAGTAATAATGGACCAGTAAATGTTTGTCTTCGAGATGAGACGGGCAAGATGGAGGGACAGTTCAGGGAGAAAAGAGATGACATCTTGGTGTTTGGCCTGTAGCCTGAGTCTTGGCACTAATCCATGTTAATCTAGGTGTCTTAAATGTGGGAGATGAGTGCTTCCTCTCTCTAAGTGGGACACACACTTAAAGGCCTGAACCTAAAGTGCACAATCATTTACTCATTTACAGTCTGCTGGATCCTAAGTGGCATTTAACCAGATTTACCATCTCTGAGATATGACAAACAGACCTGAATGTGCTGCCCTGGGCTGCTATGATTAGTATTTCATTCATTTTAAACTTAGCATAGTGGCCACATGTTAACTGGCAATGTTGTAAAGTGGCTAGGCCCTCCAGGATTGCTCTGTTGCTCTGCATGTGGGAGGCAGCTCAGCTGTCATTTGGAATTGCAGGCTACATTTTCTGTGACATTTAATTGTGGGCTGCTTGATTTGGTTGTATTTAGTCAAATTGCACAATAGCATACAATGGCTAATGATAGTAATCCAGGACTAGACAGAAGAAAATGTGTTGGGTCTGTAGTGTTTCCTGAAATGTTCAGTCGTTTTGCATCACATGCTCTACAGACACTAATTAACTTGAGCTTACTCACTTGTCCTACAGGCCACTAGCCTCCTGGTTTGCACAGATTTCCTTTGACTTACTGTGTTGACGTTCCATATGTTATTTGTGCATGACAAATGATGCAGCATTATAACCAATTTTTCTACCCAACCCCCTTTCAGGCCATATTTAAGCTGATCCCCAAGGAGGAGCAGAGCAAGCTACGAGAGGATGAGAACACACCTGAGAAGAGAGCCAACAAGCTGTGGTCTTACTTCGAAAAGAAAGACAGCGGTGAGGAAAAGAACACGCACACACACACACACACACAGTACATTGTGACCCTTCCATGCACCACGGGTCACTGTGTTATTATCACTGCATACTTATGTTGCATAGAGACAAAAAAAAAAAAATCAGTGTAAGCTCTTAGTACCTTTCCTTAGCAGCTGTTCTGACATCCTGTGGTGAAGATTACATTTACAGCTGTTTGGCTTAATAAATATGAGCAATAAATCCACCTGGGGGCATACCCTCCCTCCCCAGTTACAGCACCACATGTGTCATGCAAGCTTTATGTACTTACCAGCCATGCAGCATGAAACTTTAAGTGACTCCACTGCATTGCATGCTACTGTTATATGCAACACAGTCACAGGAGATAAGACCGGATTTCTTCGATAAGTCACAGACGCATTACTCAACCTCATTTTTACCACACTCCTTACTGTATATCTCTTTCTTTTCCCCCTCATAGAGCGACTGGCTGAGGGAGAGTTCATCAAAGGAGTGATTGAAAACGAGAATGCAATGCGTCTCATCCACTATGAACCAATGAAACAATAAAGCCATTCCTACTTCATTTCTTTTAAATGTCCCCCTCCAGCATCAGATGCTTCACCATCCCTCCTCTTTCATCAACTCGACCCCTGTAAATACTCGTTTCTGCAGTTTCTTGGTTGCAACTCACTTTTCAGGAAGTTTCATTCATGTCATATTGTTTTACTAATGTTTGTCAATGAATTTATATGAAATAGAAGCTAAAAGAGGCAAACTATGGTATAGTGTTAATAATGTGTGTAGATAAGAAGAATATTTATGGTGAGTTTTACCAATGCAATACACACACACCCACACACACACATATATATATATATGATAAATATTGTGTTATTGTTAATCTTTTAAATGGTTCAAATAAAATTAATGGCAATGACAATTATACACATACCCGATTGTTAGCACATACATTTTTTTACAGAACTGGAAATGTCTTAATTAAGTGTGTAGTGTTGTCTATTTACTGTATAATCAATTAAAAGTTTTCTCATAAATCTGTGCTTTGAAAATCAATTTATTTGTTTTACTGTGAAATATAATGTGCTTTAATTTTAACATGATGTTTATGCCACACAGTAAATCTAGGAGTGCCCCACATATAAACATTTGTTGCTTGTATACTTTTATGTTAAATACAGTAAATACCTGAATGTGATATCATTTAAAAACACTTATTTCCCTGAAAGTGTGATGCTTTCTTGTTGCATATTGTTTAAATGTGTGTGCATGCCTGTGTTTCTGTCCAGTTTTCATCCTGCCCTCCATCCACAACCTCTTCCACCCCTCCATCTCTTCACATGCTTTCATCTCTCCTCACTCTGTTCCTCCTTCTTTCCATCCAACTTGGGATTACTGGTTTACACATAATCTTCTGTTCAACATCAGAGAGCAGACTTTTCAAAATCTCTGTAATCTTTCTGTCACTATGTGTCTATCGTATGGGTTTGTCTGTGCATCTGCAGGGGAAGCTGTGTTTGTTGTGACATCTGGCAAGTACACATGCATTGCATCAAAAGTTTGTCTCAAGAGAGCCATGAGCTTGAAAAAGGAAACATGTTGAATGCCCAACTAAAATAAATGCATATTTGCAAAAAAGGACAGGCTGATCTGTGGGGAAAAAAAGCATCCATCCCAGTAGAATGATCATTGAGAGATCTGCTCCAGATACATCTCATGTATCAATATAAACAATATAAACATTTAGATGCCTTAACATATATACTTTCCGACCATGAGGCACTGAGAAATACCCAGAAAACATGCGCTCTTGCATGTCAGTGTGGCATCTTCATGCGTTGTAGTCTTTACGGTTTGATATGATTTCTCTGGAGTTCAAGTGCAAATTCTTTGTGAGTCAAAGTGGAAGAAAAGAAAAACAGAATCTGTTTGCTCACATTGATCCGTCTCCCAGCTCTGTGATGATGTCTTTCCTTTTTCAGCCTTTTAAGCTGATGGATGTATAAGGTGCCCTAACAAGGGGAATCGACTCGGTCCATGGTCTCATCCATCTCTCTCTCACAGTCTTCACATCCATCTGGCCCACAGCCTCCTACCAAAACCAGGGTTGGTACGTCCCCATTTCCCACTCCTACCACACCGCCATTTGGGGCCCACTCTACATCAATCATGCCGTCTGGACACTGAAGCAGGCCACTGACTGAGTAGAGCCCGCCCCCTGGAACAACCTCATCGTAGGATGGCGCACGAGTGGCGGCTCTTGCTTCCTCCAAGCGAAGCCTCTGTTTGCGACGGAGCTCGATGATGGTCTTTGTGTAGGAGTTGAGTGTGACCACAGCGGCTCCCATACAGCAGCTGAAAGACACCCAGGCAAGACTGGGAAGAGGAAGTTTAGGATGGTTAGATTAGTTAGTTGTTAGTTGTTCGTAGAATGGTTAGTTTAGGTAGTCCAGAGCAAACAAACACTGGTGCAAAAGACACTTTGACAATATCTGTAGTTCTCCCACACACTTGTGAAATTGCTGTAAGATGAGCCACAGAGTGCAAAACTGTGGTGCCAAAGTAGTGTTATTATACTAAAGAAGGACAAGGCAAAAAGCATTGTCATGATTTTGCACTGCGGCTCACTTTCTCATTCTTGGAAAGAGAGTGAAGGGGTGTTCATTTGGTTGCAATCTGTAATTACAGCATATCATCAAATCCTACACAGTGTACCTTTAATGTTACAGGCTTGTATGCAGCCACTAAAGAACAGCTACCTACGCAAAAGACCAGCCGTAGTCCCAAGACTGAGGCCTCCAGTCTTTAGGGCCCACGATGACCGTCATCTGAAAGACAGTGGTGTACATCATATGGGCCACCATCCCAAGAAGACCTACTCACCATCAAAAACCAGACAGAACAAAGACGGATGAGAAGGTGGATACAAAGTTAGTGAAATAAAGGAAAATAAAGTAAAATTGATAGAGTCATCTCACCTGATAACACAGTACAGATTGCTGCATAGGCATTGATTTTTAGTGAGTGCATCTCTTTCTTAGAGCACAGGACTTCCAGCCACATCAGCAAGAAACCCATCCCCAGCAGACCGATGTAAGTGAACTCTGAAATCACTGACAGCCAGAGCACACCTGCAACATTTGAAAATACATACCCATCTATACAGATACACATAAAAACATTTAAAAAGATGCCAATGGGTGTTAGGCTGATTCTTCGGCTGACACAAAACTGACCTTGTGTGTCTCCAGGTGTTAAATCTATAAAGCTGCGACATACTTCCCCTGCAAACCACAATAGATAAGACAGATATGAACAAAACACTAATATAAGAGCAGCGTGTTTGTTAGTCTATATGAGATTGGCCGCATGCTTCATGGCTTTACCGTCGTTGTGTTTTTCACAGCTTTCCCAGAAACCAGTGTGGAAGTATCTAAAAGCAAACTTGTCTTCTCCCGTCTCCCAGATGTACTGAACGGCGTTGGCCAGCTGCCTCTGTCTGATCTTGGCGAGCTCGTCCCTCCTGGCTGGAGACAGCGTGCGGTTGAAGGGGTTCTGAGTGGGACTCTCTGTGTGACAACACAGCAGGATCACAATGAGAGGACCATCCAGGGTACAAGCTTGTCAGGGACAACAGAGTTTGAGGCAAACAAATATACAGACATGCATACTGCAAATGCATTCATGCCTCAGAAATATGAGGTTCTTTAACTAGATAATTTACATTGTCAAAAATGTAATGCACAAGCTTCCAGAGGGTGCAGGTGTGTGTGGAATTATGGAAATGAAAGATGATGTGCTTTAGAATGAGAGATGTACAAAACAGTGAGCTGAATCTGTTAGTCACACCATGGCCTCAAAAGTATCATCCCTCTGTGCTTTTCAGTCACATGCAGGCATGTCAGTGAGCACCTTGTCATCCCATGTGTGCCTGTTTGTAAATCAGGTTTAGAAGCACAAGGGAGAGTTAAATCCACCGCTGTAAAGGTAGAGCTTTCCGTACAAGTACACAAAGTACATGTAGTGATGAAAGATGATTCCTTCGCACAGTAAAAGCTGCTAATCTCATTGTGGATTAAGCATATCTGTTGAGAAAAATAAAAAAACAGGTGGTAGGCAGCACACACTCCCCCATAGTTCAATAAAGCTTTGGGATCTACCCTCACACCCGCAGATTAATACTAAATATAATTAAGTTCACTGTGCGACTGAGGTATGTTCAAAGAGAGATTAAAAAGCATCAAACCCAGAACAATCCCATTCTCACATGGGGAGGAGCCTGTCAGTTTATCCACTCAGATTAGTTCAAGGTATTGGTTGTTATGCAGCGACACAGTGCAAAGATCACAAAATTCAATACTATTTAATTACTTGTAATCAGGTTCAAGAGTCAAGGCCAAAATTTAGGTAACGTCAGTGCTATTTTCAGTACATTTTGGAAGACTTATGAGATGAGGCACAATCACAAACTGACAGCATGCATACTGTAGCTACTGTGACATAATACACTGTGTGTGCAGAAACAAAAATGCCTCGACAAGAATCGTGAAGATGCAGAATGATGGCTCAAGACAGAAAAAGCCTACGATTAGACCTTGAGTGAGATTTTTTTTTTCAAATTGTTACTTTTATTATAGCACAATTAGAAATACATAAATAATTCAACTATCTGATTTATCATCCTGTCCTCTATCTATCTATCTATCTATCTATCTATCTATCTATTTTCAATATTCACATTATGCCAGAGTATTTTACCTTATAGCCGAATGCCAGGAATACTGACCTGTGAACGTGTTGCTACAAATATCTGGATTAGTCACCAGGCAGCTATTTGTAGTTTAATATGCTCAAAAAATATGCCTATTCACTAATTCAGTTCAATTCAATGCTACATTATACTTTACTACATTTAAGAGGGACAATAAGTACTTTTTATTACACTAAATCAATTTGACAGCTATTACTTACTGGATACTTTACAAATTAACAAGTTATATAAAAATATCATCCATTCCACCAGCTACAACATTAAAATGCTAGTATTTTTACACTGTGGTATGTATCACTAGTATAACTTATAGGATCTTGTTGCATCATTGCTTTTGACATATCTGTTGTTATCTATATAGTTATTATTTATTAGGTCCTGAGCTGTCAAATTGCTAGAGCTCCACTTCAAATAATGTATTCATGCAACATGATTGTTGATGATATCAATAAACTTAAAGTGTTTTTGCCTATGAAAGTTTAGCTTCACAGTAACTGAGCGTCTCCACCCTGCTTCCATATGCAGGAAAGAAGTGTCTCCTCACATACAGTAGTAAATAATATGTACACATGTAACAATAAAGCTACTGTATAATAGCAAGTAATGGAAAACACAGTCGAGCTGCACAAATGATGTGGAGCAGTGAAAGACAGTGTGTCATCTACCTGTGGTGTAAGGCTCGCTGTTGTTCTGACCACAGTTCTTCATTTTGACAGGCGACAGGCAGAGCGGTTTGACCACCTTGTGGGTGCCCTCGCACCAGTAAGAGGTGCACAGTGCCAAGATGGAGAGGGCCAGAGCCAGAGTGGTCAAGGTCAGGGAGAGCAGGGAGCGAGAGCGACGGGACAGGTGCTCCAGCATGGCCACACAGGTGGAGAGGGATGGAGGAGACGAGAGAGAGTCAGGCAAAGATGCTGCACGTGGGAGTAGGACAAACAGGACAGAGGGTATAAGTGCAGCCACAGATGGAGCCGTGAGGGCACACAGACAGATGCTTTGGTCTAAAGAGGTGATGAGCTGCCAGGTTTAAACTGAAAGATAATAGTGATGTAACTGTACTGGCAGAATATGACAAAACACAGCTGACAAAGAGATACTTTGAAGTCAACGTGATTAAAAGAGAGGAAGACAGAGGGAGCGCGGGGGGCTGATAAGATACACGTGGGGAAAAGACAGATGGAGCAAAAAATGAACAAGGGATTTAGGTGGACGGTGGTTCACTCGGGGAGAAATGCAAGGACACACAGACAACTTTAATGTGATAGTCTGCTATCTATCCCTGTGGTAAATGATGTGGTTATTCATGTGTGCAGATCAGTCAGACTGTAGGCTACCAAAAAAACATTAAAAAAGCCTATGATTTATCATGAAAAGATGTAAAGAGGGGATAAAGGACATAGGCTACTTAAACCCAATCCCTCACCTGGCAAGAAACTGATATTAAATACAACACACAGCGGCTAAAACCAGGGTGTCCATATGGTGACATCTAGTTTATGCTGCTGAATGTCCAAACTGCCTGAGTTCACATACGTCCTCCAGCTGTGTTTATAAGGAGGGGTTATGGATAAAGAAGCACTGTGAGCTATGCTGTGACCCCAGCTAATGTCTCCCTGCTTCCTGATTAACACGCTCAGGCCCGGCCCTGCCGCTCATTATGAACTCCACCGCAGGACCCTGAATCAAGAAGAAGAGGAAAAAACAAGGGATTACTTTTTTTGATGAAATTATGGATAAACCATAGATTTGAATGAAAATTTTGCAAGTAATCCCTGATAATCTTCTTTAATCTGTTTGTGTTAGGTGTGTTTTAGTGTGAAGTGTGTTCTGACCATGTCTGTGTTTCTCTCTCTCCTGGTTGTATTCTCTGGTCCTGAAATACAACAAAAATATTAGTTAAACCAACTGACTTTAATAAAATTTGGCCTGAACTCCACCCATGATGGTTTCTGATCTGAATAGGAACCTGAAAGTGAAACTTAAAAAAAATAAATAAAAAAGGAAGTTAGTACAACCTGGTATTGTCACTATTCTTCTCAATTAAGAACATATTACACTTCAGCAAAACATATTGAACATACAGTGAAGTGTTGCCACTTTCTGTAAAAGTTGCCATCATGAACACAAAGAAGTTGCACATAAACTGATGCATAGATTTTGCATCAAATACTGACATTGATTTAACTTCCAGTTACCCTGACAAGAAGTTTGGATTATTTTGTTCAACACAAAAAAGGGAAAAACACACGCACACACACACACACACACAAGGTTATTGTTTTTCAGATTAATTAACTCGTTATTGACAAACATTAAGTTGCTGATTAGAAAGTCATTAACAAACTGTAAAATCAGTACTATGAAGCTTGATTTAGGTTTAAATAAGAAAAGCCATATATACTAAACACCAAATTATTTTTTAATTATAAGTAACAATTATTTTCTTAATCATATATATTTACTATTATTATTACTCCATTATCACATTGCTGTTGATTATTCTTTATTTCTTAGTGTTTACGATGCTGTGGCAGGTGGATGACGAATAAAAACTATTCTATCAAAAAAAGCACACTAAAATTTTCCAGGAGGGGCAATCTTTATATTGCTTATTTCAGCTGAACATCAGTTAGTTTACCAGAATGAAGAAAATTATTTTCTGTTGATTGACTCATCTTTCCAGTGAGTTATTTTCAAATAATCCATAAGAAATACCTACCAAAGATAGTTTTCTTGTCCGCTGTAGCATTTCAGGTCAAACACGAGGGAACTACCAGTCCTGTTTCTGCCCTTCAAAAGCTCCTTATGAACTTGAGTTTGGTCGCTCCATCTTGAACGTTTGATTCTGTGTCGCTACCCTCCTCATTTTCCTCCTGTGTCTGTCACTAGGGTTCTCCTCCAGGGGTGACCCTTAGCTCTCCAGCTGCACTCCTCCCTTTAATCCTCTTGGCCAATAGCTGAACAGAGATGCAAGACTGATGGAGGGACTGGACGTCTGTGTCCACGCCACTCTCCTCTCTTTTCTGTCTTTCTTGGGAATTTAAGTCACAAACTGAATCGTGTAATCCCTCTAAGTCCATCTGTTACTGCAGTGCCCCCTTCCTGTGTCTGTCCTTTTTTGGAGGTCGTTCATTTAGCAACCTCCCAAAAACCTTTACCATCAGTCTTAGCTTCATTTGACTTTTACTAGGTAAGCAATTATGAGATTGAAAGAGTAAATTTCTCTGTGAGATGAATAAAGTATCTATCTATCTATCTACAACTGTCAACCTATGCATCAATATGAATGGGCATTTCCTTTTTTTCCCCCCTAATCAGCACTAGTGCTACGCAAAGCCAAATCCTGTACTCACTAAGTTCATTGTTTATTTTGGGTACCCAATGTGACGCCTCAAAACACACAAACAATGGTAATACCTTTATGTCGTTAGAATAATTTATTTACAAAATGTATGTACAGGAAAAACGGCAAGAAAATGAAAGGCAAAAAAACTAAAACAACAGCGTGTGTATGACTGCATGAATTAAAGAAAATGGTTTGAAATAGAGTTGAAGGGAACAGTTTAACCCCAGGCTTGAGATTTACAATAATGCAGAACAAGTTTGCCATCACTGCCAAAAGACTGAAAAACAGACAGAGAGAGAAAAAAAGTTAGATGTTAAATAAAACAATAAGACAAAAGAGTGACATGACAGAAATTCCAAAATGATTCCGTACAAATTTAATTTCATAAGACATTAACTTGTCAAACAGTGGGAGTCACAGTGATCTATGGCATTTCTTGCTTTAATCAGTGCTTACTGACTTCAGCATTTCTAACATGGAGCGTCTTATTGCCCCCTCTGCTGGTCAAAACTCCACATGACCCCCTTCACTTCTATAGGCTGAGCCCCAAAGGCCTGCCAAATATACAAGCACATCTTCTAAAAGTGCATTAATGGCTGTGAAAGTGTGGTAAATATAATGAGATCAACTCTGTTTAAATGTTCTGAATATGACCACATTATATGTTAGAGTGTATATATACATTGTGTCTCATCTAAAAAGGGGAAAACGTCATACAGATGGTTAAAGTGGTAGTTCTGGTGTTTTGAGTGGGGGTGTATGAGATACTTATGAGTATTGTAATATACCATCCATCCATCATCTACCGCTTATCCTCATAGGGTCCATCCATCCATCCATCATCTACCACTTATCCTCATAGGGTCGTGGGGGTAATATACCATGTTTAGAATATTTTGCTGAATGAGACAGTTATACTGTCTATGTTTCCAAAGATGAACGGACTGTGCTTGTGCTGTCTGATGGCTAGGCAAAGCAAAATATTATAAATTTAGCATTCACTGACACAGATAGTTTTAGGTGGACCTTTCTTTTCATTGAATTAACTACTATGTACATTGCTAAAGTCATGACGACCATCCTGTGCTGTAGGAAATACACTGACTGTGGATCCAGTAACTCATATAACCCCAATCTAAACACCTGAACTATCATTTTACCGTTCTTGCGCTCATCTGTGATATGTGATAAGGTTTGATGGTGTAGGAAACATGAATAAATTATGAACATTATGTGCAGCAATTTTATTTGGAGACATGGATTAGGTCCTGATGCCTGCTTCTTCTGAGTTTTTAGTTGCTTCCAGTAGAACTCAAATTGTGTTTTTTGTGTTCACAGGACATTAAAAACAGTTGTTTATATTCTATGTACTCACATCAAAGAGGACCCCTACTTCTTGATCCGGTGAAGGGGCAAAAGACTGGTTAACGTAAATGAACTGAAAAAAAACAAACAACAAAAACAGATGCAGTTATGTGCAAAGAAATGAAAGACCTGAAGCATAAAAGTATTCGTACAACAAGTAGCAGAAGTCTGGAAAGTGAACAAACAGTAAATAAACTTTATTCTCACCAGTTGTTCACTGCCATCAAGCTTGAGGAAACGAGCGATGAACTGAGAAAGAGACTGTACTGTCCTCCCCCTGTCCACTGCCCACTTCTTTGTTTTCATTATAGGCGTGTCTCCCACTGCCTTCAGCAGCACATCAACTGTAAAAATGGAGAAAATAAAACCAATTTCAACATTACGCTCAAATAACATAAATGTGCCTGTATACAGAGAGCCAACATACTGGACATATTGAACTTCTGTGCATGTTAATTTGTATTCACTGTAATATTATTACTTGTGCTAGTACCTAACATTGTTGGATAAGAATTAGAAGTTAAGCCAGAGGACTGTATAATGGCTATGCTATATCTTGTTGAGGCTTATTAGGTTTCCCCTCAGGGTTGTAAACAACGTCAACCTTAAGCATCTATGACATTATTATTTTTATTTGGCATAATTAAGTTATTTGGCAATCGAAAATATTTATCTGAAACTCTGAAACAGAGAGCCATCCTTGAATTGAATCTCACATAGCGTCTGAAAATAATTACAATAAAAGGAGATTATTTCTAGCAACCCAAAAACACACATTTTTAAACCCCAAAACATGAAACAATGTATTTCCAACAGACTGGGCTGTGGCAGTTTTAAGCTAGCGTGAGTTTTTAGCTTAGCCTTAACTAATTATCCTTCAGGACAGGATGTGTCGTTACTACCGTCATCGGTGTAAAACATATCTGATAGAATAACTAAATAAACAGCCTCTTTGTGAGAAAACATGTACCATTAGAGAGCAATAACAGTACATACAGCCATCAAAATATTAGCATTAGCTGTAGCTATCCCCCAGAAATGGCAGCGCCACGTTAAAAGCTAAATGCTCATTGGCTAGACAGATAAAAAGGAGTGATTGTATTGGCTAAAACCTCTGTCAAACGTCTCTGACGTCAACACCCAGAAGCGCTTCCTCACGTACTGTCAACAATCTTCGCAAACAGATGGTTACTATTCGCTAATTAAGTAGCATTTTGAATACATTGTTACTCATACATTCTTACTTTTTTTCTTATCATCATTTGTCGTCGAGTCGTCCGAGTGCGGCTGTGATTCCTCTTTTTGAGTTTCTAATGGGGACTCTGAATTGGCAGACATCTTCTTCTTCTTCTTCTTCTTCCTCCTCCTCCTCTTCAGATTGGCGGTGACAATACCGCCACCTACCGGACTGGAGTGTGGATCATGAGATGATTAAAACAAAGGCAGGTTTAAAAATACACACACACACACACACACACACACACACACACACCCCTAAATCCTATCCATTAACCGTATTTCCTTCAGATACCTCATCAGATGGTTGTAAGTTACTTTTCCTTTTTCACCCAAGTTTAACTTTGCTTTCTGAACTGCTGTTTTAAGTTTGCTCCTCTCTTCCTCGTAGGCCCTGCAATCAACCAGTACATGTTAGACAGATTCTGTAATGTCACAATGAGTACATGTTCCAGTTGTTTTTCTGTTTTGTGAAGTGAGCTATTTATTCCAGTGTGTCCTATCCTGAGACGGGTAATGACTGGCTCTTCCTTCCTTATTTCTGTCTATGTCACCCTGTTTTTGAATATTGTCATTATGTCCCAGTATTCTTGCCATGTTTTGTAGTTTGTTTCTTAATGATTGTTTCCCCTCTTCCTTACATAATGACATATTCATACTCATCGTTTGGAATTTCCCTCCTTTCCCTCAACACCTACATGAGCAGGAACCCAAATAAAGCCTACAGTCACATCCTTTTGCACAGTTTGTAGATTACTTCGTAGATTATTTTGTATAATGCATTTTGAAGATGACACTGTGTCTGCAGGATTTCAAAGAAGATGCTTTGTGAGTGGTACTTAACTGTTAGATGCAATCAGTGCCTCTCCTACCCCCCTTTCTTTGCACTATAACCATATATATTTATACTGACAGTTCTACCTGTCCTTGTATCAACTTTAGTTTATTTCTGTAGTATTCCTCAATATATTTCTCTGCAGTGGTACCAGCAAACCCCTCTTTCGATGTTTCCATGCAGTAGGTTTTATATTAAAATCTATTGGCAGCATCACAGAAAAAACAGGGTAGAATAACTGAGGACGGCACAGTTGCACTGAGTTCTATGTTCTATTTGAATTCCCAATCCAGCTGTCAAACATCCTCAGGTGCCCACTTTGGGTTAAGTATCGTTCTTGAGCTAGGAAAACGATTGGCGAAAAACGAAAGCTCCTATTGGCTAACAGAAATGTCAATCACCAGGACACGTAATTCTATTGGTCGCTACGCCCCTGCGAGTTCCGTGTCAGACTGTGGTGCTTGTGTGTCTCCTTAGCTATGTGCTAGGTTAGTTATTATTTTGACTTTGGAACATATGATAACGTGACTATTTCATATCTAATTCAGATGTTGGTTGTCGGTTTGGTTGATACTGTGCTGTTTTTGTTTAAGACCGAATACATTCTTCCTCTTTTGAGTGAAATAAGTAACGTTACATTTTTGCTGGTTTCTAATTACACAGGAGGCGTCACATAGATATCACACTTTAACCTGACGGCGGAGCGGTCCGGATTCTTTGAAGCCGTCACTCAGTGCACCTCTGCACATTTGGATCACTCAGACAACAACAGTGAGTTAATTTATTGTATTTAAGTTCGTTTAAAAGGACAAACTGATCTAGGACCGCTATGTCGCTTTGTGTCATGCTGTGATACTAGTTGGCCTCTTTGTTATGAAAACTTTGCAACACCATGGAGGAAATATTTCGCACAAGGAAGAGAACCTTCGTTCCTCCTTCAATAGACACAATAGATTGGGAATGCAAATTGCACCAATGTGGAAAACATAATTTGAGGTTTCAAATGCAGCTCAAAATTAGTCACTGTATTTTTTAATGTCACTCGTAACACTGTTAAGTCTGAACTCATGTTATGTTCTGTGACCTTGATCGTGCAGTGGCAAGCATTGGCAGACTCTCCACCAAGGATGCAGTGCTCCTCCTGTGTGACATGCAAGAGAAGTTCAGACCCAACATCTTCCAGTTCACCAACATTGTCAGCAATGCGGCCAGATTGCTGCAGGTTAGAAATATGCTCCATCATGTAACTATCTCAGTGGCTGTCAGTTATAACAGTTATTAGTTATCAGTTTTAAAGAGTTCATCGTTTCTCTTACCTTTCTCACAGGCCAGTCGTGTTCTGGGGATCCCGTCCATTTTGACAGAGCAGTACCCTAAAGGTTTGGGTCCCACGGTACCGGAGCTGGGAGCAGCAGATCTGACTGCTCATGCCAAAACGTCATTCACCATGATGATAGGGGATGTGGAGAAGGAGCTGCAGGCCCTGGGGAACCCCAAGCAGGCTATACTGTGTGGAATAGAGGCACACGCCTGCATTGCAGTAAGATCACATAATTACCTCTGCAGCTGTTCAAATAAGTTCTTCTATCAGTTTCACCAAAAACTGGAATAGCAGAGTGTGCAGACCTCCGTCGCGGCAGTGGTGACTTTTTTATTTAAAGATAACCCTGCCGCCAAGGAGGTTATGTTTTCACCGGGGCTTGTTTATTTGTTAGGCCATTTCGGACCAACCCTGAAAACTTTGTTAAAATCCATCCACAACTTTTTGAGTTATTTTGCAAACCGACAAACCAACATCCATACAAACAAATAAACAAACCCCAGTGAAAACATAACCTCCTTGGCAGAGGTAACACCTGGAAACTGACTTCTGCTAATGAATGTATTTATGTTCACGGTCATGTTGTTGTTGACATTGAAGCACCTTTTCCCCCAAGTTAGCATGGCATTAGTGCAATGATTATTAAGCTGCTATGCCATGCGATTATGCCATTAAGTGCCACAAAGCTTTAGTTAATGAATGAGGACCCCTGCTTCTTGTCTTTTCCATAGTGCACAACATTTGACCTGCTCGAAAAGGGAATGGAGGTTCATATTGTGGCTGATGCCGTATCATCCAGAAGGTATCTGTGTATTCTGTGTTTATTTTCCTGCTACATCGCATAGTTATCACCTGTATTAAATTTAGATTGTTCCTGTACATGTCTTGACGCTGTATATGTGCATTACTACTTTTGTGTCTCCCTCCACAGCCAGACAGACCGTTTGTTTGCTCTGTCCCGACTGAAGCAGAGCGGAGCTTACCTCACTACCACTGAGGGTGTTCTGCTGCAGCTGGTTCAAGATGCCAAACACCCAAACTTCAAGGAGGTGCCTCCTTCAGCTCTTTGTTTTGATCTGACATCATTTTAAGTCTGGCGGTATACCCCAAGGAAAACATAATTTGCATGTCCATTGACTGCTGTAAAAAAAAAAAAAAACAGACACCGGCAACCTTTATCACTGACAGTGTTGACCAGTTACAGGTAACCTAATGTTTGAGGTTATTGCAGTGGTCAAAGCCAAATGTGCCACATTGTTTTAACCCTTGTAAAAGTGGCAAGGCAACTGATTTTATTCTGAGTTGCCAGCAAAAGTAATGAAAGTGACACACTGTGTTTGTTTTGACAGATCCAGAAGCTTCTGGCCCACCCGTCCCCAGACACCGGCCTCCTCGCCTTCTTCAGCGCTCTGTAGGGACATGATCACCTGTCATTCTGCCCCAGAGACACTGTACAAAAGTTCATTGCTTCCAACACGTTGATTAAGCGCTTCAATAAAGTGACACTGCTGTAAATCTGCACTGCTTTTGTGCTCATGTTTTTGAGACAAACCCCTCATGCCAGTTTGAGAAGAGGCTCTTCCTCTTTAATGATATCCTGGTGATCCCACAGCTGCAGAAACTTGTACTTCAAGCTGTGAGAAGCAGAAGGGGAGGGACTAGCTCACAGAGGCGGGCGAAATGATGTCACAAATAGGGAGGGGTAAGTGACATAATTCACTGGTATAGTCAGAAAGGGAGGGGAAGGAGAGAGGGAGAAAAAGGAAGCTATCCGATACATTTTTGCGTGTATTTCTAACAAAGTTACACAAACCAAAGGTGTGACTGAAGGCCCTGTGGGGTTCAACATGCTGGAGAGCGAGACCTGAGGGGAAGGACGGACACCAGTTTATCAGCAGTTGTGCACAGCAGATGACAACATCAAATATTAACACTTTTTAAGGCCTTGGGCTTCGGGTGACAATAAAGAGGTAAGCAAGCTACTCTTCCTCCTCTGAAAATAGAAAGTGTAGGAGGAATTGTCACATAATTCCACGTGCTTTCATGGTCATGAAAATGTCTTTGCCTGTGAGCAGCTTGTGAGAGTTTCCTGAGCAGCACAAAGTGTCTGAACTTGCTGGGTGGAAGAACAGCAACAGGACGGTTGACAGTGTTGTATTACAGGCAGAGGGAAATCTGCAAAAGCATTTCAGTTTTTTTCGCTACCGTGTCCAAAGTAAAAGCATGTGTTGATCCAGTACTTCCTCTTCTGATCCTTTAAATCCTGAACAGAGAAAAAGAAAGATTATGTCCTCTGAACTGGACTCCAGTCTCACCAGTATTGACTGGCTGCCTCAGCTGGGAGTCAGCAGCCTGCGCTCGGGGAAAGAGAGAGGAGGAGGAGGCGAGAGGGACAAGAAGAAAGACAGAGGGAGGGAGAGAGGAGACTTCCTACCCTCTGTGCTGGACCCCTCCCCATCAAACTGCAAAGGGAAACCCCCTCACAGCTATGCCACTCTCATCGCCATGGCAATAGCAGCTGCACCTGAGAAGAAGTTGAGTCTGAATGACATCTACACCTGGATCAGTGACACGTTTCCCTACTACAGCCGAGCTGGCCGTGGATGGAAAGTAAGCTTGGATGAATAGTAATAACTTTGTTACTAAGCTACAACTACAAGTTTAAAGGCACTGGTTTGGTGATTTGTAACCAGTTTGAATACTATTTATAACCAGCTGGTACAGGACTGACTCATTTCATCTCTTTGTGTCCTCAACAGAACTCTATTCGGCATAATCTGTCCCTTAATAAATGCTTCAGGAAAGTTCCTCGGCCACAGAGTGACCCGGGCAAGGTGGATTAATTGTTATATGTGTTATTATGACATTCTTATTCTTATAGTGTTATTTATTTTATTTTTTTTAGAACTTGCATCATGTGTGATGAAGAAATGATTACCTAAACTAGCGTGCCGCTGGAAACCTTTACTGTATTTGTTTAGGGTTCCTATTGGACGATGGATGGACATGCAGAGATGAGGGCACCTAAACGACCCTATCCAGAGGAGGAAGGGGTGCGCCACGATGTATGTTATATGTGTTATTATCCAATATTACAATATATGTGTATTATTAATATATTTATTTTTTGAAATATGATGGTTACCATCAATACTGGTATATCGCAACATCTCAAGTGATGCTACTTTTATGTTTGCACAGGGTTTAAATACCTTTTCCACCTTTGCAAACACTAACACTGTGCTGTTACAGGTTCCTCAGGCAGAGCGGGGAGCCTGTCCTCATCAACCAGCACCAGCTTCCCACACTGACCAGCAGACACCCCACTCTGCTTCCCTCTCTCCTCCGCCATGCAAGGTACAGACACCGTCTCCCCTCTTGATCACAGTAAGGGTTGCACTGTCTAATCTAATGCCTTTTATCCTCACAGCAACCGCCACCCTACATGCCAAGCCCTGCATCCACTCGCCCTGTCCACCCGTCTCCTCCTTCAGCTGGATTCCCACCTGCTTCCTCCATGTCCTCCATCAGTTCCTTCCCACCTCGTCATCCACCCGGCACCACTTTTTCCATCCCCACTGCCTCAGCTACACCTCTATCTGCTGCCAATATGGCCACTCTATCTTTTTCTTCTAATTCTGCATCTGCTGCCTCTTTCTCCTGCGCTTCTAACTCAGTGTCAGTTTGCACTGCATCAGGACCCACTCACTCCTCTTCATGTGTTGCCCCTTCATCTGTTGCCACCCCTCCTGTTGTCTCATCAAACTCCTCCATTGATCTTCCTCTGCGTTTCACCTTTGATGAAATGATCTTGCCAGACCTGTACGCATCTTTCAAGTCCCTCTTCAAATCCATGCGGGAGAGGGGCGGCTCACAGTGTAAGTACACTAACTCTATGAAGTATGCATCAAGCACAAAAACACAGTGGATGAATGACTTGTGTCATGTTCATTACAGCGGATGTTGCTCCTATGGCTGTTACGAACAGTGACACCACCCCACTTCACACTCCAACTCTGCTGCCCATGTCTCCTCACCCTGCACCACCTGCTCCACCTCCTCCAGCTGCACACCCTCCTGAGACAGTGTGCATTCCACAAAACAGTGAGTTTCACATTTCTATTGTACTGAAAGCAGCAACATACTCTGGGAAAAATCAGTGCTTTCTAAAGTTACCTTCCTCCCTTCCACTTTAGCGGTGCCAGCTGACTGGTTCAGTAACCCAGATTCTCTGAAGGAGAGCTTCCGCATTGCCAGCAGTCTGAACTGGGCAAACATAGACCTCTCTGGTCACCAAGGTCTGTGCTGATTACCAGTGTTGTTTAAAAGGTTGCTGCACCCAAATCACAAAATAACACTCTCACCTCTGAAGGGCATTGGGTTTTACCTTCTGGGGTTATGAGATCCGTCACTCTGGTTTATCTATAGTATCACAAGTCTGAGAAGTATTAGGCTAAAGAAGACAAGAGCTGAAATGTATAGTTGATATATTTTTAATCACTGATTTTCCCTCAAGCAAAAGCACCAAACATTTTCTGGTTCCGGTGTCTAAAATGTGAATATTTCAACGTTTAATTTATGTGATAGTAAACTAAATATATTTTGGTTTTGGACTGATCTTTGAATAAATCAAACAATATCAAGAATTCAACTCCGGGCTCTGGGAAATAATGTAGTATTTTTCACCATGTTCTGAAACTTAGGAGCCAGAAAACAAAACAATCTACCTCAATAATCCTTTGTTGCAGCCAGTAATGGTACTGGGATGGGATTGTACTAGGAAATCTGAGGCTACGTTTATATGATGACGGTCTGAACAGAAGACGTAAAATTGGCATCTCATCTTCACTTTTTATTCCGCATTTTGACGAGTATTTTCGGGAGGAAATCTGCATGCATACGGTGATGCAAAAGCGTGTGGAATTCCATTGGGAGCATGCCGGGCGGCTAGTTTGGTGCTGTGATTTACTATCACACACACCACGTCTGCACATAATTACAGATCCTTCTCTGTTCAGTAATACGATGCCATTTGTTATTTGGGTGAACTGACCCTTTAAGGTGTTTGTCATTTGCAGCTAATGTAACAAGTTTATCAGACATTTTTATGCATCAGAATGTGAAATTAGTGGTAGATAATGAAAATACTGAGTGTATGTTTATTAAAGATTGACTGCAGACCCTCTTGACAGCTGTTTTTGATCTAAAAGGCCCTCTCTTTCTGTCACCAGACCTGCTGGAGAGCATGCGGCAGGCGGAGCTCTGTGACTGGGCCCTGGACCCAGCACTCTTCACATCCCTCTGCGACTCTCTGAACCGCTTCTTCACTCAGAAAGGCATGCTCACCTCTGGGAATAACTCCCCATTAGCTCCCAGTGCAGCTCACTCCTTACAGGTCCCACCATTCACCTCCAATCCACCTCCCACCCTCGCCAGCCTCACTCAACCTTCACCCCTCCCTTACTCTCCCATAGTTCACCCTGCCAGCGGCATGCAGCCGCCTCGGAGGGCTCTGCCCATGCAGCCACAGGGCCTTCAGAGACCACAACTAACACAACCTGTAAACACAACCGGTAAGACCTCAACATCATATTTATGTTTTTCAAGTCAACCTTTAAAAAAAAGTGAGACATTTAAGTGTACAGTGTATTTTGAATATTTTTCAACGGGGAACTGACCTGAAAGTGAAACCTCTCTATACTGTTTTTGTCAATGGAGTCTGACATCTTTAAAAAGATCATTAAAAAAAGCTTCACTTTCAGTTCTGTTTGGGATGTCTGACAGCAAAATATAATGTATATACTAAACTTCCCTGTATTCCAGTGTACTGACTACTGAAGTACCATCCCACTTCAAAACACCCAAACATAGACTTGAAAAACATGAACCTATATTTTAAATTTCTTTGACATTTCCCAAAAACAGCAAATGAAATCTGTGAAAGGAGAAGTTCAAATTGAAATGAATCCCTTCAGTATTTTCCCACTTCATTTTAGTTGTGTGCTACCTTTGTCCATGTTTCTGTTCCAGGCTCAGCTGGGATGCAGCCTCAGTCCATGACACCACGGCAGCGTCTTCCATTAAAGTCTTTACACAGCAACAGTGAAGAGATCCAGGACGACTTTGACTGGGACTCCCTTCTCATTTGACCCTCGCCATCTGTGTGAAGAAACGATTACAACAGAACTTTTTCAGAGAAATGGGACTCTTCACAGCCGTCTTCACTGAACTCTATGCAGAGGCAGCCTCACTGCATCTTGAGAGCAAGTTTGGGACATGACTGAATGCTGTATTTCAAGGTTGAAAAAGTTGTTTTTTTCCACCTTTATTCAAATTCATATGCTGTAATAACTTTTATCTTTTCAGCTGCATGTAATTAGCAGGGTGTGTTTTCTGTCAGATTTTAGATTTATAAACCAGTTCACCAAAGATCAACTGTAAAAACAAAGCATATATGGGATCTAGACATGAACTACAGAGCAAGCATGAAACAAGCCAAACACACATCCTGTGTTTTTGTTTTATTTCATAAATTCCTTTTGATTTTTTTTTCTCCATTTTACTTTTCAAATGTGAATGTTCACAGTCATCACCACACAAAATTCAACCTTACCCGATAAAAGAGATATTTTTCTTGTTGATATAAAATAACAATAAATTCATCAATCTAAATTAAAAGAACAGCATGGAGCATGTCGTCAAGTCCTGTGTTTTTTTTTTTCTTCCTTTCATTCCTTGAAATAATTGTCTTTTTCTTTTAAAGAAGCATCGGTACTCTCCCTCCTCAAAGGAACAAGGGTTGAAACAGGTGGACAGTAGTGCTTTAGGATGCCTGGACACCAGGGATCCCATATGAAATGTATTATTGAAAAAAAAAAATAATGCTTCTGATTACCCAAAAAAAAATTTGAAATATGATTGGCAGAAAAATGTGTGACCTCATTTGATATCCCAACATTACATAGTATTAATACAAGTGATAACTTTTTAAAAAAAAATAATGGATGTAATTTCTTTCTTTCTGAGTCACTGAAAGAAAACCAGACAGAAAAAATTAGACAGATATTGATACATATACACAGAAACAGGCATTTGCACTATTGCATACTCACAAATGAGCATTCATATTCTCATTGCAAACACACACATTCAACAAACATCCCATCATTTTGACTGAGGGGACCACAGATGTTGGAGCTCTCTTTAGTTTTCTACAATAATTAGGAAGGGGAAAAAAAATAAGCATTTCATTTAAATGGCATCATTGTGTTATTTTCCTTGTTTATTTGTTCCCAAAAATTGAAAAAAAAAAAAATAAATTACATTAACATTAAATTAAGTGAAATAGTTGAAACAATTTGACCACATTGTGAAATGTTAATGCAGGTTTTCAGTCTGTATCTCAGTCTAGAGTTCATTAAAAATCATCCTTCGTGCACTCATTTCATTTCAGTGACTCAATGTTTGTCTTCATTCTAGAGGGAGAGAAGAGGAAGAGGCAGGTACGACAGTTTCTCTGTTCAGTTTGTTAGTGGCTATGTCCCATCTTCCTCCTCTCTCTCAGTGCAGTTAATAGTACAACTGAGTACAGTGACACTACTGAAAAAAAGCCTCACAGACTTACCTTTGTCTCAAGACAGGACTGAAAAAAAAAAAAAAAACATGAACGATACGGAACAAGATTAAAAGAAAATAAATAGATCTCTGTTTCCCACCCACAGATAACCCATACTGAAATGAAAGGAACTAAATGTGGGAGAGTATTCTGAAATGAAATAATGCTATCCAAGGAAAAGATAATCTGAATTTTTGATTTTTTTTCCATTTTTTCTTCTTAAATATAGAGATGTACACATTTTTTTTCTTTTTTGGACACAAATTGTGTTGGGGGGGTGAATGAGGGGGGCAGCAGATATGACAGGGAAGGTTGAAACAGGTGAGCAAAGTAGTGGTGACACTTCCTCAAAGAAGAAAAGGGTTGGTGCTTGCTCCCGTCGTTCCTCCGCCTCCCACTGATCCTCCTGCTCCCATCACTCCTCCTGTTCCAGAGGGCCCGCCCAAAATCACCTGAGGAGGTGCTGCGCCTACAGGCCCCAGCAGGGTGGAGCCCAGGGGGGCCATAGGCGAGAGGCCGCTGTAGGGCATGCCCATGGGGCTGGCCTGCATCATGCCCAGGCCCATTCCTGGAGCCCCCATACCCACACTCATTGGCCCCATGCCCATTCCTGGTTGCACCATGCCCAGCATGGGATTGGGAGGCACAGGACTGGAGCGGAGGCCGCTCAGGCCAAGTGATGAGGGCTGAGGTGAGATGGAGGACATGGGTGGAGCAACACCGAAAGGGTTGGAAGAGACAGGTGTTGGAGAAACCCCCCTACTGGAAATGGTGCTGCCTGGAGTCACTGCCATGCCAGGAGCAGGAGATGAGCCTGAGGGTCATAAAACAGCACATTAATTATTGGTATTTGCCTGTATATTACGTTCAACCACTAGGTGGCATATAGTGCAAGCAGAGGCTGAAATTGCTCTGCCCAAACTATACTGCTAAATACAATAAAACTGACTGTCTACAAACTGAATACTGAGCTTAATAGGTTCATTTAGATCACTTTAACACAGACAGCACGACAGCTGTAACTAACCTGTGTTCTGGAGAAAGGGATTGTGCGCTGAAGAGGAGGAGATGGAAGGAGGCTGTGGCTGTTTGGGTTTGGGTTTAGACGACACCAGAGAATCAAGATCCACTAGCGCTGCGTTGGGGCCGAGGAAGGACTCAGGAGTCTTACGAACAGGAAGTGAGGAACCAAGAGATGAAAGGTCAAAGGGCACCGGTGAGCCCGTACTGTCACAACCCATTGCTGGGGATCCCCGTCGCTCTGGGTCTCCTGAAGAAATGAACAGAGATAGTAAATCAGAACACAACAAAATGTTCTTTCATTACAACATACACAATATAGAAGTGCATTACCACAGATGCTGGAGGAGGATGAAATGCAGGACAAGACAACCGTTGCGCGCATGGAACTAAAAATCTGTGTGCAAACTAAAATCCATTTAGAGGTGCGCACCAGCACCTCAATGTGTGAGTCCGTGCAGCTTCAAGTGTGAATGTACCTGTGCCGTTTGTGTGTTTGGCGGAGCCACTCCAGATGTCAGAGGTGATAGGGTCAGAGGCAGGGACAGGCCCATCCCTTGCCCAGGGGTCTACTGACCCCCCCGAGGAGGACGTGCTGGGTGGTACTGGGGGGCCCCAGGGGTCAGCACTGGGGGGAGTCACAGCTACAGGGGAGGGGAGGAGACGCAGGGGAGGGGAGGGTTAACACACCTTACAGGTACAATCCACAATAAGGAGGGAGCAGGAAGCTGGGCTGGGTTCCAACACTGGTGCTTCTCTCCTTGACCTCTGCAGTCCCACTAACTTAATAAGGACATTCAGCTGTCCACCATGTTACTCTCATCTATTTAATATCTGAAGCTCAGTGGAGATAAAGGAGAGATAATAAGCAGCTACCCCATTAAAAAGGCACAAAAGGGTAAGAAAAGAGACAACTCTGGTTGAGACACAGCCAGTCAGCCCTGAACAGAAACAAGAGGAAAAATATCCCTGGTTTACACACAGAGGGAGATTGCTTTCCTCATTACAAATTGAAAGCATGTGAGAATGAGAAGACAGGACAGAACATGTGACAGGGCTGTAATGGAGACAGGAAATGTAACGGGGGAGTGAAGAGGAGTAAAGGTCGAGAGGTCTTCACATCCTCTTTCATCCACAGAGCAGGACATGCTTCTCTTTTGATACTCAGCGACGTGTGTGACTCACCTGAGCTCCCCCAGGGGTCAACGTTGTTAACTCTGTTGGACGTCTCTCCCCAGGGGTCTGGAGGGGGGGCTATAGTGGGTGGGGGTCCCCCACCCCAGGGGTCAGAGCTTGTAGGGGAAGTGGGTGATGCTACCCCCCATGGATCTGCAGGGGCTGTGCCCCACGGACCTGAGGCAGCAGGGGCAGGAACTGTGGGTGGAGGCGAGGGGCCAGCAGAGCCCACAGTGGCGGCGGCAGCAGCAGGGGCCCCCCAGGGGTCCACGGCACTTAGCTCCATCAGTGCACCCTGTACGGGAGAAGATACTATGTTCCTTCTGCTGTATTGAAGAAGAAATCTTGCGACTCATTCATTCCCACAAAGCTGAGGGGAAATGATGGTATGATAAGAGGAAATTCACAAAACAGACAAGTAGCGGGAGACAAAGAACCAAAGGCCAGACAATTACATTAAATGGTGAAAGAAGTCAATCAATTTGTAGTTCCTTGTCTGTGTAGTGTCAATGTAGCTTGATTTTTATTATTGTATTCTGCACTGTGTAGACAGACGTTTACAGTCACATACACAAGTTGTGGTCTGAAGGCCATCTGCGATCATCAGCGATATTTCAGGCTGAACTAAGATAGCAAGATCATCATGCTAACGGGTGACTCTAAACTGACTGTAGGTGTGAATGTGAGTGTCAATGGCTGTCAGCCCAGTGAAGGTCTGGCAAAATGTTAGCTGGGATAGACAAAGATAATTTTTAAGAAAAATACAGATTATCTAGTCTCAAGTCTGTCGGCTAGCCAAAGTCTTGTTTGGCTAAAGTGTTGGTCAGGCTCTGTAAATGTTGGTTTAAGCACACATAATGTACAAATAATCATATAAAGACTAAAGTGAGACAAATTACCAGTATCTTTAAACAGACTACAGTAAACTCCTTTCGCTTGATTGAAGTTTGATGCATATTTTTAGTGTTATGTTCTTATTGGCACAACTAACAATAATCAAACAATAATGATGGGGTTGATAGAGCTGAATCTTCATACACAAGGCAACCACAGGGTGAAGAATATTAATTTATTACAAATAACTAATAATTGTAATAATAATATTGTGCTGATGATGCAGAATCTAGTGACAAACTTAAGGACCTGTAAATAATAGATCACAATTATTATTATTAATTTGGCTCCATCAGGCACATTCAAACTGACTCCTCCAGATTCCCATAGATAAAAGGAATAATAAATATAAAAATTAGTTAAACTATGGCTTACATAGTACATACTTGATGGTTATTATTTGTTGACACACATGAGTCCATATTGTCCAGCAATTCAACATTTTAAATTCAATATTTATGAACACGCATACCAATGTGCAACACAGTCTTATTTTCCACACTGCAGTTCCCAACCGTATTAAACTCCCACAGAGCACAGAACAGGAGAACAGCCAGACAGACAACGATGCACTGACCACACATCAGCTTTTTGCTATTTGCTGACATCACAAGAGACTACTCAAGTTTACCTGATTGCTGCAATTCACAGTTTTTACTTTTTTCTCTTTTGCTAAACTGAAGCATAGGTCTGCTACATCCTCACTGAAGTTATAACACTGACACCCACTTTGAGTGCAGGGACAGGCGGGGCCCTTGCATAGTGAGCGCATGGAGCCACCAACCTCTTTAAGAAGCTCTCTTGTGGGACATTTCAAGCCCTCTTGGGAGCCTTCTGGTATCCACTGGGACCCTAAGCAGACAGTTTGCTTACACAAGTTGGTTCAGTGCCATGTTAAGAGGCAACACATTACAACGAGTGGCAAAATCCTGCTGAAGAGCCCCAAAACTCTAGGGGCAGCCCTGGTTACTGCCTTCAAGAGCATGACAGAAATGCCAATTACAGCTATAATCATGTCATAAAAGCATGTCAGCTCATTTTATTTATGAGTATGATCACCATAATAAATTCAGAACATGTGACACATCTGATGAGTTACATCCAATAGATTTATGACTTGACTGAAACTGGAAGCATAGCAGATTTATCCCATAGCAGACATCACAGCAATGAGTCTGTATATGGTCTGTGCTATCCTTCACCACTAAAGAAAGCATCTTGTTTATTCAGATCACTATGAATATTGTTACCATTATCTGAAACGTCTTAATGATTTAATTTTGCACATACCTCCTCCGGCTTGGTCTTCTCCCTCTTGCTCTCCTCGATGGCCATCTGCAGTCTCAAGTCATCACCTCTGCGCAGTCGCTCTTCCTGCCAATCACAAAGACCGTCAGCAACTTGAGACACAACCTCTGAAAGAACACCATACCCGTGGATACAGATCTAGTTTTCCACAACTTAGAATCAATGGGAGGGAATCATTATCACAATCAACAGAAAATTAACACCAATCAATTGATCACGGCATTATTTGCAAGTTATGATATTGCATAATTCTCCTAGTATTTGGCCAAAACACGACAGAATCAGACAAATGAATCTGTCACACAGAAAATTAGCTCATCATCCAGAACTGCCATTACAAGACTACCTAAAAACTAAAACTAAGAGCAGTTGCAGCTGAGGTTCAGACATGGATAAAATATGAATGAAACAATACTGATGGTTAAACACTGCTTGCTTTTTTGTATTAGGAATAGGTACTAGTGTTTTAACTAAGCATAGTAGAGCCACTTTATCGTCCAGCTAACCTGGAGCACAAAAAGGTACAATGAAGAAAATGAACCTTGATTATCCTCCCTCTTTATAAGGATGATTGACTATCAAGCAGCACACCCACCCTGACTAATCCACGAGGAAACGGTCTGTCTCTGCTACAGAGCTCAGTAAGTCTTATGCTTGGTGACACTAAGCAACAATAACAATAGCATTAACCTTTAAAGCTCCTGAATTAGTTTATACCAGCTGAGTGCAGCACTGTAATCACTTGTATACAACAGGAAAACACGTTTCACACTCTGTGAAGACAGAACAAGGAAGTTACAACAGCAGCAGACATGTGTAACAGACAAGGAAAGGAGTGCATTTCAAATCAAAACTACAGTTGAAAGCATGCCATCAAAGAGGGTGACAGAATAATTAATGGTTATAAATCTCTGTGTGTTGAATTTAGTCTGTTATTGTAAATATTTGCCAATGCCATGCAAAGTCAACAATCAAATTAGAGTTAGTCAATCCTTTGGGTGCTCACTTCTAACGAGGATTTGAAAAGCACTGACTGTTCACACTTTTTATGAGTGAAAGCACGTAACAGAAAGTGACACTGCAGCAAACTAAATTATCTCAACCAAATTCCTGCAGTCCAAAGCAAATTTGTATCTTGAGGAAAATGACACATGACAAATATGTGCACGAATTAATTTTCTTCATTGATCAATTTTTGATGCGTTTGAGAAATTCCAATTGACAGAAAGATAGATAGTTGACGACTGGATGGCCAGTCAGCTGCGCACTCGCTCTGACCCTGACCTGTTGTTGCATCTCTTTGCTGAGTGTGATAGCATAGCGGAGCTCTGCATCCTCCAGAGGGTCCTTGCTAGTCTGGGAGAGGTCAGGCGTTACATGGTGAGAGTAAGGCTAGGTGTATGTGGTGAAAAATATCAGTAATGTCTGTGTGCACAGCTGCAGCAACAAAATGTACAGACTTCAAACAGCTGCGGTTAGTTATAGTTATGCTTTAATCCTTTTCTTAGACAGCAGCAAGGTAGCTGTGTCAGCCTTCAATATTCTGCTTTGTGTTACCTGCTCTGCTTCTTCTTTACTCATGGCCAAAGCCAGCTGGAGCTGCAGATCTTCCTCTCCAGTGCTCTGTGGCCAGGCCTGCTCAGGGTCTGCCCCTCCAGAGTGGGATCCCACTGACAGGCTGCCCCCCAGGCTGGGTGCTGAGGGAGCTGAGGAGGCTGGAGGAGAAACAAATAAGAATATATATGGATGAGAGCTTGTCTTAAGTTATTAGCTACTCAGAGCTAAAAGGCCCTTCCTGTTGAGTGTAACACTAACTTAGAGCACTGGTTCAATCTTTTAATGCATCTTATTTAAGTACCCATCTCACCACTGGATGTCTGTGCCATCTTCTCTTTGGTTTTGAGGGCGTGGATCCTCTCCTCTCTTAGTCTCTCTTCATCTTTTAGCAGTGTCACCAGCTGTTTGGCTTTCTCTCGAACATTCACCCCCTGGAAAAATACAGGTAAAAGCACACAATACCTGTACCATAACTATATACACAGACATAGATTAATGCCTTATATGTTTATGTTATAACATTGTATATCTTATTGTCAGTATAATAGCTTGTATAAAAATAAAAACCATGGTTTCAGTTATCAACAAACCATAACAACTTTTATGGCAGGCTTTGTTTGCCCAAGAGGTTGGAACTCATTGTAAAATGTCCTTGAATGACATGCAAGCGGCATGTTTGACAAAGAGCTCCTGCATTCCTCAAAGGTGGACCTTATTCTCGAACCACTTCACTTTCTATGTAGCTTTGTGTGCATGGGTGTGTTTTTGTACCTGGTCTTTGCCATCCCTGTCTATGTACTGAAAATCCTTGAGGGTCTGGACTGCGTATATATTCTCTCGGCACTGTTGAGCAACACGTTCTGAACCCGTCTTGATAAGGTACTCCATAAGAGTCATAGCCTGGTGAAGATACAAATCACAACCAATGAGCAACAGTACAAAATGTCTGGATAGTGAGGCAGTAGAAATGCAAACATTAAAGCAGCTTACCAGCTAAAATTAGTCCCCTTTTTGTCCACATCTAATCAACACACACAAACACATAAAAACACACACGCACACACACAAAAATCTGGAAATATAATTCATACATTGCAATATGTGCAGGCTTTTTACACCAAAACTATTTCTCGTGTTGTGGAATTATCACATTCTCACTAATTTTATTGTTGTGTCCTAATAAATGCATTTATGTAAACATTCTCTGTGCAAAATAAGACACCAGCTTCAACTGGAGTTATGGAAAACTGCCTTTTTATTTTTTAATTGCATTATTTAAGTGACTAGGAAACTGAATGGCCATATAGAACAAATATTATTATAGTTTTGTCATATTGTTGGTTTTGCACTATATAGCATTTTTGCACTATTCTGCACTGAAAATACTTTAATAAATCTTTTTACATCTTTCAAATCTCCTTACTTTTTCCTACCATGTATGGCAACTGTGAAATTATTTCCTTCAAGTTGAATAAAGTTTTCTCTTATCTTTCTTTATCATATCATATCTTACAACTGGCCATGACTTCATGACATCATTAAATTATAAACTGGGCTCAATCTACCCTGCTCTTTCATATGACTAAGATAATGGTGCAAATAAAACCACGAAAGGCACAAAATAGTTGAACAGATTCAGTCCAGTAGTTTAGCAAAGCCCTCATTTAAAGTGATAGTTCAGAATTTTGGACATTAGGTTAGTTAGTTAGGTTAGTTTTATGTCTAAAATTATTCTGTCAATACAGACATTTACATCGATAGTCTGGAATCACAATTGATTTGCCTTGGGTGCACTGTGAAGTGAGTGAAACTGTAATTGACTTTACAACTTTACCATTGACTTGCGGTAGTCTAGCACCAGTGAACTCTGCAAACTAGAAGGACTGAATGAAATTTTTGAAAACTGTCTCCACAGGTCTCCAACACTCCAGCTCACTTGGAAATGAGGCCCTATGTCCAAAATTCGGAACTATCACTTTAACGTGTAATGAAGCACATAAACTGCTCCAAACTGACACCGATGGTGCTATATGACTGCCCTATTTCTTTTTCCTTATGTCCTCATGTGTGATGGCAAATTTACCATCCAACCCAGAGACATAATGTTAGTCAGGCACCGTGCGAGCTAGCTTGTTAGCCATGGCTAGCGATCCACTTTTTGTTCTTGTTGTAAGACGTCATCAAGCGTACGCCATTTAATGTTGCATGCTGCGTTCATGGATGGTCTGAAATGCTGAAGCCTACAGCAGTTGAACATCAGATTTAAAACCTGATACTGATATTAAATTTTTATGTTAATATCGGCCAATATTATCAGACATCTCTACTCACTGACAGTGTGTTGCACAACAACTATTCCCATCTTTAACACAAACACAAACCTTGTACACATGTCTCCAGTTCTTGCCGTGGTCATTGAGGCGCTTCCACACCATGCTCATGATTTCTGAGAAGGCCACAACATTGTAGGTCAAATCAGCAATCTCTGACATCAGAGAGCTGCTGGGGCCCCATGGGTCATTGGATGTCGCCTCTCTAACCTGGACAACAACACAGCAGGGGACAAACTTAAAATGATCTTCCATCCAAACTGTCTGTGATAAGAATAGTTTAGAACTAATACTCTGTGGCAATTTAATGTTCTCAGTCGCAATGTAAACTCAGGAAAGACTCAAACTACTAAACAAATGAATAAATAATATGATTAGATTTAGCTCAGATTAACGAAGGAAAAGAGTAAGGTGGTTGCTTCAGAAAAATTTTAGAATATCTGCAGGTTTATTATGTCATATGTGTTGCAGAAACACATGGGTGACATTCAAGCCATGGACATATGGGAGATGTGGGTGTAAAAAAGAAAACTTAGATAAGCAGATACAGAACCTTGATTTCAGCCTCTGAATAGTTGTGGACGATGTTCTTTACTTGTCGCCGTAGCGATGAGGTCGACATGGCAACGGTCTGGCCGTCGAGTTCTGTTGCAATCTGAGTAGCACAAGGAGAAGAGGGGTTGTAAAATACAGATAATAGAAAACAAACAGCGACACGGGAGAAAGAACACTGCTATTTCAAACAGGCAAACGAAAAAGACTTAATTAAATGAGTCAACAGCACTAAAAAAGAAGACGATAAAGGGTTAAAAATACTAGATAGGGTGTGTGCAAGTGCAAGAATATGGATGAAAGAGTGGGAGACCTTGAGAAGAGCAATCAGAGTGTGAAAGATGGTGTCGGTACCAGAGATCAGTCTGAAATGTGACTGCTGGCATCGACAGAGTAAGAGAGACAGCATCATGCACACCTGTTAACACAAGAATGATGCAGAATAAGGCTCTCCTCTTGGTTTCGCTTGGTTTTTCTGGCTCGTGAGCCACTCTTTCAGGGAGTACTATGTTTCCGTTCGTCTGTTTCTTCCCGTGGCAACATTGGATCCCAAAACCTCGGGCATACGGTGATGAAAACTACGGAGCAAGATTGACATAAACATTAACAAGAACCCATAATCACTGATAACTCACATTCAATGGACAAGAACAAGCTAAAATGTCATGCTTAGGCTAATGTCAACGTAACCATTGGAAAATAAGGACAAAGCAGATATTCAGCAACAAAATCACATGACCTGTTGCTGATCCACACATGGCTAACAGTCTCAGATACAACATACTAATTATACACCTCATCTTACTTAGCAAAGTCCAGTCATAAAGCCCTTACTATTCTCTTAAGAATGAGAGAAGAGTATTCCTGAACCAATAAGACACAGAAGGGAGAAATATTAACATCATGAGTTGTTCCTCAAACCTCACAAAATAACATCAGTTCACTTAACAAACCTAAACTGCAGCAGCGGGATTCTCAAGGAGCCACAGGTCTTAGGAATAAAAGACATAGTTCCCATACAAACTTTAACTCATTCATAATAGATAATGAATTAACTCTTTGAGTGCCACTGATGTATTTTTATGTAGCTTAATTTGAAATTCTACGCTTAAGTGCCATTGACGTATATATACCTCAAAGTGTTTCTTTCGGCAGCAGGCACAAGATGGTGCTCTCTTTATGATTATACTGATTATTCTATAAACTGTTGTCTTGAACTTGTGGTACCAGTAGATTGAGAGTTTACAAAGAAGTCACAGGTCATACCAGTACAGCAAGACTTTTTAAGCTAACAGATGGTATGCAAATATGAGCTCATTCAGACACTGCATGAAGGGCAATTCAGAACATACAGCTCTCAAACCTTCAAGTAACATACAGGAGTGGAAAAACAATGTTTTAGTCATATGAGCTATTAACAAGAGATTGAAGCGTGAGTTATCAGCAATGATTGACAAGTAGGGGAAAAAAAACACTGTCTGGTACAAATTGTGGTTTAAATTTCACTGGTAGCAGGGTCTGAAGTTGACATAAACACTGAATCCTGTCTTCTGCTGCTGCTGCTGATGGTGGTGGTGTAAAGGCATGCAGAGTTTTTGTGGCACAATATTGGATCCCTCAGTACTGAGCATTTTTTCTATTTGATTGCTTACACAGCGGGCTTGAACATAATTTGCTAACCAGATGCATCCTTTCACTACCACAACCTGGATTTTCTCACCAAACAGATGCCATCCTGGTCCATGTCACAAAGCAACACATGTTGGTAATAAACCAAAAACTATCTGAAACTGACATTAGAAGTAACCAATTCAACTACAGAGATCTTATTCTTGTCCTTTACATTACACTTTCTGTCTCTTCAAAAGACTGAACACTTGTTATATCATTGCTCATGTTCTTCAAAGATGTTCTTAAAGGAAAGAGAAGTTTTGACAAAGTTCAGCAAAGGACCAGAGGGAGTAAAGCACAACCTTTTTTGCTAAAGGAGATGATCTACCTACTTACTGCATGGTCTAGCCCCGACCTACCTCACTGAACTCGTAACGGTTTACCAACCAGTCAGGACTCTGCGCTCTTCTGAGCACACCTCTTTGGTTGTCCCCAAATCCAGATATAAAAAGTATGGTGATCGTTCATTTGCAGTTTTTGGCCCAAAGCTATGGAATCTGCTTCTGGCGCGGCTACAGTCCATCACCGAGCTAGCTGCTTTTAAATCTGACTTAAAAACATATTTATTCAGGCGAGCATTTGGCACGTAGCTGACTGTCCTTGTCTCTTTTATCTTGTTGTTATGTGCATGTTGGTTTTATAGTTGCTGTCTGTTTTTATCTAATTTTGGAAAGCACCTTGTGCACCTTTTTGGTGTTGTAAGGTGCTATAAAAATAAAATTTGATTTGATTTGATGAATATTCCTTCCAATCAGGAAAATGAGCTCTGACAAGCGAAGAAACCACACCGCTGGTCCCTTTGCATCCTACATACTGCACTCTAAACAATAACTTGGAAGTACACCATGTACTCTGTTTGAGAATCTTTTTCAACTTTTATGAGTGTTTTTTGTTTTAGCAACATGAAGAATAATTAATCAAACAAACTTCATCATTACAGTGCCTTTCGTACAAGTTAATGCAGTTAAATGAGCATGAGGATGACTGTCAAGATGAACACAAGACAGAACCATGAAAACAAAAAAGAAAGACAAACTCAATTCAACAATATGTTCATTTGAGACCAGTACATGCAAGGCAATAAATTACAAAATGTTATAAAATATTTGAAGATATAATGGTAGTAAATGATGAATATAATGTCAATAAAAGTATACAAAGGAAATACAAAGAAAAGTTGATAAATGAAAATACTTTTTCTTATGGTCGTAAATAAACTCTAGCTTGTTCTTTGTGGAATGCTTTTAGCATTGAGAATGAAATTAATTAAATTACAATTACAATTACCAGCAACAGTAAAATATTTGGAGAACATATGTATTTGGACAGCACTATTGGTTCAGATTGTGAATAAAGACTATTTGGGGAGAGCAGTAACATGATATTACTACAGACACATTTTGAAAGTGTGTAAAAATGCCTGACAGGTACAGCATGTGGGTGTTAGGATTTTTATGTCAGACAAACGCTGAAACCAGGTTTCCTAAGTCAGCATAAGGCTACTATTGCAAAACCCAGTTGAGAGACACCTGAAGCTCTGTGCCAAAGTTCAGACACACCAGCTAATCTTTGATAAGGGGCATAGCATGCCCTTTGTATCTCATGTAGTCTCAAATACCTCCACGATCTCTGACACATCAGGTTTCATTAACCAATTCTGCTGCTCTCAAACATCACAGGAATAGAGAGGATACAATCACAGACAGGTGTCTCACTGGCCGAGATAACGACTGAATGTTCGTGATTTGTTTTCGGCAAGTGATTGAGCACCAACAAATCAGTTACACCTGCGCTATGGCATGCAGCTTTGCCTACATTAGAAAATAAGTAAAGAGCTGCATCACTTGCATGCAGTTGAAACAGCCCAGTTACCCACACCCAGTTAGCACACAGATAACGCTAACAACCGTCTGCCATCCACACAACCGCAGCTTTCCCTGTCACACTCACCACGCTAGCTGACGTGATGTAACATTAAGAAAAAAAACAGACAAATGACATTAAGCTAGCAAACCACCTACCATTAACTTCCGTTGTGTGTGGGACACAGAGTCAACCCTAACGGATGCCTTCACGTTATACAGCACTGTTATCACGAGCATCGTAAAACAAGCACATATGTGTCAGAAAAATATGTATGTGAGAGACAAATGTACGAGCAACTACCAAAGCTAATTAGCCAACAAACGACAGATGTCACCTTGTGTTTTGGGCTTACATTAGCCACTTAGCAAGCAAACTCTCCCATTCTCACCTAAGCTAATCGAAACAGCTGGCTAGCACTTTGACACCAGGGTTTGGGTAAAGTCTGGGTAAAGTATAAACAGAGACACAGAGGGGTGTAGCTAGGTACGAATTGGCAGACAAACTAACGTCAAACTTAAAATGTGTCATTCTCGCCACAACAGCGTAACACACCACATTAGAAACAGACATTTAGGTTACCTGCCACTTTGAGTGGTAAACTGAATCACTTGCTGCACTGTTGCTGCTGCTAGAAAAGATTAGCATGCTAGGAAGGTAACAGTTAGCTAGCTAGCTAGCTCCTGCTAGTTAGTTCGCAACAGGGGTGCTGAACTGCACAGGCTTTATCAAGGACACGTTCTGCTTCATGACAATGTTGAAAACACACGTTTGAATCGCGAGGCAAAATGTCAAGAAACACTGACGACACACCATAATAAAAATTCAAATCAAGTGTGTACTGACCCTGTTGTAGCTTGAATGTGCGAGGAGATGGCCGAATTTCCGCTTCCGTTCTCGGCTCCAGGAAAGACCGCACCCCCTGTAGCTTTGTTTTCCTGGGATGGTAGTAGAAGATTCATGAATAATTAATTGACTTATTAACAGACTAAATTAAAAGTCCCAAATGAAAAGGTGTTCTTACAAATATTTAAAACCTCCAAGAGAGAGACAGACCCACTTTTTGATAAATTGTCTGGCCTAAATTCACCATATATTCAAATACCACCGACTGGACCCCCTCTTATGTATTTTTTAAATCAAGATATTTTATTATCTTGATTGAGCCAAAGAAGACGATTATACATTTATTATCTTTATACTTAATTAAGATGGCGATAAACAGTGAATCGTTTATAGGTATATAACTTCTTTTTTAGCAACCAAAACAGATATTTCCTCTGTCTTGAGGAATTATGTCTTGACTATTCATTTGTAATATTCGCCTTTATGTCCAGGATTTACACCAATGTTTCTAATGTTTTTAAAACTAAATTTTGTGGATTATTCAAATGGTCATTCTTACTCATACTGTGCTACATTTTTTATTCATGTTGTCAACCAGGCAATCGAGTTGGAGATAAAATCTGAATGCATTTACTTTCGTAGTTATTAATGCACTAAATGTATTTACAAAGACAATATGGCTGCTCATCAAACAAGTGCTTTCTTGTCAGAGGCTCAGTGGAGAGACACATAAGCAGGCTGATTGGTTGAGAACTACAATATGCAACAGGTACATAATACTGAGACCTACAAATTGAGCAACATTAATAAATAATGTAATGTAATGCATGTGTGGCTCCGCTCCCCAGTATTGCAGTGCACACACCATCCACAGAGAGGCATTGTTGAATTAATTCTAGCATCAATGAAGCCAGAACAGCTTCCCTCAGAGTCACCTGTCAGTGGTCCTTAAATAAAACATGCTAAGCCTCATAGATCAGTGCAGCGCAGTAACAGCTGGGGTGCATGTGTGTTACAAACTCCCCCTTTATCTTCCATCTCTTTATCTTTTTCCATCTCTCATGGCAATAGGGGATTGAAGGAAACATTGTAGCATGACTCAAGCAAACTGTGATGCACTGTTGCACTGCTTTGGAAACACTAATCTCATGAAGGCAAATAAACAAATACCAGTGATTTGAGCAATCATAAAAGCTATTTTGACACGTGTTGTCCCACATTTATCTTACAGAATTTTTTTAGTGTATTTCCTTTATCCTCTGTTGAGCAGTCTGAGGCAAGGTGATTCATTTAAGAACACAAAATCAGTTTTGCAGTGTAATATCAAATCAAACATCTTAAAAAAAAGTGTCTGTTACTCTAATCATCCTTTTGTGGATGTAAGAGACATTCATTAGTTTGTCCTAAAGATGAAAATTTGATGCAGACATTAGCAAAATAGAATTATTCTCCCATTAGTTTATTCCCAAATAAACAAATGGGAGAGCATCAAGTAAATTCAGCACTCAAAGCTGGTCCAGACAATGCTAATAGATATCAATACTTCTGTGCAGTTTAATTTTATAATCTTAAAACAATACCTGCAAGAAGACTTTCCTTGCCTGTCAAAAATGTATGATTTTAGTCATAAATGACATATTATCTTCATTGGGGATGCATGACAGATTTGGGGCTGGATCTGGTCATGTTCTTGCTTTACTCTGCATCACTGAAAGAGGCGTCATGAAATGCAGAAGAAGAAAAACAGTAAAATGTAATTCCCATAGTTTCCCAAAAATTTTCCCATAATTTCCGTAATTGGGTGCTTCTTCCTCTTTTCGATTCCTTTCATTGCAGCTTTTTCACAACACATCTCAGGAAATTGAGATATTTCATGACCTGTACAACAGTAGTACTGATATATTCGTTAATGACAAACAATGTCAAATAAATAAACTTTTAAAACAGGAAAAAATAAGAAAAACACAGTCTTCTTTTGGGTATAGTAATTTATCTTCTTTGTTGCACACTAGTAGCTAAACATAAAAAATACATATATGTCCAAAGAGCAAGAGATCTCATATGTGGTGTAAACAATTTCTTTTTTTAGTTGTCAAAGCATTCAAAAATAAGGAAGTATAACCAAATAGCAGATACATACATTATGTAACTTTCCAGTAGCTGTCAGCAAAGCTGTCATGACTTGTGAATCCACATTCATGTAGTATACAGCTGTATGTATCATATCTTCCCTTTGCATGTGTGTGCATTTGTGAATGAAAGTGACACTCTCTTGGCTCCTGGCTTAGTGAAAGCGATGAAAGTTCATGTTTTGGTCTGGGACAAGTTGTCACAGCAGGGGCCAAAGGGCCCTGTGGTGTGAGCACAAACATGGATGTTCATGTTGGCTATGGCCCGGCCACATGACCACAGTGGCGGTAGTAACCGGAGCAGGGATCGACTGTTGTGACAGCAGCCTGTGTTTGTGTTACATAACAAGCAGCCATTGAGCCAGTGGCAATAATAGTCATATAGTATGTAGTACCAGGGGAAATGTATCTGAGTGAACAGAAAGAGGAGGAGGGTGTCAAAGCCGTGGGAGCTGGAGAAGAGATCTGACCTGCAGCTGTAGGAAACAGAGCTGGGATGTATAGACAGCAACCAACGCACAGAACCAAGGTGTTTTGCAAGGCAAGGCACCAGCTGTTGGCTACGTCAGCAAAGTGATGCGATGGGCCAAAATATGCACTTGGAGACTGACAGCGGGAAGATTAGGGGAAACGTGTTTGATGACTGTAAAAATATCAAAACATTGAAGATGTTCTTCACTGTGGACTCAAGAGGCTAGAGGATGTCATGGGGACATGAATATCATTATGCCTCCTGCAGAGACAGATGGAAATGAAGGGCAGTACAAGAGGAAAGAATGGTGGCATTGGACAATAAAGTGGCATGCTTAACTGTACATGTAATCCCAGTAACATTCAGGGATCACAAGTGCAGCTTACAGGCCTATTCCGATCGTTCCAGCATACCTGTTGATTAAATGAGAGATCCTACACTGTGTGGGGAATTTCTGACTCAGACTAACTGAGAGGGTGAGAAAGAGTGAGAGACATGGAAAGAGGAGGAGGGTGCATTTGGCTTTGCAGAAAGTGAGTGACAGCTGAAGGGAGAGGGGGAGAGTGACGGGTTAATGTGGTCCGGCTGACTGACAGATTGGCAGTAGTGGGATATTAACACTGCAGTGTAGTAAAGAGAGAGGGGGAGAGGTTTGAAATGCCTTGTAACTGGTTCATGCGTACTTGCCAGCATAACAGCACAGAGAGAGAGAGAGAGAGAGTTAGAGAGAGAGTGAGAGAGAGAGAGAGCTGGCACAAGAGTAGGAAAAGAGATGAGGGAGGTCAGTGTGTGTGTGTGTGTGTGTGTGTGTGTGTGTGTGTGTGTCCTGGGGAAAAGCACACAGTCAATACCCAAGTCTCTTGACATCTATTAGCCTCCTCTAAAAAGCTGCTGTGCTACTGCATGGACCCACAGAGCATAGACAAAAATATCAGCTTCAATGCCAGTTGAATTATCAGTCTAGCACAGGGCATACAGTTGAGCTCCAGCACAGGACAGTAGCTAGTGGCAGTGACAGCAGTTTGCCAGGACTTTAAGTCTTTAGATGCTGAAAAGAGCTGAGACAAACTGAACAGAGATCAACCAACTGAACAGAAAATGACAGTAAGTATTGCATTTTATTCCTGTGGAAATGAATCCAGCTGCAAAATGTTACATGCACACCAATGACATTCATAAAATCATTGCTGCAAAAACAACAAACATGCATAAATTCTGTTATTTTTGGTGTCTGGGGTTTTCATGTATTATATTACAGGTGTGTTTTTGCAACTATATGAAAAGATGGCATGCAGGAATGGCACAAATTCATTTTTTATTGTGAAACTGTGATGCTGCAAAGGTTTAACAGACAATGTTGTTGAGAGGATTTTCAGCTTGTAATGTTATGCATGGTCTTCACATTTGTTAATGGTGTTAGCTCATGCAGAGCCCCTTTTGAAATCTCAGACCACTTGTCGCTTTATACCAAGGGACATTATGATTTGATAAATAATCACCTCAGTTCAAATGGACATGGCACACATCAGGGTGCATCTGTTGCAACACGGGTGACTAATGTACCATTGACAGTAATCCGTATCAAACTGTGACCTAAAACTCATCTGCAAGCAATCCTCAAAATGCAATAAATTATATTCATTTCATTTCTGGCATGAGTAGAATGAAGAGCAGTCGAAAAATGTAACAATGCGATAACCCTGATATGTGTTAACAACCTTGTGAATGAAACCCAACTGAGATCTAAATTCAGGCATTTAACACTGTGCCTATAAACTGTAAGGATCAAATGAGCACTGATCAAGGGAGAGTTAAGATTTTCATCAACACTTACTTTTCTGTAATTGTTATATTTTCCTGTGTTATTAGTTATATCAATGTGCATATTTTTGTTGATACATTTCTATTCGCTATAACGTTTCCTATGCATTTATCTCATACATGTTTGGAAATGTGAGTCTCTTTACACTTGGAAATTTTATCCATCTGTGAGTCTTAAAAGTCAAAAGCGTTGAGATACAATCTTACAGGCTTACAGTGATACAAACTTATTGGTGCACCAGTAGAGCGGCATCAATCTATAAACGAATGATCTAGAATCAACCTGTCATCCGCTCTGTTTAAAATAGAGCTGTCTTGCTAACATCTGTGCCATCCAGCGCTTTCAGACTGGTTAAAATCTGCAGACTTATTTTTGGCTGCACATCAGATCCATCTGTTTGTCAAGCAGTAATTCATAACTGAGACATAACCACTTTTTAAGCTGCTGTCATCAAAAAAAACTCCTAAACAAATCTGGTGTCATATGGCACCATCTGATCTCTTTGAGAATTATTGGTGAATGAATCAAAATCAGGCTTACTATCATAAAAAAGATTGATATCAGTGTAACAAAAAAAAGCAACAGAAAGTTTTTAAGGACATAACAGGCATAATTTATTGATCCACTATTTAGTTGACCACTAACTTGGTTATGCAATGTGTGTAAGGCCAAAAGTAAAAATATGTTATTACTCAATCTTTTGTGTTAAACCATGTAACCTCTCACAGACTCTCTAATTTGTGAAGTTATAAGGAGGGGGATCTACTTCAAAGGAAGTCATCATGGAGGTGAATGATGGTGGAAACTGAGTGGCGGCACCAAATGTCCTGATCGCCCTGATAAGACATCACGTTGATCACGTCTGGAGATTATCCGTCTATGGGGCACAGAAGATCATGTCAGATCTGCAGAACGTATTAACATAACACAATCAATGTTCCCCTAATCTCTGACAGATGCATGCTGCGATGGCATGTGGATTGGTCTAACACTCTGAATAGAAGAAACAAATGGACTTGAAGAAAACAACAAACCTCATTAGAATAGTATTAATGTTGCAACTAGCGAGATATATGAGATTTAATGTTGCAAGGTCCTCGTTACGCAACATAGGTTCAGGTGACAGATTCAGACTTCATTCTGTGAATTTATCTATCATCAGCGTCAACACATGTCGGTCAAGCTATGGATCTTCTTTCTCTTTGACGCCACCGAACCAATCACCATATATGCAACATGCAGCAACATTGAACATGTATGTGTGTGTGCACCCAGACTGCAGCAGCTCAGGAACTTGACGAGCGATGTTTCCTGTCGGCGCAGTCCATACTCAGTCTGAAGGTGTCCGAACACTTCCAGGTGATAAAGCTCCTGGGAGAGGGATCCTATGGAAAGGTCATGTTGGCTGTACACAGGAAGAGAGGTTAGTGCAAGACGAAAAGGTTAAAGGTCATTCCCATTTCAATTCAATCAGTCCGCAAGAGTGTATGAAATTACCGTTCAAATTTCCTGATGCTAATGTATTTATTCAAGTGTTTTGATCATACTTTTAAACTCCGACTGCCCACTCCCAAATGAATGAAATAAATGAAATAATCTCCACCGCAGCACATTTACGTCAGGTTCAGGTTACCTTAAACTCACTGTAGCACTGCAGTAACGTGAGGACAGATTTGTCTTTCGATAGTGTTCACTTAACCTTTTGTGCTTCTGTTGCTGTAATGAAGTGCTTTGGGACATTCTCCCAGATAGAGTTGCTGCACCTTGGGTCTAACTGTGTAACACAGTCTCCCCAAAGGGGGAGTTATATTTGTTCACAGTGTCAGTGATGAGCAACACTCACATTCCTTCACAATGATGGCCTTTTTTTTGCCTAAAGCTGTTAAAGCTAATGCTGTTATTATTCAACATGTTGTCTCGCTTCATCCCCTTCAGGAACCCCTATGGCTCTGAAGTTCTTCCCTCGACAGTCCACCACGCTCACCTCTTTCCTGCGTGAATACAATCTCTCCCTTTCTTATTGCACCCATCCTTCTCTGACACGGGCCCTTGGCATCTTCTTTTCCACGCCATCCTACTATGTCTTTGCCCAGCAAGCTGGTCTATATGGTGACCTCTACAGTGTGATAGTATCAGAGGTCAGTTTGGCTGATTATCGCCCTGCATGGTATGTCCAATCCAACATTTATATCCCACTAATATCTATCCATTAGCTATACCTGCTTATCAAAAGGCTACAGTGTGGCTTTCTTGTCGGGATTTCATGGGAAATGTAACTGCTGACCCTGTCCTTTTGAGCTCTCATTTCCATCTGCTTGATAAAGGCTTCCAGCTCGCCCTCCTCTGTGTTTGTGTCACTGCCAGTAACATAATAGAGCACTGATAAGAAGAAGGGCACCCTGCTCTTATGGGAGAACATGAAGTAAAGCAAGGGTTTCCAAGAGCGTCACCAACCATTTTGATGACGCAGCATTTGTTTGTGATCCTGCCAACAATTTTCTAACCAGACTTCATGTAATTTTCTGTCGTTGGCTGTAATAACTTATAGAGAGTATTTGTTACTGATGTTGAGGCCCTGCTCTTTCTGCTTCAGGTCGGGGTGGATGAAGAGTGCGTCCAGAGGGTGATGGCCCAGCTGAGTGGTGCTGTCACGCATCTCCACTCCCTGGGCTTTGTCCACCGTGACATCAAACCTGAGAACATCTTCCTGTGTGACAGCTCCTGTCGCTGGGTCAAACTGGGCGACTTTGGTCTCGCCCGGGCCATCGGCTCCACCGTTCGTGCCGTCTGGTACGAGTCGCCCTTCTGCACACCTGAGGTGGAACCTTCCAAGGAGGTTCAGAAGAAGTGGGATGAGACAGAAGAGATGGAGGACATTTGGATAACAGTGGAGCCCTGTATTGACAGCTGGGCCCTCGGTGTACTCGTCTATTGCCTCTTAACCAGCTGCTTCCCCTGGGAGGAGAGCACCAGCGACGACCGCGGCTATCGCAGATTCAAGGAATGGTTTGACTGCGAGGCTGAAAAGGAGCAGAAGATGAGGAACAGTGAATGGAGGGGTGAGGAGGACATAGACAGTTATACAATCATGAAGGAGAACCAAAGGGACAACCCTCCTCCCTCGCAGTTTGAGGGCCTCAGCCCGCTAGTGATGACTCTTTTCAAGGAGCTTCTCCACCCTGAGCCCAAACATAGAGGGAGCCCCGAGGAGATCCTGAGCTACCTGGGAGGGCCGTGGCTGATGGAGACAGAGATGGAGGAGAACAGGAAGGCTGAGGAGGCAGAGAAGGAGGCCAGAAAAATAAGACAGGGAGGAGGTGTGGAAGAAGAGCTGGTGAGGGAAGGAAGAGGGGAGAGATGAGCTCTGTCTTCATAAAAGACAGGCTTTTAATAAATCTAATTCAAATGTGTATTCTGCAATGTGCTATATTTTCATATATATTTTTATAAATACACTCAGAAGTGTTACCACTTCCAGTTTTGTATATATTCTAGTGTGTGTGTGTATGTGTATGTATGGGTGTGAGATAAGCTTTATTATAATGCCATTAAAAAATGTATCACAATTGTTGAAAAATAAACTCCTTGTATTTAACTTGTCATGAGAAACAGTTCATGAACTACACATATTACTTTAATAACTCAGGTCAAAGTTATTTAGATGGTGCACATTTACAAATACGCCTCTAATTACACAATTACCTCATGAATCATATATGATTGTAAATCTGAATTTGTACAATAAGACCACAAAATAATCATAAAACACATTTGATCACATTGAGACACAGTAAAGGTAAATAAAAACAGTCCACATTAAAGTGACCAGCTGAGAACAATGCTGACTGAGCTGCATGTTATGGAAGTCGATTCCCCCGGATGATGTCACTGATGTGACTGAAATAAACTTAGCAAACCTGATAAACAATGTTTTAATAACAATAATATAATAATAAGTAAGCCATACAATAATGTGAGCTATAAACCATGTTAGCACATTTCCATAATCACTTCGTAGTTATGTGTAAATAATGAAATAAAGATTAACTTATTTACAAATGATCGTTAAAAAAATTATGAAACCTTTACTCTAAGAAGGTGTACGTATGGAAAGAAATGACTGATCTTTGACGTGGTGAAGCAACAGGTGCTGCAGAACAGACCAAGTACATCTAAAATTGGACTGAACAATACATCCTGATAGTGATACCAGCGTGTTTTTTTTCCAAGTGCAAACCTCAGACATACATACCTGCAGCGACAGATGATATCAGAATCAGTAACAGGTTTATTGCCAGTAATATAGAGGAAATATAAAAGTAAGCATTGAATAAACTAAAAAAAACACTAAATATTAAAAAAATGTATATTATATTGTCTTTGAAATGAGCACACATGGCAGGCTGACCTCTGTTCTGTTTGTGGGGACAAGTGTCCTACATCTGTCACACAGAACAATGTGCTGGTTGAAAAATCACCTGCATTCTTGCTGCAGGAGCAAAGCACTTGGCAGCAAATTCAATTTTACTCACAACAGACAAAGTTGTGTTTACTTCCAGTGCAATGACTAAAGGTAAACATGCATCACAGAACTTTATTTTCACACTGCAGAGTGCACAACATCTCAGTTTCAAATTGGAGTGTTTCCTTGTTGGTAGCAAGCTGCTAATGAGCAGCACTGTTGTGTGTATATCAGTAGGGCCTGTGCTCACCCTGTGCTGAGGACCACTCCAGATGGATTTATAAATAGACCCCAGAACCATCTATTTACACACCATGCACATCATCACCTCCCTCAGACTATCTGCACTCTGCAGCCCTCCAAAGGCAAAAGTCAGGCTGCCATTGGCGCCTGCAGGCCTGTAACAGCATAATCTGATGGAACACAGTGACCCATCTTGTCTATTAACTCCCTCGTCTCTGCTCTCTTTTTATCCCTTGACTGATTACTTTCTCCCTTTCTCCTCCCATGCCACTTAGGTCTTGTCTTTCCCTTTTCATCTTTGCCCCTGTTGTCACATTTACCATGTGCATCTGTTGCAGCTGTCTCCCTTTCTTTCATTCACTCAACCCGGGACCACTCCTTAGTATTGGCATCTCCTTTAGTGGCTGTTTAACTCTGAGCTTTTTGGGATGCACTGTTTTCCAGGAAACAGAGGACACAAGGCTCAAGTGACACTCGGGGTGATGGAGGACCACAGTTTGACGAATGGAAACACATGGTGCAGACCACAGAGACAATAGAGTGCCAACAGAAACGATGCTGATCGAGGTGCAAATCTGTTCGTGGTCCATGAGGACTGATAGTAGGGATGATGAAAACCTGAGAAACAAGGACAGCTACACATGCAGGTCCTCGCTAACTGCCATGTCAGGGAGTTGCAGCTCGTTTTACTTTGAAGTAGTGTTTGTGCTTCCAAGTCACGGTGGAGCTTTAGACATCTGTGAAGATGAAAGATGTGTCTGGAAAACCTGAGAACATCAGATTTAGATATATAATGTCAGCAAAATTCAGATTTTATGCCACCTGTATCAAATGAAATTTTGGCTGCGTTGGTGTCACATTCACTGCCTATAAACTGAAATCTGTCTGTCTATTTATATTTTATGTCGTATTTCATTTTATTTCAGTCATGAAGGGTGAAGAGACAAACACCTGGGAAATTATGTTAAGGGTAACAGATATTTACACAGACACCTGATAAAAGATGCCACGTCGTGAGATGGATAACTGCAAAAACAGACACTGATATCAGAGCCAGATTGATGGGCAGAGTGGAGCTTATAAGGAGTTCATATGGCCAAATGTCTGAAATGTATCCCTGTAGTGAGGAAAAACACTTATGTCATCATGACCTAAATTTCCCCTTAGACCTGCAGCTTCCTATATCACCTGGCTGCTTGCTGAGGTTCATCTGCTTTACAGTTTTTCTCAGTCACGCTGGTGCATTTCTCACACCACTCTTTACATTTGCACAACAGTTAAAGCATTTCTCAAAACAATTATACAAACTGCAAAACCTAGTGGATAACCAGCAAAAGCATGCCACTTGCTCAAAATGGACAGTTCATTCTTCAAAAGCAAGTTTTCATGTCAGTGAAAGCGTCAGTGTCATCAAGATGAAAAGTCCTGACACCATTGTTTCTGAAAGTTACACAGTTAATGTGTAAAGTTACACATTACTGTATTTAGTGAGGTAACTGAGTACAAGACACTGAATATTTTGTATTTCACATTTTTACTGCATGTGCTCTTTGCAATTCTAAAAGAATAAAATCACAAATCTTAGAGCTGTGCACTGTAAACAATACTGCAGTACATATTGGAACTGAGCATACAACATACACATTACTGTAAATCATTCGTACACATCCAGAAGTTCTGTCTGGCCACATATTTTCATCTACATCAGATGAAATGTTTGAAAAATTGAATTTACAGTGGTTCTCCCAACATTATCTGCTCCCTTCAATCAGCCTCAGTCATTGTGAGACCCTGATAGACAACATGATCCATAATTGTAGCCCTGACTTCATCAGAAATCCTCTTGTACTTGTGAAAGTTGAGGTTCATCTGAGAGAAATTGTTCAATTTAGGAGAGATTTTCATGAAAAAAGCATAAAAGTAAAAAAGAGATTTTGACAACTAGTTCAACATTTTTATATGTAATGACTGAAGCAATGAAATAAGGACTATTTGTTTTATAGGAAATGATTATTCAGCATTACCAAGTACAGTTCATTTTGACTGACACGACATAAGCAAAGGTTAATATAAAACAGCAGATAGTTGTATGAAAGCAACTGATGCATGACCAAAGCATTTGAAATTTGTTAAAAGGAATGAGAAACTGCTACTCTGATGAGCACAAATGACTAAATTTTGTGGAGGATGAACTAAATGTTGTGCCAATGTAAAGAGTGATCCAGAGTGAAAATACTGATTCACTTGAAGAGTGAGAAGCCCAGTTGAGCAACACTGGATCTACTTTGTAGTACGTCAAGCTTTAAGAGAGAAGTAGAGCGAAGGAGGAGTGTTGGGGTGAAAAGGAGGTCGGAGGGAGAGTATATATTGCAGAGCATGCCTCTTGCAATGCCATCTAACTAATAAACAAGTCGCGAGTTTATCATGTGTTTACTGTCTGGCATGTTTGCTTTAACCGTTCTTCCTGGATCCTCCACAACCTGACTCCTTTACTACCCTCTTTCTTCTTCTCAGCTCTTCTTTCCCATCACACCAGAGCTGCATGAGCAGAGAGATTCAAAGGTTTGATCGGCACTCTTGGCTCCTCTCCCTCTTCTCTTTTGCTTACACGGCCTCCATCTGTCAAGCTGTCATCGGCCTTGCCCGGTCGACCTTGTTAGGGACACCCCACAGGCACTCACCCTGGAGCCCGTGTAGCCCCGATATGTCAAGGGGATGATGAGTGTCCCTCTTGAGCTGACCAAGCCTCCCGTGGGGTGAGAGCCAATGACAGTTCAAGGGAATGTGCAGCAATATTTTTATTAGTCAAGTCTGTGCAGAGTCGGATTTCCCTCCCAGTGCCTCCCAAAGGGCGGGGCCTTGATAGTCACTTTCATCTTTGCACAGATAATCACTTGAGATATTTGCAGAGTAGTTTATGTAAACTGATAATTAAGAAAATAGGGGTTAAAGTTGATAAGTGTTTAATTACAAAAATGCAAGATTTGTTTCATATTCCAATGGTAGAAGATAATTGATTAATTAAGTTAAAGATCAAGATTGAAAACCTTTTTGTTCCTAATGTTGGTCAATGGAACTACTGCTAGTCTTCCCAATTTTTTTCTAAAATAACACTGGACACTGGAAATCAACAGACAACAAAGGAGAGAAAAATGAGTGACTGAGTGTCTTGGACCTCTTATCTTGCTTGTTTCTGCCAACTGAGCAAATATGTTTGCAGAAAAAAAGTTATAATTTAGTTTTACTGCTTTCTATTGAAGGCATCACCTCACAGTATCACAAAGCCACTCACAGGAACAGATGGAGTATAAAGAACAATTCTAAAAGTCACACTGTTAGGACTGTCTCTTTTCAGTGGAGTCTGTAAAGGCTGACATGATCTCCTCAAATACATTTTATTTTCTTTAACTAGTGTTTTGAGCACTTCCTCCGATGTTATGAATTCTCAAAATCAGAACAAACTGAGCTTTAAATTTAGTCCTGTAATAATATGATAAAACTGCAGCACATGATACAACTAATTTTTTCATATGTATAGTTTTAGCCTATAATTTGTTGTCATGAAGAGTTCAAATCATACATGGATGCTCAGGATGTGCAACACATGTCTTGAGGAGGGGAACATGTTTATGGGACTGTTGCTGTTAGGACAGCTAATCAGGCCTCGACTCACTTAAGAGCATGAACTGTTCTGTCATAAATTCAGTAACCTGTTTTTGGCTCCTGCATACAGTCCGTGTGCACTGCTCCACCTCCTGGTTAAATGAAGTAGTGCAAAAGTCAAATTTGAGGCCTGCTGTGGTCGGATGTCTTTGATCATCTATGTTTTTCAGTCACAGTTGTGTTTAATTTCCTTCAAACAAATTCAACCAGATCACAGGAAACATGACTAAGAAACAAGGAGCAAATGTGTTCAGACAAGCCTCTCATCTTATTATCTTTAAAAATGCATTTCATTTTTATTTGCAAGAACTTCAGTATGAAGCAAAATGATTTTTAAAGGTTGTCTGTCACTTGTGCACCTCCACACATTTAAAGGAGCCCACTGAAGAACAAGAGCATCTGCCCTGCTTTTTGACACAATACAGACTTTAGAAGTATATACTGTATCTGTAGAATAAAATATCTGTACAAGATGATCAACCAAGAGGCCTGTGTGTGTACCAAAGAGAAAAAAGTCTTCATGAAAGACATAAGATTGAAGCCGCATGCTCCATTATTAATTTTTTTTTTACCAGGTTGGGGCAGGACAAAAAAAAAGTAAAAAAGCAAGAAAATGGTGATGGTTAGAAGGACAGGAGGAGGAGGAGGAGGATGAGGAGGAGGAGGAGGGAAGAGGAGAGGGAAGGAGAAGAAAGAAGAGAAGACAAAAGATTCATAAAAACGAAAGCAGTTGTGGACGACAGCAAAAGTTGTGAGTACGAGTTAATTCTGCTTCTTTTTCACCTGATTTGAACTCATGCTATAGGAAATACACAGAGGAGCATCTGATGTTAATTTATTAATGATGTATAATATCAAACGCAACAGTGAGTGCTCGGCTGATTCACTTGAGAACTTCTGTTTTATGTGTGGTTGCAAGAAAAACATGTTACTGCCACAAACAGACCAATAGAGGCATGCATAGAGTCAAACCAGGTCAACCAAGACTTCTCAATTCAGCAACTGTAAATGTGTGATTCCAGGGTTATGAGAGTAGAACTTGAATCTGTCCATGCTCAGAGGGGCTTTATGATGATCGTACAGTTGGGAAGCAGTGATATGTTCTATGAAAAGAAAGCTGGAAAAGAATGTGCGACTGTACCAGAGGAGGGGCGGAGGGGCGCTGAAATAGGGCACAAAAAAAAAAAAACACATTCTTTTGAGAGAACTCACGACTTGGACTCCAAAGTTACACTGACACATCACGAGAGGAATGATGCAGGGCGGGAGAGAAGAGGACAAAGAGCAAGACAGGGAGTGAGGGCAAGCAGAAAAACATGATTTTCACTGGTAGAAAGTGTCATTTAAAACTTGTCCTTTACAGTCTTCTGCGACTTTATCTAGTCGTTTACAAGCAGCCCCACAGTCCACTTGAATAAACTGTAGAACCGATTATTCCCCAGCAAAATGACATCAGGCACTCCTCTATAATGAAGACAAATCATCCAAAACATAACGCCACTCTATGTGTTTTCAGCTGGAGCAAAACCTCAGGGAAAACATTACAGTGACATGAGAGCATTTATGCAAAGAGAAAGGAAACATAAACAGCAACAAAATTCTCGAGCGAGGATATTGAACAGTTCCACTCTGTGAAATCATCCTGCCTCTTTTCCTCTTTCCTCCAGCTCATAAAGCTCACCCTCTTACAAGTTGAAGGAATGGGCGGCCTTCCAGTGGTCCTGCTCCTCTGCAGTTTCCACGGTAACGCGGCCAAACAGAACACACAAATCATCTTGTTTAATTGCGCTTGAATCGCTGCATGTTTGTTTTTTATGCTGCGAAACACTCCTCTCATGTGGTTTCTGTTCCACAGCGCTCACAGCTGTAGCCCAAGAGCAGCCGACGGGTAACGCTCTTCTCCTCATAAGTCACACTTCTTAGATCAGGACGGGTTATGTTGTGTGACATCTGTCAGTTTGTGTGAGTCATTGCTGCAACAGGTCACTGGTGTTTTCCAATGTGACAGTGCTTTCTGTCCTTGTTTCCAGAGATCACTGAGGCACCTGGAAGCACCTTGCCAGCCAGTGAGTAACCCCAGATGAGGGCTGACCTCTGACCTGCTTCTCAGAAGGCCCCATGAACTGAAAGCTTTGTGTGCTTCATCTTGTCAGTGTGATTGATACAATTTGAATGTCTCATCTCTTCTGTCTCTGCAGACTGCAGGGAGGAGATGTATCCTTGCACCAGGATGTACTCGGTTCACCGGCCCATCAAGAGATGTATTGGTGCTCTTTGTCTCTACAGGTGGTCTGCGATCTTTCTACAGGAAGATGAATGAATTTTATATTTAGAAGGCAATGTGATGTATTTCTAATGTAGAAATACTCCATGACAAGTAAAAGTCCCGCCCTCATTATTTCATTAAAGGTGCTCTAAAAGATAATATTAAGGTGGCATTAAAAGCGTAAAGCTGTAGAGGAGTGATATAGACATAGAGGGGTCAACCTGAGCAGGGAATGAAGTTGCTCTCCCTCTGTGTGTGATGTAATGAGGGCGTCTTTGCGCTTTGTTTTGTTTTTTGTTCCGTGCATTTATTGCATGATAGTGCATATGAGCGTGCCTCACTGGCTGGTTCATGGTCACTGTTCTGCACTGCACTCATACCCACCCACCAGTTCCCCCCCAGGAAATAAAATCTTGACAGTTGAGGGTTTAAATGTAAATTTAATCAAACTACTCCTGCACAGCCCTGATGATGAATAAAATCATAAAAAGTGTCTTCCAGAATTTTAACTTCAATTGTTGCTTATTTAGTTTCAATGTTATATGGAAATAAAGGTGCTCAATACAAAATTCAAACCACATCTATTGCATCCGCATGGCTCTCAATATGGTGACCAACTGAGCCAGGTAACAGTGTTTACAAGACAGTGACAAATAGACAAACAGAAATACAAAAATCAAATGTGAAACAAACCAAAAATTATCTAAAAGCAGCATGTTAACAGCCGACTATAATAATTAGAAGCTGACTGATTAAATTTTTACGCATTTTAGCATGAACAGCAAAACAAAAAAATGCCATGCAGCAGAATAGCTAGTCAGTATAAACATAAAGCTGCAGAAAATGCAGTACATTCTGTCAATGGTGAAACAATCACTACAGGTATTTTACTGCTATGATATTAATGTTTTCTCCTATTTCTGATGCAGCCTTCCTCGTGTCTATGTGATCAACAATGAAATCTGTATGAGGACCGTGTGCCAACAGGATGAGTATCTGAAAGGTGAGACACTTCATCTAAAACAAGCCTGATTTTGGCTGTTTGATCATGCTTTTGTTGTTATTAAATTATTTGGGTCTTTTGCACGTTACAGCCGAACTGTGCAGAGAGCTGTCTGGGTGGCCCAGGCGTGTTGAGAGGTCATCTAATAGGAAACGCTGTCGCCGTAGCAACCCCAAAACCTGGGTAAACAAGGCCTGATGGGGACATGACCACCTGTGAAGATGGAGCCTCTCTAAGAGACACAAACCAGGGACGTCGTCATAAAAACAGCCCGTATAAACCACTATAAATCCACCTCTCAGCACCTGTTTTTTTTTCTTTCTCTTCCACACATATGCATCAGCGTGCTGAGTCATATCTATGTTTGTGTATTAGTCTTTTGTGTGTGAATTTTAAAGCTCATTTCATCTGTGTGTTTTTGGACACAGATGATGTCTTCCATGGTTTACGATCCATTAAAGGTACTGTAGTAATGGGCCTATAGCAGCACTGAGTCATTTCATTGTACAAAGAAAGACCTGCTCTGTGTACCCGTTGACAATCCACTATTATGTGCACTATTGTATCCAAAAAAAAACATAGAACTACACATGACTTATCTGTTTATTGACTTTCTTTTTCATTCTGTTTATTCAAGAAAAAAAAATTAAAGATGTGGTCACTGAGTGATATCTTTATGTTTTTCATTATATATATATATTTCCTCACACATATACAGTTTGAATAACAGGTAACATTTGGATGCATACCATTTAAATAGTAAACAAACACTGACAAACATTGTTTAGGGCTTTACACTCACACAACCTCTGTGTGTTCCAATCAACGTCCATCATCATCATCATCATCATCATATCACTGTCATCACGACACACAACATGCATGTGTTATCAGTGCAACATAATCCAACTCTCTGTACACCACAAGATTATAACGAAACACTGCATCAGACTCGCTTGGTCCCACGTTGCAGTCGTCTGCATCAGAATACCATTAACGACATTACATCTTGACATGGAATTAAAGTTCACAGTTAAAACACAGTTTGTAAAGTATAACATGCTGTGTTTGAGGTCTGCGACCTGACCACCTTCTTATTAAAAAAAAAAAAGAAAACTGACATTTCAGTGCAGAAACATGGACCTATTCATTGAGGAGGAGTGAGGTTGTGACCTCAGTGACTCACCAGTCGCAGCTTTAACAGCTGGGCTGAGCACTGATAACACAACACAGACTAAATCATCTCGCTTTCCCCCTTGAGGCGAAGATAAAAGTGCTTGATGAATCTCTTTCTTTTCGTTACTTCCCTGTCTCTTTGTACTGTTTTACAGTTAAAACAAAGCACACAAAAGACCCAGCCCAGGTGGAGTATATGCTCAACAGCTGCAGCTTGATTTGACAACTCCTCTGAAAATGATGCTGTAAAGCCACGAGAGAGCGCTGGAGCACACCAAGTCTGTAAAATTAGGTTCTTTCAAGTAAAATCATCATGTGTGGTAAACTCTTAACCTAAGTCTATTTGAACAATCCCTGCGTTAAATGCAGACTTTATGCATTATTAACTACATAGACAGTAGCAGACTGCCAGTCAGTGCATATAGTCAGTCCTACTGCCTGGGATTTGGAGATGAAATAACCTACAGAGCATACAGGTGACAACACCAACGACAATAATTACAATCTACTGATAATATATACATTTAAAATAAATATTCTCTGTACAGAAAATCATTCATTATTATATTTAATTAGATTTCTACATCAGATGTTTCTGATGACATCTCCCTTGCTCATTATGTATATTCTACAATATAAACCAGCAAATTAAACATTAAGGGGAGGAGAAAAGAGGCAAAAGAAGAACTCAGTTAGAGAGAGAATGGAAATTAGGGAGCTGGGGTGGATATACAGAAGTAGAGGGAAGAGGATCACCAAGAAGGATGGGGATGGCGAGGGAGACGGCCTAAATTAAGACTGGACTGTGAGGTATGGGTTTATCTCTATCTGAGAGCAACAGCCATGAGGGGCTGAACTAAAACAAAACAAGACTAGTACAGAGGGTTACCCTGCTCGGCAGGGAGAGATACGGGACCCCATGATGGGGAAAAACAATAAGCAAAACAGTGATGCGTAAATTTACTGAGAGAAAAGAGGAAGAGAAAATGTGTCCCTCCTCACTTCGGGGATACAGAGTCAAAGTCTCCCCACAGGTCAGAGCTGGATGTGGTGGTGGGGTTGGATGGAGCCCCTGAGGTGGAGTTACTTGTGTCCAGGTCTAGCAAACAACCTGGTGGTAGAAATAAAAACAGATAAACAAAATGTGCATCTGATACAGATTTATGTGGTTTGTTTCTGAGCTGTCTAACAATTCAGCAACTTCTGAAAGGAAGACAAGTAATTTCACCCAGTATGAGTCTGAAAATATGTTCACCCAAATGACAATAAACAGAGTTTCCCACTTAATGGTATCTAGCCATGCAAATAAAGATATGGACCTGTCAAACTTCTGCTGCCTCCAAAACCAGTGGAGGTGATTTTCATTCTTGCTGCTTAAACCACTGACTCAGAAACATACTATTTAATATTAACTATTTTCTTAATAGTATCTTTTCATAATTTATATGTTTTTAAATATGCATCTATTGCATGGTTTGTGTTTACACCCTACCTCAGAAATGTTTTTTTTGTCTGAGAAATAATTCAAGGAATCTTTAATTAATTTGTCTGCAAGCGTATTGTTGCGTATGTTAAAAACAAAAAAAAACTGTGAGAAAATCGTGAACCCAGTATCAGAAATCATCTTGAATTGTGAGTTTGTATCGTTTCATCCTTACTAGACACCACTGTGGGTGCAGAGAAAACAATTAGCTTGTGAGTTCTGCAGTGTATAGTTAGAGGACAAGTGCAGCAATATTTATTTAAAGGAAAAGTCCAGTATTTTACAACTGCAGTCTACCTGTCATATTCTTGGCTGGTGTTCCTGCAGCTCATCATAACACTGCACTGACCACGCTCTCTGTAAAGACTGTGGATACAAGCGCTCCACTGGAAACAGTCCCAAAAGGAGCCAAGGAAATACAAGCATTCAATGAGGAAATAACTTTCCTCTGACCATTTACATGGACTCTCACTCTGGGTCACTTCTGAGGTTGGACTCTACGCCCCGACACAAATGAAACAGCTGCACCGATCTAGAACAATAGCTGTCTCACCTCATAAATATTCTACAAAGTGTCTACTCAAACCAGTGCTGATTTATTTTAGGTGGGACTCTCTTTTAGGCGGCTAAAATATGTTTTGCTTCAGTAACTCCTGTCTGCTCCTCTAGGGTTCAACATTCAAAGCGTTTATTTCATGTGAACAGTACGGAAACATGTTTCCCTGCGCAATGAAATACTTCTTTTATCTTCTCTATGTAATACAATCACTGTGGACAACCCAACTTCAAAACACCAGAACCAGACATAGACATGTTGGTCAGAAGAATAACATTTTGTCTCTGAATTTAGTTTTCTCGTCATAATAGGAAACATTTTGTGATGTCAACATAATCCAGTGACAAAACATTATTTCCACAGTCTGTAATCTTAAATTGACTTGAAGTAAATGGAATGGAATCACTAATAATACTGATCAGGCAGCAGATAATCTTTATGAAAGGATTATTGTGTATTTATTTCCAAATTATGAGAAAGCAAAATCTCAGGCTGTTATGACAGTAGTTGCATGACTCCATACTACAGCGGCACAATTACCTACCGGTGTCACTTCCTCCTACAGATGGCTGTGTATTGTGATTGGTCGTTCTGGATGAAGGAGGTGGGGCCAACTTGCCCCCAGGAGGAGGTGGAAGAAGCCCGAATCCACCTGAGCTCTGCGGACGGGACCTGTCCTTCTTTTTGGATTGCTGGAGAAGGCACAAAAATTGTGTGAGCGTGTGTGGGTTCAAACATCAATTTTGATGTTTACGTATACACATTAAAGTGAATGAAAACAAGGTTACCCCAATATTGAGTGTTATGGTCTGTCCTTCTTTGAAGCCCAGGTCCAGTTTAGGGGTGTTGTCTGGAGCCTGCGCCTGCTTCTCTAGCTCATCTTCCTGTTTCACCCACCTAGAGGCGATGAGAAGAGGCAGAACGAATTACAAAACAGTCGGATAAACTAGGATAACTGCTGACTTGGTCATGATTGGTGACACGTGACATGTGATTCGTGAAGCAGATGCTTACTTGAAGTGGTCCTGAAGGGCAACGTTGAAGTCAAAGGCATCTCCTCTGTCTCCAAACCCGATGCCTATGAAAGCACTGCGGCCTGTGAGAGGAACGAATGTAAAAAACAAGGGGGATTTGCAAGCAATTTGCAAGGCATTTACACATGACAACACCCGTTTCACAAAATAATCTCTGCACCACAATTAAACATTTCAAAGGTGTTCTTAATTATGAGCACATTCACAAAAATATTTACAGCTTAGCAACAAACGGTTTACCCACCGTTGTCATCTTGGATGCGGAGCACAAAGTAACGGCTTGAGTCACTAACTGTTTCCACTGTGATGCCAGGGTATTCGTCCACAGGTGCTTGGGCAAACAGCTCCCCTGTAGGTTAGAACAAAAGCAACGTGCTCACTGTCTTTTGGGAAAAATGGTCCAGCAGGATGGAGCATGAAAAGACACTAAACAAAATACATATTTAGAAAGCCAAAACCCTCAGATTTAAAATAGGGCCAGAAATGAAATGTTTGGCTGGTGCTTGGCAAGATGGATCTAACCTCTGGTTTTCAGATTATGTGAAATTATGAGGTATAATCTGAGGACAACAGGCATGCCACTACCTGAAATGCATCGACACAGAATGAGATTATTGGCCTGCTGCTTCAAAATAAACTGCATGCTTGGACGTGGGCTGGGTCACCTTGGACTAGATGAGTAACAGATAGGGGGATGACAAGCACAGTGAAACAATTTACAACAGTGAACAATGACACTGCTCTGACTGTCTTCTCCCTCACCAGAGATTTTATCTTCCAGTTTCACATAGGCCACTTTGCCCCTGGCCGTCACACGCATGCGACCCGTCCAGTCCGGAGCGTCCAGCTTCCAGTCGGCAGCCCTGGGACACAAACGCACGCACAGATGGGAGATGTAGGTGAGGTGGAGACACAGAGCACCAAAAACTGGACATTTATGTTTTTGTTGTCTATTGTTATAACTCGTACAACACTCAGATACACTCTCGCCCTATTTGGGATATTTTCTATGAAGGCAGAACGTGACTAAGGCATCGCACCTACGGCTGAAATATTACATCACCACCCTTACTCACTGTACATATGGTCACTGGTTAACCAATCATGCATCTCGTGGGACTCAGGCCTGTGCTACTGTTTGGGTGGACTGATGTCCACTCAGATGCAGCAGGCGCACCAGCCAATGAAAACAGGGTAAACAACTCAATGTCAACCTTATCAACAACACCACAAATCTCCCTCATGATCACTAACAAGTGTAAAAGATGTCTAACCGGACAGCACTATCCGTCAGTTCGATTAGATTTGATTTAAATGAAGTGTCATTAGACGACAGCATGTAAACACACGGACGCTGACAGGGATGGAGCCAGTCCGTCCCACACCGTGTTTTCCTGGGCTCACTAAGTGCAGGTACAGTCCCTGACCGTTCACGCGTTTTCCGCCATGACCTTGTAAACACACAGCGAAACCACCCAGCACATAACGGTGAGCGACTATGGGATGAGCTCGGTAACGTTTAAACACTACAGTCCGCCGCGGCAACGGGTCCTTAACGGCTGCAGCTCGTGACGCCGTTAGGCCACCATTCAGCCTCACCTGATGGCCCGGTTGGATGTTCTCGGTGGGATTCGGTAAACGTTGACTTCAGGTTTGACACACAGGACCGACTCGTACTCGAACTGACCCTCGGTCGCCATCTTGACTTGTACTTACTCTGTGCACGGCACGCCGGCGGTGGTAGTTGTGGTGACGGTGAGTGGCGTGTCTGTGCGGCGTTAACGTAATAGACGGTGTATTTGCGCACCGAACTGGCAACCCAGCTGAGCTCTGTCAGTGATGCTCTTAAAGGGGCATACCACCGATTTTACTCATAAAGGTTAGTCATTGTGAGGAAAGTCAAGTCAAAGAAAATTACTGAAATTACATCACATGAGTAGTTTTGGATGTGAAGTTACTCAATAAAGAAGTGAACGTTTTTCTCAGACAGGTAGGATAACATAAAGTATAAAAAATAGGATATCACTGTGTCAATTTGAAATATTGTTTTCCATATACAGTATGTCACACAACAGTTTAATCTGCAACCATACATAAGTTATCAACAATACATACATTTAAATCAACAACACAAGACATTATGTTATTGTTTTATTTCACATTTACATCATATTGCTACAGAAACAGCAAGCAGCAGATACCTAATGTTGCAAGCCTTGCCACAACTTGAGTTGAAAGAAAGTTGAGTTGTTTTTTTTAGTTGTTTAGCGGTTGTAGTGATGGACCAGCACCAACTTGTCTTTTTCTCTATGAGATGTACTAGCAGACTTAATGGTTATCACCAGAGGAGGCCACATGTTATTTTTCACAGTCCAAGAAGCTTGAAGGCATCTCGTAAATCTTCTGTTTCACAGGGCTGAGAAAGAAATAAGGAAAACATGTAATTATTAGAACTTTTAAATCATTATTGCTTAGACTGTTGTTGACTGAAGAAAAAACATGCAGTATGGTAAATCATGTACAGTACCTGGAGGATGCGGTTGAGTTTCCTGGCAAGGCGAACAGAGTTTTGGTGCAGCTCTTCCCAGGCCTTGAAGTTGCTCTGCTTACGATCCACAAATGTCTGCCAGCAGTAGAAGTAGTCTAAAGAAAGAGGAAAGAATAATCATTGTTGCTGGCGTCCAGAGAGCGACCATGATAAGTTAAACAATGCATGGCTTTTTAGGTTTGCTTAACCTTCCATTACTGTCTGATTCCATAATCAATCACACTTCCACTCTCTCTTTATATATCTACCTCATATACCTTTGTAACTCATGACTGTGATCTGCACGCCAGCTTTTTTCAGCATTCTCAGGCCGTCTCTTTCACGGCTGTCTTCCATGTCACAGAAGTAAAGACGAGAGACAAAGATCCTAAGGCGAAGGTTGGGCGTCTGGCTGAGGAACCGCGACAGTGTGATGGAGCAGTTGACGCAGGGAGACCAGGAGCAGAACCAGGTGACGGAGTAACTGAGCCTCCTCTCTCCAGTACCTCCGGTCCCCCACAAACCAGGGCACAAGGCTCCCAGGTAACGGAGGAACAGCAGCTATAGAGAAATAGGAGAACAAGGATGCAGTTCTACTTTCACTTGTGCTGTTTTCTCCATCTTCTCATATGTTCTCCATACTCTTACCTCTACATGGCAGCCATTGCGATTGCGAAGGTGTCCAAAGTCAAAGGATAAGGAATCTGGGCCCACTCGCCTCTTCACCACGAAGCAGAGGTATGTCTCATGCCGGCCCTTTGCCCAGCGCATGTTCTTGTAATGGTAGATGAACTTTTTTCGGGGCAAAAGCACACTGAGACAAAAGGAGAAAACGTGCCTTTTTATGAGCCAATGTCATATAGGCATAGTACAGTTTACCTATTTTACACACACTCATATATTTACAGTGTCTTTAAGACAAGGTCCATTTACAAAAATTTGGTTGCTTCGCAATCAACATCTCATTAGGAATAATGTCACTGTCAAAGGTGTTCTATAAACCAACATCTTTGGTGACATTTAAACTCAGTTGTATTCAGTTTCTGTTTAGAAACTCATTGAATTACAATTATTAGTCAGATGACCTATGCACCAAACAGGAGTTTGAAGTTTGAATCCTAATAAGTTAGCATAATAAACTTATGTAAAACATGTGGTTAACCAGATGGACACAGCTAACATTCACTGCTTTTCTTTCTCACTCTCAGTTTCACAACTTTTAGCGAAACCAAGACAGTTATTCATCATTTATTAATGCTGAAACCTCGACCGATGACGCTCAAAGGAGGTATAGTGCACAGCAACTAGAACAGAATTTCACCAAAGAATATTTGATATTGGTATCAAAATATCCTCACTTGCAAAAAGTTTGTTTTTACACTTAACAGTAAGCACTGTGTGTGTAATTATTAGTCAAATAGAAAGACACACATCATATAAATAGAATGTATCCATTTTGCTCACCTGTCTAGTTTTGTAATCATTTGGAAAGACACGCTTTGCTTTGTCACTCGGCAGACGTGGGCAATAAATGGAGGTAAATGACAAAGAGCGAAAGTGTGTGTATGTGTGAGAGAGAGAGTGTGTTGGGGGTTAAAAGGAGGGAACTGAGAACATATACCTCTAAACATAAACATCCTGTATACAGAGGCAGCTTCTGGTTGGACAGAAATATTTTCAAAGTGCGTTCAGGGGGTGTGATATAGAAGAGATGGATTATCTTGCTGTAAAACAATTAAAGCTATAAATAAATTACTCATTTCCCAAATTCTTTTTATTGGCATCCTGTGTTTTTGAACATTTTAACATTACTTCACATAGTGATTGATGTCAAACTATTCTGTTGGTATAAGGCAATAAAAGAATTTTATTGGAGAGGCACATTACTCAACACAGATTTTTACTAAACAGTCTGAGTGACCACACATGAGAGGAGGAGTGTTTGACGTGATTTGTACCCTTTGGAGTTTCTCACACATGTCGGTAAACTGAGCCAACTGGCTGGAACTTTCCAAACACTTGAGCCTCATCCCGTCTCCGTCCCCTCACTTTAGGTTTGCTAAGTAAAAACTTCTAGATACCGCCTCACCTTGATACATAGGTCAGCCACTGACCCGTCCTGCTATTCAGCCTAGCTGGTCCCCTTCTCCTCCTCTGGGCCCCAAGATCTGGTGGAGCCATAGGCGTTCCCAGACCTTGGAGGCTCTGACACCTACTTCGTCCTCTGATCTGGGTTTTCCCAGACTATGTCAGGCTGGGAGCAGAACTGTAATCGACCTCCCTCACTCTACGTGTGTGCTCGAGCAACCAGCCAGCTGACCGACCACAGTGTGTGGATAAAGCTCTCTCATAAGCCTTTGAACCATCAGATGCTGTCATCCGCCTGTTGCCAAATCAGGATGTGTATTATTTTGCACCCGTCTTTGCTTTGCTCTGTCTGTTTTAGCTCACATCCCGTCTGCTCACTCAGTGGCACTGCATGCAGGCATACTGCTTTCCCATGACTCCCCTCACCCTCTCGTGCACTCTGTGGTTTGGGGAATTCACCGTTTCCCAGGGTGGCTGTTTTTGGAGCTCATCTGTGTGCGCACGTGTGTGTGTATGTGTGTGTGTGCTAGCCATCTGTATGAGCATGTTATTAACACCACATATATGTTATACATCATCTGGAACAAATTTATCCTATGATTGTGTGGTGCCCCAAAATTTAGAGTGATTTCATGTGTGCGCCCACATGCTCGTGCCGACCTCACATCATATTGCATTACTCTGACGGTGCAATAAGCCTAATGTCTCTGGACATTTGATCTTGTGTGCATGTTTCTTTTCTCAACTTCAAGAGGCTGATCGAATGCCAAACTGTATGTAACCACTTCCCACCCAGCTCTCTGGGTTTGACCACAGTTGACCAAGGTCATCTCACAGTCACACATGAACGCTCATGTGCACTACCACCCCTCTGATATATATGTGTGTGTGTGTGTGTGTGTGTGTGTGTGTGTGGTGGAGTAGGACAGTATGGCCAGACACGGCTGTGCATTCAACCCATAGTCAGGGGCAGAAACCGGGTGAAGGAAATGCCAAGTCATACTTTCCAAAACCCACCCGCCCACACCCTGCACGCGCACACACAAACACTCACACACAGCCATACCGTGCAGACACACATGACCACAGTCACAAACAGACTTTCTTTCCAGTGTGTGAACTCACATCTGTTTCCTGACAACAATAATAGCTACATATCGGGCGGGTGGAGGCCCAGCTAACAGGTGTCTGCTCTTTGACAGTCATGAAGAAATAACCTGATGATGACCAAAAGGTAGTGGCAAAAGTTAAAATACAGCTTTGACACACTGAAAAAGACCTGACCAGACACTTACTCATGCGTGTAACAACACTGTTGTGTTACTGGTTGTCTCAGCTTTTTCATCAAAGCTAATTAAAGGATGGTGATTTTCCACTACAGCTTGCATGATCAAGTTTGCAGTTAATTATACAGTAGGCCTGTATTTGTCTACACATCAGGTGAGATATGCCTCCGACCCACACACTGTTAACACTGTGGTGTTTGTCTGCGGCACGCTGATGCTGCACCGACATCGCCTGAGGTTAGCAGGAGGTAGATGCACAATGTGAGTATGAGTGCTGCCAGTCACCTGCAAAACCACACACGTTCTTGAGTACCTATGCATATACTGTACATAATGTGCTGTTTAAAACTGCAATGCAACTGAAATACTAATATCTAAACAGATTTATGTGTTGACTCCTTGTTTATGTTTAAGTTAACTTCATTTTGAATCAATCTATATTAATATTAAATAAAATGTAATATTTATTGATATTACAGCAACCCAAAGTGAAGACCTCAAATTGGATTTTTGTGCAACCAGAAATGGTTTCTTAGTTTAACTTTTTACACAAAAGGAATAAAAGTAATAATGAAAAGTTTGAAACTATTGATTTCCTGTTGATCAGCATTTCAGCACTCAAGTGACAAAACATGCAACACAAACCACCATTATTCTTATGTCAACATAAAACAAAGAAAGCCAAAATGAAAGAAGAAAAAGAAAGGGAGAGCACAGTGTTTTTTGCAGATTCATGTGCCCACATACTGTACGAGACTGTGAGCAACAGCAGTGAAAGAGCGCAGACAGATAAAAGTAGATCAATTCTGCAGATTCAAACAAACCACATGGACTTCCTATACAGTCACTGTGCATCCTATATGCTTTCACACAAACAAATACCTTCAATCGCTCACATAGTGTACTGTGGGCACGTTTCTGAGAAAAGGAGCACACAAATACATATTTAGGAACCATGCATTTTATAGAGCAGCGTGACTGTGGTTTCGTGTGATGTTATTTCGAAACATTTGTTTCATGAGAGATTGTATGTTATATAATGAAAATGTATAAATACACTCAAAACAAACAGAACAGCAACACTTACAGTAATAAATACTGGCATAAATAAAACAAGCATTCAATAAATCAACTCAAACAAACAGCGGCAAGCTGCATCGATGACACTTCCACCTTCAGCAGAGATCCATAGTTTGCACTTGTGTGATAGCTTCTTTACCTTTAGCCATTCCACTTGACTCTCTCCACAAGTCCACCATCACTCACTCAATCACAGGTCTTTGTAAAACACTTTAGTGAGTGGGTATCCCAGAAAGCCTCTCTCTGGAGTCTCCAGCTTCCTCTCCTTATCATCCTCCTCTTCTTCATCAGTCCCCTCCCCAAATTGCCGATAGCCCAGCTTCCTGAAGAAGGCCTCCCCCACCTTGGATGGGTATGGGATGTGTGCATAGACCCTGTGTGCTCCACCCTCAGCCTCTCTCTGCTCCAGACTCTGGACAAGCAGTCGACCCAGACCTTCTCTGCGGTACCAGCAGCCCGTCACCAACCTGCAGAACTTCCTGATGCCTGCTCGCTTCTCGCTTTCCCTGAAGATGCAGCCGAGGATCTCACCATCACAGTCTGCCACCCAGACCTGCCCTGCTTCCTTCTCCCTCTCTGGGGAGACCTCCTCTGGTGACAAATCTTTGTCTTTGGGTGTGACTCTGTGCCTTGGCTGAGTAAAAGAAATAAGATTATTTCACTGCAACATTAGGTCACTAGATTTAAATGAAAACTACCAAGCAAACCAGAGGACTAACCTTTTTAGAAGCTGGTGTCTTGCCACTGATTCTACGGTAAGGATTCTGCAGCGTTTCGTCCTTTGTTCCCCTGTAGCTGCTACCTACATAGTCCCAGTAGGGACGACTGCTGCCCAGAACCCCTGAGGACCGTGGCATGGTGAGCTTGAGAAAGATAATTAACAAGAAGACAGGAATAGCAAGGGCCAGGATAAAGGAATGGACAAGGCAGCGTAGCATTGAGGAGCAAACAGCCAGGATGAAGAGGCAGAGTGGACGAGTGAGGATGTGGAGGATGAGGCGGTTTTCTGTTCCCTCGCAGCCCTCCTGGAGAAATGAGCACAGATTAAGTAAATTCCCACCATGTGAAAGCAATCTAAAAATATATTGTACAAACCTTAATGAGAGCTTTGACCATCTCTATGTCATCTTCCTTCATCCTCCTCATCACTACCTGATCCAGCTCCAGCCTCACCATGTTTAAACTTTATGCTCTAACAGCTGGACTTCACAGGGACCCTACAAAAACACAGTTTAGTAAATAAATGGACATTTAATAGGTAAAACAGGCAACAGTGAAATGCAACTTCGGGGCGTTTCATACTAAACCATGCAGATGACTGACAGTTATTTTGTTGTCTATAATATGACACACATATTGTAGTTGAAATGTGTCAAATCGAGAGACTTCACCCACTGTGGGCCGGCAGTAATGTACCACATCACATCCACGCTGACCCCAAACACACAAAGACAGACTGGGGATTATGGAGGATTTGTGTCACGGCCATCCTCTACTTATTCATTGCACGATTTTGCAGCTTTCATCTGCTCGTCAAACAGTGATCATCAACAGCCATAAGCTAGAGGACCCCGTTCAAACCCTTATACGGTTATTAGGAGGTGCTGACACATGCAGAGCCTCTGCTCCTGCTATAATCCAGCTCCTGCTTACCTTCTCCGCCACGCTGCTCGGTTAAAAAAAAAACAACCTTTGCTTGTGTCCTTCAGTTTGTTATGAAGTCCATACAGGCTCGGTACAATTCAATGAAAGACCACCGTTGTTGTTTCTTACGTTACGGGAGGATTCTGAGTACAAACGTACCGTTTTACGTCCCGTTTCACGTTTTCGATGTGCCAGTCTACGTCATTTGCGTAAGCACAATCCGCACTGCGTAAAGGCTACGTGAATGGCAGAAGCAACGTAAACAGCGCTCCAAATGCATTGACCTTCCCACGTTTGAAAAAAAAAGCAAATTGAAACTAAAAGAAAGAAAAAAAAGGCAAATAATGAAATGTAATGACGTATTTATTAATAATTAACTATTATTTACTATTAACATTGTGAAGAAAGTGTGCCATACAACATTTATTCACAAAAAACATATTTACTTAATAAACAAACTGCCAATGTAAGTGTCATTTGAACTAACATATTTAGGAATATTCAAGGTCCATGTACAGCCTATTTGAATGTATAACATTTCTAGTCTGTGGCACCATGGGATTACAACACCATACTTGTCTGTGTGTTCTCCCTGCAGCTCCAGGAGAACTCACACTAAAGTGCTAACACACCGACCCCACAAACAGTGAGGTGTTTGCTCTCTCACACGCACGCACACACACACACACACACGTTTATCCTCTCTAACACACTTTCAGTTAGAGAACTGTATCTCTTTAGAGTTAGCTATAGGTCCATTTCTTAGTGAGTCCTCAGCTGATGTCTGTACCTCTGTATTGGCTGCAGGGTTGTGTTCCTTTGCAGACTTTTCATTCGCCTCAGCTGGTATGTTTTCATATTTCACCTCACTGCTTTGTGAGATCTCTCCATCCCCTCCTCTCTCCATTCGTCCTTCTCTTAAGCTACTGGTACTGACCTCAATAATGACTATTTCCTCCCCAGTTCCCAGCTGAAATATGCCTTCCATGGCTCCTCCACCTTCCTCCGCCCTCACATTTGCAGCATTGCAACCAGCCCCTTCTTCTCCCATTATCCCCGCTTCCCCTTGAATCAGGGCTATCATCTGCATACCTTCCTCAGACTCCTCCTCCATCTTGGTCCCACCCTCTAGTTCAAACACCACTTCCTGCCCATCAAGTGGCACCAAACTTGGGGTAGGGGTGCAGGAAAGCTGCAGGCTGGTTTCCTCCCCTTGGCTAAAGGCAGTGCTGGAAGGACTGCTGTCCTGTGCCTCAGTGTGAAAATGGAGGACATAAGACTCTCCATCACCGCCTTCCTCTCCTGTCAGTCTCTCCCCCTGCTTTTCACTCCCCCATTCATGCAGAAGTGAAATCATCCCTTCCTTATCTCCCTCCTTTGCTCCTTCACTTTGCCCATCTTCCTTGAATTGTAACACAAGTGATTTTCCCTCCCCTCCTATTCCTCCATCCACCGCCTCTCCTGATGTATCTCCTTCAAACTGTAACACGTATGACTGCCCCACCTCCTCCATATCCATCCCCTCCTTTGCCTGTCCTTCATTATCAAAACATAACACAAACTGTTTCCCTGCAACGGTATCCTCTGTCCTCATTTGCCCTATTGTTGTATGAGGGTTCATTTCCAGAGTAGCAGGAGTAGAGACTGATGCTGTTGCTACGGTGGGCGCCGGTGTAACCATGGTAACAGCTGATGGGGGTCCTGAGGTGTCCACTGTGGGGGCTACAGTGGTGGAGGATGAAAGATTTGGAACAGCAGTGCAAGATGTGGACAGGGGACAGTGTGACACTGTGGATGCAGATGTTGGTAACGACTCAGTGTCGTTAGCAGCAGTAACAGGCTGTGAGACTCTGGTCACATGACAGTTCCTTTCTGACAGAGCGCCACCTGCTGTCTGATGGACAGAAGGCGCTGCAGATGTCTGTAAAGCAGCTTTTGGTTTGCGTCCCCGTCTGCCCCGAGCAGTCCGTGTGCTCTTCCCTAATATGGGCTTGGTCAGTAGAGAGTTGGCTGAGGCAGTGTGTGTTGGGGTGGCAACAGGAGTGTTTGCATTGTTATTACCGCTGGTGAATATAAACCTGGTCTGCTGTTGTTGCTGTGGCATGGTCGGGAAGTGGGATATCTGAGTCTGTGTTTGGTTCAGGACAGGCTGGAGGGTTTGGATAGTCTGGAGCACAGGGAGGGTCTGAGGCTCCGGAGCTGGTGGAGGGTTATTCGCTGTAGGGACGAGAATCAAGCTGGACTGGCTACCGTTGTTGGAGGGGCACTGTAGAAGAAAGAAGTTTTGGGGCTGTGATGGAGGTGGTGGTCGTGGTGGTGGTGGAGGTGGAGGAGCTGGTGGAGGTGATGACAGAGGAATGAGCTGCAGGCCGCTGGCTGTCTGAATCATAAAGTAATTCTGGGAGGTGTTGGGGGGAATATTAAGTGCTGGCTGGGACACAATCAGGCTGCCATGGTTTCCTGAGGTTTCCAAGGTGATGGGATTAAATAGGGTGGTGGTGGTTGTTACACCCCCGACACTGGCTTTTACAGCCACTCCATCTTTAGCGCCACCACCGGGGCACGGCAGGGGAACACCACTGCCATGGGTGCGGATGTGCCTCTGCAGGTAGGAGTGCATGACAAACTCCTTGGTGCAGTACGGGCATTTAAAGTCCTTGCTTGAAGAGTGTGTGCGAAGGTGGAGCTGGAGGTTGGAGGAGTGTGTAAAGCTTTTATTGCAGTGTGTGCAATGAAAGGGTCTCTCACCAGAATGGGTGCGTTCATGCTGCTCGTGGAGAAATAAGAAAAGAAGAAGAAAGACAAATGAAGACAATAGTTGAGAAGATAAAACCAGACCTATTCAAAGGGGTAAAAATCATTCATAGCTGACCGTACATCAATTGCACTAACCTGTTTGAGGTTTGATGTCTGGGAGAAAGACTTGGAGCAGATGGAGCAGGTATGAGGTCGCAGTCCAGAGTGCATTTGACTGTGTCTACGCAGGCAGCTGGTGTTCTTGAAAGACTTGCCACACTCCTTACACACATACGGCCTCTCGCCTGTGTGCTGCCGCAGGTGGTACTGGTAGTGGGAGCTCCATTTGAAAGTGAGAGGGCAGTGAGGGCACTGGAACGCCCGGACGCCTGTGTGCACCTGGGAAAAGTGAGAGTGGAAAAACTTGAATTCCCACTGTTTAGTGTGTTTCTAATGATTTTGTATGCATAGTACAAAAGCACATAGGACACTGGGTGTTATTTTAGTTCAAGTATTCATTGTATGTCAAACTGAAAGGAAACTAACAGCTCTCCGGTGTTGATGGTAGTTAGCGGTACATGCTGTACTGACTGAAAAAGTTGAATTCTTCTTCATCTCACAGAGCTGTGCTGTCAGTGCCTACATGTACCAGAATGCAATGCTCACAAGCTTCTGCTGGCTATATCCTCTTGCACGACTAATGTAACCACAACCGCAGCCTCAGCCTCTCTCCACCACATTTCCTCATCCAAATATTCTGAAACAGTAGCCTGTGGTTCGTCCTCACACACAACTACGGCACGCCAAATGACAACGCAACAGACTTTATTGTGAAGTTAGCTTTCTTGGTCAACATAATATGCACCGCAGAATTTACTGCTTCGTTTGACTACATTTACCATCAACACTGGCTGGACATCCACATAAAAAGTGTCATTTCTTCCCAAAAATTCCATTCTAAGAGTTTTAAACCATGAAAATATGAGAATGATGCAATCGGCAGATAAAAGTGTTACAACTCAAGTGTTGTGTGATAACAGTCACTTAGTCACAAGGTTGTAACTAGTGTTACTGCATTGGTTTTAAAGCTGTTTGGATCTGTCTGTTGTGGACTGCATTCACCTGTGGGGGTGTGAGTCATAAATAGACAGCTGTAGTCCAAGCAAACTAGAGGACTATATAACATAAATGATCAAATGTTGCTCCAAAATGATGCATCGCTCATGTGTAAATCTCCTGCAACTGAAGCCTTACCCTCTGATGGATTGAAAGCAGAGATGACCTCTTGAAGCTCTTTCCACACTCGGTGCAGCGGTAGGGCCTTTCCCCAGTGTGATCCCTCATGTGGTACTTGAGTCCTGATGAACCTTTAAATGCTTTTCCGCACTCTGAACAGCGGTATGGCCTCTCTGTGTACCAAAGTGTATGAAACATAGTGTCACATTTGTAAAAAAAAAATAAATAAAATAAAATAAAAAATAACTGAATTGAACATAATTAATGTTGGTATCTATCCAACATTGTAGGGATTATCACAGTAAGCATGATCATGAGGAAAAAGAGAGACATAGTTGTTCCATGGTTGCTATAAAAATACAAATAAACAACTTGGTACTGGATACTGGACAGGTGGCTTTACAGTAAGCAAACTATGAGTGCAGGGGGAAAGCATGTCAAACCAAAACACATGAACAAATTGCTTGGCTCATATTCCCTACTGTATAGTCATATCTCCATTGTCTCCATGTTTTGTCGCTACTCTGCTATGAAAATGTACTTACCTCCAGCAGGAGTGCTCTTGCTGGCTCCTGTCTTCTTGGGGGCTTTGGTTGTTTTGGCCGGTTGTTCCTCTTGCTCCTCACCGACGGCGATGATGTTGACGCGGATCTCCCTCTGGCCTTCCTGCTGCTTGTCAGCCTGGCTTGGAGAGGAGGGGAGGGGCAGCGACAGGGAGAGGGAAGGAGGGCACACTATCTCAGCCTCTGCCTCAGCCAGGAGACGCTGCTCAGGCGTGTGGGAGTGTTGGTGGGTGAGCAGTGAGGAGAGGAGGGGGAAGGAGCGGTCGCAGGCAGAGCAGCTGAACTGGGAGCGGGACTGTGACGAGAGAGAGTGCATCTGGACAAACAAAACACAAGAGGAAAATATTGTTCTGCAATGGATATATCAAAATGCAGCATATTAATCTCGGAGCTCAATATACAGCGCAGTGCTGCAGTTTGCATAACAATGTTAAAAACAAAAGCAATTACAGCAGTCATCCTCACCAGTGAGACATGTCTATTGAGGCCTCCACTTGTCTTGAAGGTCTTATTGCAGTAGCCACATGGCAGCCCTGCCCATGTGGTTCTGGCCTCTGGCTGAACGGTCTCAGAGCTCTGAGTCACCTCGGTGAAGCTCTGCAGCAGGTCAAACTGGGCCTGGGTGGCGCCCACATTCTGAGGACAAACCAAAGGAAGTTATACATATAAATAAAATGTATCTTCAGATCAAACTTTACAGGGTGGGTAGGTCAATTAAAATGAGATTACACAGACAAATTACTGTTAGTCTTTTGACGTTGAGTAGAGACTGCTGTGTTTATGATAGCTGATGTCTTGTTTTGTGGCTATTGTCAGTAGCAGTTTCTCAGGGAATTTAAGTTTGTTGCTATAAATAAAAGTGAGTCTCATCCACAGTTGTTGCCATTTTATGTGAGAAAATGAAATGTTCCCATTTCTAATCCCATTCATGATTTGTTTCTCTCACCAAATGGAAACAGCCATCACTGGGCAGAGTACATAAATACATTTTCATTGTTGAACAAATCTGAGATGTGGGTGGCAATTCAGAGGTCTGGAACCAGGCTACATACAACCCTCCATCACCTGATCCCCTCTTTAGATAATTCACTTTCTCACATTTATCTGTTTGATCCAAGCACTTACGGTATTGCTGCCATCTGCTCCCTCCGTCAGTCCGAGAAGCACCTCCGTTGTGTGTCCATTTTCAGCCACCGTGGTCGTCTCCACCACCTCCTCAAAATCAGCCAGCAGGTGACCAGCTCCCACCAGCCCATCCCCGACCTCCACCCCTGCTCCAGGCGCTGCCTCTCCAGCGGCTCCATGACCCTCTGGAGTCATGTGCATGACCTGGTGCTCCTCTAGATCTGTTCGTGTGCCAAAGGTGTGGCTGCAGCTGCCACAGCTGTACAGCAGCACACTGGCCCCAGTGTGGGTGCTCAGGTGAACCTCTGTACCGATGGCCCGAGACGCACACACTCCCTCCCCAGAAGAGGTAAGGGTGAGTAGGTTTGGATTCTGCCCAGACGAGGTGGTTGACAGGAACACTTCCTCCATCCCAACCCCCACTCCATCAGTTCCCTCTTGGCTCACAAATCCCACCATGTCCGTCAACATGGACGATGTCACTTCCTCAGTCCCAACCACCACCTCCACTACCTCATTCACCATCCTTGTGCCCTCTCCCCTCTTTACCTCCTTCCCTCCTGCATTGAGGTTGGAGTGTGAGTTCTTGTGCAGGGCCAGGTTTGATGAGTGCGTGAAGCTTCGTCCACACTCACCGCAAATGTAGGGCCTCTCACCTGTGTGTATCCTCATGTGCTGCCTCAGGTTAGTAGACTGAGTGAAGGACTTGTTGCACACTGAGCAGGTGTAAGGCTTCAGGCCGAGGTGGACATTCTTGTGTCGCCGCAGACTGCTTGAGTTCTTGAAGGCCTTAGGGCAAGTGTCACAGGGGTATGGACACTCTCCAGTATGCTGGCGCAGGTGATACTGGTAATGAGAGCTCCATTTAAAAGTCAGAGGGCAATAGGGGCACAAGAAGGTGCGCACTCCAGTGTGGACGCTCTGATGGACCTGGAGCAGAGAGGAGCGTTTGAAGGCTTTGCCACACTCCTGACATTTGTAAGGCTTCTCCCCTGAGTGAGACCTGTAAAAGAGAAGGGTCAGGATGACAGGACAATTCCTTATAAACATATGGTATATGTCATCATCATCAACATCTTTTTATTAAAGGTATGGATTATGGCACACATCTGAATTTGGACACTTCTGCCTCTTTATCCTGCTCATTCTCCTTTACCAATACATAAAGTAAACGTAACAGTGTCAGGACTCTGTTGTTACAGTGTTATACAGTAAGAGTGGTAATAAGAATTGAATGTTGGGTACCGTTGGTGATAGAGCAGGGCAGAGGAGCCCTTGAAGGCCTTGGGGCAGAGGTTGCAGCGGTACGGTCTCTCATTGTTGTGGCTCCGCTGGTGGTGGGTCAACCTTGACGACCACCTGAAACTCTTCCCACAGTCCATACACTGGAAGGGATGGTCCGACTGCTCCGGCTGCTGGAGTGGACCCGACACAGATGACGTCACCATGTCCAGGACAACCTCTTCCCCACCCTCCACTACTCCCTTGTCTCCCTCCACCTGCTCCCCTCTGTCCCTGTTGTCCTCGCCATCCTCCCCTGAGGCGAGAAGGGATGGGAAAGGAGACAGGGAGGCGGTGGACTGAGGTGGCAAGAGTTCTGCTTGGACCACCAAGGCCACTGAGTTAGCCATTACCAGGGTGAGCTGGTAGCATTCGAGGGTGTTCCTTGACAGCAGGCGTGGATCAGTTTTGGTGCAGTATCATGGTTTTTTCTTTCACCTTTCCTTCGTTCATGTTTTCATCTGTGTCTTTCACAAATGTTTTCCCTGTTGGCCACTGGAAACACCAGCTGTCATCCCAAGTAGACAACTCAGGACAGGTCTGACATGAAGGGAAATTGAAATAAATACTGTGTTATAACTTGGTAACTCCTGATGAGGATGTCCCCTTTAAATTCCCTCCCTCCTGGTCTGAAGCTTAGTCCCCCTCCCTCCCTGCTGTCTTTCCTCTGGCAGCCAGTCAGTTTCTGTCCGTCCCCGCAGTGCGGTGCTCACTAATACACACACACACACACACACACACACACACACACACACACACGGAGGTAACAGCTAGTTCACACATGAAGCTACTGTACAAGTGTACCATGATGTAGCCGACCAGCTGCGCAGGCTGACAGACAACCCGCACAGTTTCAGCAGTATCAACAGAGACAAGCTACTGGCCTTCATTTAGAGCGAATCTAGCCTCCGTGAAAGCGGGATATTTTGGTTAAACTGCTCGATAAGGACGAGCATGAATACAAGCTGAAGCTTTACTCACCGAGCAGCTTTACCGCATCTCAAAGCTTTATTGTTGATACAGTGAAAAGGAGCAGGGTACCGCAGTGCTAATCCATACAACCTTAACAATAAACACAGCGCAAACTAACGCAGTTCTCCACCCGATGCCGCCTCCCAAGAACAGCGATGGTGATTGGTTACTTGCTACAAAAGATGCGCTGCTACCATTGGATAAGAGCTTCGATAGACAGATTGACGTTTTTAAATATCGCTTTAAAATATTTATAACATCCGACACGGAAAGCATTTATTGGACATTGCTCTAACTCTCTAATCCATTCAAAATAATTTATAAAGCTTTATTCGCAACTTACAATTATCCATGTTTTTACTCTGGCGCACAGACCTCTGGGTAATGTAGTACCTGTGTGTGCCTGGCTGGACTACATCTGTCACAGGCAGGTGGACCAAGGCTGACGAGAGATCAAATCCATTGTGCACATTCTTTAGTATTTATTTTCACCAAGGCACATATTTCACATTGAGGCCAATCAGTGTGTGGAAGAGGCATCTTGATGTTACAACAATAATTTAAACATGATGGTATAATAATAGTAAATAAGAATAAAAACTGTATAAAAGTACAAAAGGATAGGAGACTTGCTCCACTGCAGCACAAAATAAATAGTTCCACCAAGTAAATTAAATAAATAGTCAATACTGTAACAAATACTAGAATAGGAATGAACAAAAGGGATAGTGATAAAGTTGGTAAACTACATTATATTGTAAAAAAATTTCATAACATAAAACACAAAAAGCACTGTATACAACAATTTACATTCTTGTACACTTATGTACAGCTGTACAGAACATAGTGTCACAATACATAGTATTTTAAGGCTTTGGGTGATTAACTAACAAATACAAACTTTTCTACCCCCAAAGCACAGGTTAAAAATCAGCCATCTCACTCATCCAAGAGGCTAATTCTAACACGTTTGTGCAAAGAATCTAATCAGGTTCATCAGTGCTCAGCAAACAGGGGCACATTGATAAAACTTTACCACAACTTTAAATATGCCTCCTAATGCAGGACGCAAGAACCAGGCAACGACAGCTGAGACTCTGCCTCTGGTACACAAGAAAGTATCTTCTCTTCGGCTACCGTTCTGACATTTCCGCATGAATAAATTTCAATCGATACTTTAAGACATGGCATGTTTATCATGGTTAGAAGGTTAACATCTTCCAAAATGTTTATTTTAAGGGCACTGTAAGTGAGAGATTGTGAACACCTTGGCTGTCCTATTATGTATGCTACATCTACTGGAAGAATTATTGGCAAAAGAAAATCACAAATGCAAAGTAGATTAAGTTAGTTTAAGATTAGATTAAGGAAGTGCTACTGTGTTTTCTGTGAGGATCAGTGAGACACAAGACGAAAAGAAAGATTACAGAGATGAAGGAAAGTAAATTCACGTTAATACAGAAATAAAGATGAAAGTGACACTTTACAACTTCAAATAAATAAAATTAAATAAATTACCAACAGTTAATAAATAAATAAATACATAAATAACATGGTTATGAACAAGGCCTTTAGGGGAGGGTTTGGGGATCATGATCATCGTAGTTAAACTGGGCAGTTTGTTTTAAGGGGAATCTTGATTGGTTTAACTGGCTGCAGTATAGCGCATCCCTATGGGCTCTGATGGAAACATTCTTCAACACACATGTCACTGGTTGAGGCCTCTTAAGGGATGCTATTGACTACAGTGCACACCGACATGGTCCGCAATCCCCTCTGGCTGAGGAGGGGCTCCGTGTATCCTCACTGGCTACGCGGCCATGTAGTTTCGAGGAAAAGGATGAGCTTGGACCGTCATTGCACCGCGGAGACTTTGGACTTGAGGGTGATAAATGCTCTGTATGCCCAATCACAGAAGAGCTTGAAGTGTTGAAGAAGCTCATGACTGGACTGCAGGACATCAAACTGATAGGGGAGGTGAGGAGGGAGGGACGGGGTTGCCTGAGTCAGCCTCGGTGCTTCAACTCTCAGCATCTAAAGAAGAGAAGAACCAGATTAGAGCTATGCTTTCCAGTTACACTGACGAAGAGTGAGAATCTAGAAGGGCCTGTTTACCTGACGGTGCAGCAGATTGATGAGATTTTTCATTTCTCTGATCATCTCCACCAGTTTGGGCAGCGCAGGGTGGTGGTGCTTCTTTGTAACCTTGTTCAGCCACTCAAAGTGGTGCTCGTACAGCTTCAGGTCAGCGTGCAGCTGAGAGAGTGTGGGCTTCAGCTGGAAACAATGCAGACAAACATACTTAGACGCTGAGCATGGGTGTGGCGAGATGTTAACTGTGAGGATAGAAACTGACAAGCCTCTCTCCCTTCACACACACACACACACACACACACACAAGTAAGTTATCAGGGCATTACCTCAAGATTGTTGAGGTCATGGACTGATCTGTTGCTCATTTCTGGCAAAGACCTGAACCTGTGAGGCTCCACGTCGGAGTCGAATGCATGCTCCCTCTGAAAGAGAAAACAAGACACAGAGCAGCCCGTTAGTAATTTTGCAGCGGCACAATTTAACTCGTCTTGAGACAAGTCACGGCAACATGAGGAAAGTATTAGTCTAGCACCTCGGCTGGATGACTGTTTTTGGTGCTTAGAGACAGTAGCTCTCACTGAGGGGAGTGTGGTTGATCGGGTCAGTGTGAGTTCACCCACGTTCAGCCATTCCCCAAATGTCAACAATAAGAGCAAATGACCTGAACCCACAGGATGTTTTCTACAGGGAGCGAGGATAACAACATATGCAGTGACTAAGAAAGCTCCAAGTGGGACAGACAACGCAGGGCTGTAGGGAAACTCCAGGGTCACAGCTATAAAAAGAGGGGAATGACGCAGTACTGCTGCCCAGCTAGAGTTGTGCTGTAAACTACATCCAGACAGCAGGTGTAGTGCTGATCAGGACCACCAGAGGGTGATAAACAACCTGACTGCAGGTTTGTACACTTCCACCTCACAAACGCAGCTGTGCTCATCTGTAGTATTGAAGATTCAGTAATGAATGGGGATAAATGGGGATGACTGATGTGGCATGCGTCATTTCCAATCAGTAGAGGAACATAACAACATTAGGATGATGAGTGCTGAGAAATGTTTTGTGTAAACAGCTTGTGTGTCCTTAATGCTTCCTCAACCTGTTATGCAGCATTTCCATGCCCTACTGTTTGCCTCCAGTTGTTTGTGTTGATGTGTTTAGCGATGAATGTGTCGCATTGTCTCGCATGTCGCTCCATCGGCCTTTCGTAAGAGCTCACTTATGTTTGCGGTCCAATGTTATGTCTCTGTGGCTTTTGTCCCCTTCCTTCCATCCCTCTCTTCTCTACCCTCTCCTCTTTCCCCCCACTGTCTCATACCAGGTGCACCAACACGTGCAGCATCTCGTGCACACACTCATGCATGCGCACACATACACCGCTGGCTTGTCATCTAGTTGGCTCTCTGATCTCTTCATCTCTTGTGGTTTGTGCTCCATCTTTCTCAGCCTTTAATTCTCCCTCTTATCCTCCTTTTCTCGTTCCCTCCATCACAGATCATGACCTCACCCGACAGAACTCAGCATCCAACCTTTTTCTTCCTGAATGCAAATACTGAGCTGTGATAAATCTTTCTTGATTTTTATCAAGTCACTTTGCTGTGGCGACCAAAAACACAACACTAAACACCGCACCTACACAACCATGACTATTTGCAGAACCCTCAATGCACACACACAGCCACAAAAATGCATTCACACAAGAGTATGCACACATTTGCACCCATAGCTACTGTATGCATGCAAACACACACACACACAGAGTCGGAAAACTTATATAGACTTATGTGTACACACATGCATGCACACATACGCGCGCGCGCACACACACACACACACACACTTTCTCTCTTTAAAGCATCAGTTTCATTGCTTTTTTTGCAGGGACTTTCCATGGATTCTCGTTCTATTTATCTTTCCTGACTTTCTCCTCTCTTTGGTGGAATTCTACACAATAAGGGGAAAAAAATTAAAAATAAATCTTCCATGTTACTGAACACTCTCTAATACTATCCCCATCACCATCTTTAATAATGCAGTCACATCTGGACCCCAGGTTACTGCTACACAGTGGCCTGTAACGTTTTAAAGCAACACACACACACACACACACACACACACACACACACACACACACACACACACTTTTCTGAATGCTGTCGGCCAAGACTAGAGAGAGTATATGTCTATTTTTGATTTTATCCCCGGAACAGAAGAGTTTAAAGATTTGCATAATGCAAAAATAGAATCTAGATCAGTCGTGTGTAACCAAGAGATCCACAGATATGATCCCGCTTTCTTTTCACCTGTTAAAACAGTGTTGATACACAATCTCCAGCTGGAGACAAATCTTGGCCGTGTTCGCAAATCTGAGTTTCCTACCTACTTGACTGTCAACAACATATGATTTTGAGCCAGCGTTGTCGGCAGGGTGTACATTTCATAATAGAAAAAAAGCCTCCTCCAAGTCCATCCTCACTTCCACAGTCTAGCCGCAGAACATAAACATGTTTCTATGTAAACAGGCAAGTGGTATACTTTGCTGTCATGTCACTGACGGTGTGCTTTGCTTAGATGGAGGCAGGTGTTGATATGTAGTTCTAAATTAGTCTTAATGGGGGAACTGATTCCTAGAACTTTATGTCCTCGACCACATCATGTATTCAGCTCGACCATCGCTGTAAATGTGAGTTTATTCTTAATTCCATAAAATGTGACATGTATTTCATTACACCTTCATTGGCCTGGCCACCAATCTTCCTGCTTCCGCCACCAGTCAGGTGAGCAGACAGACCAGGAGGTTGCTGAGTCAGACCTCCCCTCCCTGCTGAGTGCAGTGTGGATTAAAAGTGAGATCACCCAGTCAAATCTCCCCTGAGGCTTTTTGCTGCCCTGATCTGGTGTAACACATGCAGCCAGTCTGTCACCAGCGAAAGCAGCTTAAGTCAAACTGTCCTGAGCAAACATAGTAGAGTTTCCACAACAGAGTAAAGTTGCCTCAAGTGAAAAGGCAACACTGACCCCAAAATCCAATTAGGGAAAGATCAATGATGATGCAGTAAGATGCATCCTCTTCCACCCTTCACACTAACAATTCAATTAGCACCGACTAGTCATCTTCTCCAATCAGTAGCTGAGATTGGCAATCACCATGATGACATCTTCACTTACCAGCAGTTCTTGGGTGAGCTTCATTAGATTTTTGGTCTGATTGGACAGTTTATCCATGTCACTGGGCCTCCGCTGAGGCACTGGAGAGGCAGACGTGAACACAGGCAGCTGAGCCAATAGCAGCGAGAAGAGGAGCGATGAGGAGGAGTCGAGCAGCACTGCAGGGGCACAACAAAACGGAAGCAATTAGTGGAGAGGCGCTGTCATCTCGCCATAATGATAATGACCTCAGGCCACGGCTGTCAGCTCCAGGGGAAGATATTGCACCATAATATAAACAATAGCTCCAGACTTGGCAGAGGAATCCTCAAGAGCTTCAGTGTCAGAGTCATGTTTTCACAGGCTGAATACAAACCATTAAATCATTAAAAAAACTTTGACACTGAATATCACCGTCACTCCTTTACCATAAGCAACTGCAATGAATGCTGCTGATTGTCACACCTGCAACAGGATAGGTAGGTGAGTTGGTGGTATAAATTATATAGAGCCAGCCGAGGCAACTCTAACAGTAAGCTCATTCATTCTTTTTGCTTTCAAGTTCAAATACAAGGTAGACTAAGTATTAAAAGGGAACCACAGTGGTGTTGAAATGATGAATGCTTGATAATTACAGGTGAACCACAAGAATCACAGCCAAAATAACACTGCAGGAGCATCTGAGTCTCTGTCCTAGAGTAACTTTTGCAGCTCACCAGAGAGTGAAGTTGTCCATGTCAAGTCACAAATAAGTTAAGAAATTAATCTTTGCATGGTTTCTTATTACCCTTTAACACAGAAACAGACCCACACTTCAAAAATAGCGTTTAGAAATACAATAAAACAAAACTGTAAAAAAAATTAAATGACAGTTAATAACTACAAGCAGTGATGAGTTAAAGCACACACTCATACAAACACTTACATTTCATATTTGGTTCGGATCCAAGGGGCAGGTAAAACCAGCAAACACGCGGCAGATAAATAAATAAATAGAAAATTAATAAATAAATTGAACTCCGGAAACTGTGACGTGCTCCGGTTTCTTCTCCTCTTCACTCTTCTGGCAGAGTGAGGAGGAAAGTTGTGGAGAGGATGAATGAGAGAGCACAGTGATGGCTGGAGCACTGGAGGTAAAAGTAATCAAACTTTCTGTCTCTGGTGAAGTTTCAGATGAGCCCCTAGTAGTAGTCTTTATGGAGTGAAGGTAGAGAGACACTTGGACAGCTTGGAGAGAGAGAGAGGCAGAGGAGAGGCAACAGGAGTGCAGAGAGGGATGCGAGTGTGGTAAGTCCAATTTTTGCGCGCAGTGAAGTGTTTAGGCTTGTTTAAAACTTCCTTTATAAAGACGTCGGGCCTATGACACATCGGCAGTGACTCACTTCATTCATAAAAACACACACACTCTCCCTCTCTCCCTCTCTCTCTCTCTCTCTTTCCTCCTCCCCTCCCTGCTGCCCCCCCCCTTTGCGAAACTTCTTTAAAAAAAACGTTCCGTTGTTTTTTTTTTCTGTTTTTTTCTTCTCCTTGCTCTATCACTTTCTCCCGTCCCGTCCCTATCTCCTGCACTTCCTCTGTCCATCCCTCTACCTGCTCCAATCAGTCCCATCCACCTCTTTTTATCTTTCCATCTCCAAATCTCTTCCCCCTCTTTCAATCTCGCTTTCTCTCCCTATCACTGCAGCTTTTTTATAATAAAAAAGACCATTGTTTTCATGTGTATCAGCATATCTCATCTTTTCAGACTCTTTCTTTTGTGTTCCTACCACACAATGTTTAATTTATGGTACAGCACGTGCCACATTACCTGTATCATGGCTAATACGCACAGCAAACACCTTTTCTCTCCCATATTTCTCTTCCCCTTGCTCTCTCTCTCTCTCTCTTTCAGAGCCCCTCCTGAGACAGCAGCCTGTTATTTCCACTGCCCCCCCACCCACCTCCTTCTCTTTTTTTCACTCCTTCACTCCCTCTCCAGGGTGAAGGAAAGAGTGAGGAGTGAGAGACGGATAGGAGCAGGAGAGGTGTTGTCCAGACCAGAAGGGGCCTCAGAAAGTGTTGCATAGAAACAGTGAGTGGACACACACATGTATATGTGCACATACACAGTGCAGGACATTAACACGGACACACACACACACACACACACACACACACACACACACACACGTTTGATGGGTTGCTGGGGTTAACAGTGCACATGGCAAACATGCACATAGATGCACACAGCGAGTGTTGTAGAAAAACACACCGTCACCGTAGTGAACCACCAAAAAGACCAGCTGAGTACCATGCAGGAACACAGCAGTCTACTGTGCACACATCAACATGGTCCTCACACACACGTGGAGTCGGGCAGCCTGGAAACACTCAGTCAGGTGCAGTAAAGCGTGGCCTGCTGTTGCAAAGGGCAAAAATGAGTTTCTAGGCATCACAGGGGGACAGCTGATGCATCATACTGTACATATACTGTATACAAGAGAGTCAACAGATGCGTTGCCATACACCTGTGAGAAATGGCAGCATGACAGAAACATTACTCTGTAGAGCGAGGAGGAAGAGGAGAATGTAACCCTCCTCAAATCAGTACATGAAACAAACCGAAATGCCACATTTTCATCATCACTTAAAAGCATTTTAATTTGGACTGTCGCTCCTGTAACTAGGTTATGTCTAGGAGAACACATCATGCTACTAATGATTTGCAGCATGAGGTGTTTTGACACGGATCCTTTCTCTGTGAAATCAAATATTCCACATGTAAGTTATTCATTGTCCAGGAAACATGCTCAGACGTTGTCCCACACAACCACTGGAGGTCAATGCTTCAACCTAAACCATCTCGCGAGAGTTTAGGTTTAGGAGCTTGGGAGTTACCTTCAAGACAAAACCCTTTAAATACTTTATCAGGTTGCACTGTGCTCTTCCTCTGTGGTATAATGACACCTGACCTGCATACTTTGATGAATCAACTCCTACAGTGGATGGAAATGCACAAATTCACATTTTCTTTTGCTGAAAATCTGGTTATCCTCTGATGGAAACTTGACTGCAGACACACACAAAGGGAGAAAGAGAGTGAGAGAGAGACCAGGGGAAGGAAGAAAGAGCTTTTGAGTCTGGGTGTGAGATTAGGAGACCCTCAGTCACAGACATACACTCATGGTGTGGTTAGAAAATAATTAGTGGTGGGCCTTGTATGCGCACAGTTGCACACTCATACGCATATACACACAGAGTTGCCAGTCCAGTGGTGGGCCTACACAGACAAACAAACACCCTCCAAATGATGAGGGGCCAGCCATAGTGGGCAGAGAGGGGGTCATACTCCACTGTTTTCTTGGGTGAACAATAGAGAACAAAAGCAGGAGAAGGAGGAGAGGAAATAGATGAGTGAGGTCGGACGCAGGGAGATATTGACACACTCGCTCTTTTTAATTTCCCACATCAAAGTGCCGTTTGAAGACACAGCTGGGGAGAGAAGAAAAGAAAAAGTGAAGTTAGTCACTCTCCCTCATTGCCTCTCATGATGGGGGTCTCCTGGGTGGTTCTGAGGTCTTCTGTTAGGCCGTCCGCCAGCGCTGATCGCTCACACACCATGACACAGGGCGGCTGCCATTTAAGTGTGTGTGTCCGTGGGAGTGTGCTGGTGCATATAGATGTCAAGAAAAGGTTGCGCGTCTTTGTTTGGACTTTTGTTTTTGTCCGCGAGAGAGTGAGAGCACACGGGCGCATGTCTGCTGGAAAAGGGGGAATCCAGGGTTTGTGTGAATGGGTGTGCGTACAGTATACGTGTGTAATTATGGGTATGTGGTGGTATAAGTGCAGTGTCTGTGTAACGTGCATGAGCATCAGTGTTTGTGTGTGCGTCTGAGTGTTTGTGTGTGGCCTTCATATGCTACCCATTACATCACCAATCTGTGTAAACCACCATAGGAGGAGAAACAGAGTGAGACACTCAGGCTACGACCTCAAAGACATCAGCGAGGAAGGGGAACCTGTGACAGGGCCCTGCCAGGCCTCTCGCTGCCAGACAAACTTTACTCACACAAGCTTCACTCAGCTCAGTCATACTTTACACTGGGTTTCCTGTGCGCCATGGCATGTATTCACACATTATTACACATAATCGTTTGAACGCCTCCTCCTCACCTTTATGCCGGGACGTTAATCCACACAGTTGCTCGATTCATTCAAGAGTCCCTTGAAAAAAAATGTTGGATTTAAACACGTTCAAAATGACTTCACAGTTTATTTATCTGACAAGGAAGAGATTGATTTTTTTTATTGGGGATTTTTTTCTTCACTGTGTACTTTGGTGTAATCATGTTTGTGTGTACGGTTGAACAGACACTAAATAGCCCATTCTGATGATGCGGGCTTTCCCATCAACGTTAGTTGCCGTGGGTTAATTTCCAGGTGGGTGATGAAGAAGTCATGTGGATTTTAGGGTTAACTGTCATGTTCTGCTTACCTCAGAGCGTCGTATGTAAACAGCCAATGTGTTGACCTTGACACAGCGCTGCTCCGACGGTAAAAGGGAGCAGTAATAAATTCATCATTTTTATGTTGCACCCTCATTTCCTTCAGGGAATTCCTGCAGGGCCTGAGTAAACTAACGCAGAGATTACGTTCAAAGGGAAAACCAAAAGGTCTGACCTTTTACAGTTAATATTTACTCTCCTATAACAGGACACTTTCAAGTTTCCCCATAACTCCTTCTTCTCTTCTTCTTCCTCTCTACTCCGTCATTCTGTCCCCCATTCATCTTCTCCAGCTCACTGCCAAGTGCGTGACTACGGCTGGGTATCCTATCTGGGGAATTGTCATGGTAACCTTACCCACCTCCATCATTGCCCCCTCTTCTTGCCCCCTTACTTCAACTTACGTCAGAGAGCAAGTGAGTGTGTTAATAGACTGGGGGGTTTAAAGAAATAGTGACACACATGGAGGGGGGGAATCATTGGGCAATAAAGTGACGTCTCTGACTTTCTCTCCTCACTGTCGGTGAGCAGTGGTAAAGTGCTGCTGTCGTCTTTTAGATGGATATATGACAGGAGACCCTCCTCCTCCTCCTCCTCCTCCTCTGGGGAGTCTTTAGTTGAGAAAGCTCCCTGTGGATGTGATTTACAAATTATGCGTGTCAATTGCTCTCTTCCTTTTCCATGTGAGCAGCCCACTGGGAGCAGATATGGCTGTTGTGCATCTGTTGCCTTTGCCTTTATTTTTTTATTAGCCCATTAAAGAAGGACATTAACCGGCATCATTACTGCAGGTTTCCTCCACCGGCTCAAGCAAAGGGCAGGATGCAGGGATGAAAGGAAGAGTATGAGGCAAACGTCTCTCCTGGGCTCCTTGGGGGGAGCAAAATGGCTCTCTATTAAACACACATTTACGAGGCTCATTTTGTTTGGAAACCAAACTCTATGGTATGTGACGAAACACAGTGTGTGTAACAGTCCGTCCAAACCCTCCCTGGCTCTGCTCACCTGCTCAGATTGCCTTCTTTACTCTCACAGTTTTTGCGTCTGCCAGAGAGGAAATCTGTGAATGAACTAGTTGAAGCAACAGGTCACAGACAGTGTGTGAGAAGGGAAGAGGAAGGAGAGAGAGAAGGGGGGAGGAGGAGGAGGAGGAGGAGGGAAGCGAACAACCCACGCAAGAAGGAACTTTTTACTGTGCAAACACTCTTTCCATCTACCCTGCTTGCTCCCTCCATCTCAGACTGGTGTTAATGTGCTGCAGAGCCCCGGCCTGTCTCACAGCTCCCGCTCCCCTCGCCGCCATTCTCAGTCGCCCTAAACATTCTTTCCTCCCCTGTCATTGCGTGTCCCGTCTGCATCCCTCTCTCCCTCCCTCTCTCTCCATCTCTTCCTCCTTTCAAAGTGCTTCCCCTCTCACTTTTTCTTTCGCACACCCAACTTGCTTCCACTTCACATCCCCTGTCTTGTTTTCTCTGGTGCTGTCTGGGGATCAGTGAAACATAAACAGTGCACACTTTAAACAATCAGAACAGACGTAATCAAGCAGTGAGCTGTGTTTTAGCACTTTGGCTGCAACATCTCCCTGCACCCCGATGACCCTGTGCAGAAATCGACAGGAGGGTGGAAGTGAAGGATCCTATTTGTGGCGCATTCCTCAGCGTGCAGAATAGTAATCCAGGAGACGTTACTTGTGCATTTCCTGGAACTTTTTGTCAGTTTCTCACACCGTTTCTGTGTATCAGAGCTGACTGATGCGTCTGCGTCAGCCACAAACTGAGCCTGTTGTCGTGTTATTCTACGGAAGCTGAGAGCTGCTGACAAACCCAAAGGAAACAGGGAGGTGTGTGTGTGTGTGTGTGTGTGTGTCTGTCTGTAAGGGGGCCTAGAGAGATGATGGGGAATGAGTGGGAAAACAAAAGGAAGAGCACTTTTGTGACGTCAAAAAGTGAGTGACTTTGTCCATGTGACGTGACCTCAGTCACATGGGGGGGAGGATGCCCTTTTGCTGACGGATGGACACACACACAAACACACACACAAACTTGCAGAAACACACATGTTTATGTATATTAGACAGCTCATCCCACTGTTTAAAGCAATTTATAACCCACTGCATCCTTTAACCTGACATGGTCCGGCTGTTTCTGTGGATGCTGACGCACACCAGGCCCCTTCATTGCTGCCCATTCATTAAATTAACGCTCATTACGCACTGACAATCGTAAATCAATCTCCTGCAACAATGAGAGCAGATAACACAACTTATAACAGCAACACATGGGCAGCTGTATTGATTCTACCACCGGCCCGCTGACCACTTCCTGTGCGTCAAACCATGCGGAGTGTGTAAATTTCATCATAACTGAGAGCAAACACTGGAAAGGAAATTTCATATCCGCGTGTTGTCGTCACTGTTTATGTTTTGAAACAGCGTATGTGAACATCAGGATCGGGCAGCTGAGTACAAGTTTGGAGACAGGGTGCGTTTGAAAATGTCTGGAAATCAGAAAGACTTCTCTCCACATTCAGTAGGCAGTGCTTTGACCGCACAGGGAGGGGAGGCGGACCTCAAGTTCACTGAAATGTCAACTTTGGTTTGAAGTCTTTGACTAAAAGCGGTCCAAACACGGCACAGAAGACATACTGTCCTCCTGTTTTAAAGTTTCTGCATTTGTTGTTGTATTGCAGATTTTTTTTTTATTATTATTTTGCATTCTCTTCCCTAAAGAAAACAGTTACTGTAAATGTTTATATAAACTGCTGTCTATCTATCCCTCATCCTTCCTAGGAATCTTATCTCAGGAATAGCACGAGCAAGATATGGAAGTAATGCTTTTGCGGGCATTCTTCATAACCACCATTATCATTATCTCCAGCCGACAAGTCTTGTACATCTGCGTGACCTGTCACATCCCGATGTCTCTCGTTTTATTTTCATGACCTTTGTTCATTGTGGGAACTCACAAAAGCTTTGTGTGGTGTGCGAATTAGAGAGCCACCTTTATCCTTGGAGGGCTGTGACTAAGAGGAATGACATGAAAGTTATTCTAATCTTTCTATTCTTGCTGCTGATGTTTATGCGCACTTTGACCCCCTGCTGTTCCCAATTAGCCACAAACTGCACTGTCGGGAGATGTTCAAATGCCTTACATGTCTTCTTTTATCAATATTAGTCTGTGAGTCAAGGACTTGGAAATGAAAGCTATCCAGAAGATTCTATTTTTGGCACAGAGTTCACACACATTGCCATTACTCCCCCGCTGCCTCTCTTTTTCTGTGTCCCCCTCCCTTTCACTCCCTGACTCCTCATCCTCTTTCTGTTCATCAATCACTCCGTCCACTCTCATCAGAAGATCACTGCTGTTATGTATGAATGGTGTCAGGCGGCCTCGGTGTCTGCCTTGTATTACAGTCGCCCTCGCATCTGGCTGGACCCCCGGTAATGCCAGGAAGCATGTCAGGAATGTAAGGAATGGCGCAGCGAACGATAAGAAGGAAATTCCCCGCAGCAGACTGGAATAAAAGCCCAGAAACAACAGGAGCACGGACAATCGCTGCAAGGGATGACGACAAATAGTGGGATGGGACAGGATGCCTGATCAGACAGAGGTCTAGGTTTGACACTAAACAAAAATAAACACAGTGACAGAGGCTATCCACTGAAGCTGAGAGTGACAGTGAGGATGGCAAGGTGACACATGAAGAGAGCAAAGAAAGGAATGGCATGATTAGAGAGCGATGTTCACACAGACAAGAGCCAGTGACCTGCGAGAAGAGAAAGTGATGCAATGGAAGAATATGACTTAACAGAGATAGTGAGATTTAAAGCAGGTGATCACCCATCTGAAGGGTGTTGGGCGACAGCGAGGGATGACTGTGGGACAGGAAGAGGGGTGCTGATAGAGGCATGTCACAGGAAAGGCGAACCCCTTTAATCAGAGCCTGATTGGGCGACAGTGAAGGGGAAGAGGAGGACAAACGCCTCACAGGCAGATTTCTGACTGGTGAATCTTTGGGTTTGACTGACGGCGCCTCTTTATGACTCACTGACCCTGCTTTCCTACTGTCTGCCACACTTCACCATCTGCAGAGGCTTTCAAGCTCAGTTTGAAACTCAACGTTGCCAAAACCCTGATCCAGATTAACTTCCACTCTGAGGTGACCTACCTACCAAATCTGACATCCACTAACAAGCAAAGTCTACATCCTTTTTGTCTGATTACTGGCTCTGATTTGGGGACAGCCAGTTGGTAATTGTTTTGAGCTGCTAAATTGCACCGGGAGGTATCGGATTACCTACCACCAAGGTAGTCCCCCTCCCTTCTTGTTTCCCCTGGATTACATCAGAGTTTAGGCTCCTTCATCTGTGAGTAAGCACATACCTCAGAGTCAAAGGAGAGGCCAGACACATGTCTAATGTGTTTCAACAGAGAGATGGATAATGGGATATATGGAGGAGGGCAGGAAGTGTAAACAGTCCTTCCTGCTCATGGTTTTCTATTCATCTCCAATGAAAGATAAGAGATATAGAGGACGCTTGATGGTGATCTAGTTTCTGTTTATGCATGCCAGTATGTGTGTATGTGTGCTTATTGTTCATATCTGGCCTTAACCCAGTCATTTCTCTTTTTAGATCATAAATAATGAACAACCCAGAAGGAAATGAAACATTATCCATATAAAACTCCCCAGGGTGTGTTATCTTATGTGACAGTGATTCATTCCTGTAATATCATGATCACAGCATCAACCTCGGCCAATTCCAATAACAAAATTGAGATAAAAAAAACAATATTCCGGCCACAGTCTGGGCTTCCTCTTTCAAAAGCTACGCACTGATTAATCTTCAAAGCGAAACAAGGTCTTGCATGACAAAGCGAGTCCTGTAAGTTGTCTTTCCCAGGTCAGATCAACACTGAAAAGTTCAACAGAGATGCATGGAACTGTATTTGTACTTTACGGTGTCATTACAGAACAAATTGGGGTCAGAATTTGATCCAGTGTATATGGACAGTTCTGCCTTTCTTATACGTTTAGGTCAAAACCTCATAAATGAGTCTGTGCGGTTGCCTGGCTTTTCGACCCATCTGAAAGAGCTGACATAAGGCAGATAGGTGGGTGTGTGAGTTTTGAGGTGAGGCAGTGAAAGGCTCAGGCAGACAAGGAGAGGTAACTGTTTCTTTGGTAACTCCATTAAAACGAACCCCTGGGAGGTTTGGACGACTGACAGCCGAGGTGGAGCCTGGTGCAACCAAGCGAGAGGGAGAGTGTTTTCATGTGTTTATGTGTGTGTTTTCCTTCACTACTGGGACTTATATATACACTTATACTTATATATACACTTATACTTATATATATATATATATATATATATATATATATGTATATATATATATTTGTGTGTGTGCTGCAGGGCTTCCTCTGAGTGTGATGGGGGTTCACTCAGGGGTATAAGAATCAGCCCCAGGGAGCGATCGCAATTTGAGGTGCGGTCCCCCACCACCCTTCACCTCTAATGTGCCGAATCAGTGGAAGGCAGAAACCCAGCGAGTATCCCTGACACTAATATGGAAAAAAGCCTGTTTGGAGTGAATATAAGGGTAAATATTATTCTTCCTGAGCGTAACCACGGCGAGCACCTCTGACCTGGCAGTGAAAGTGCTGAAACAAAAAGCCCAAAGACATTTTCTGCTCCATCAAAGGAGAGCAGCATAAAATAAACATGGCCATCAGATTACCACGCTGAACACGGGCCTGCGTTAGCCCGTGCCCGGCTGCCCTGCCGCCCAACCCCATAGCTCTATGGGAGTTAAGTGTGGGGTCCGCTCAGTCAACACCATGACGCAAAATGGAACAAGCCTCTGACAGAAGCCCCAGGCTGATGGAATAAGGCCTCTACCCACAGGCCCACAGGCCCCCCGGCCCGAGAGAAACATGCCGAGCGAGGACGAAAGAGAGAGAGAGAGAGAGAGGCAGGAAAACGGTAGGAAACAGGAGGACAGGAGGGAAAAGGTAGATGAGGGCATTTTGGAAAAGAGGAAAAGACAAACAGTTCCAAATTGGTGCCACTGGACAGGTCTCAAATTGAAAAGCACACACATAAAGGTTGTGCTGCCCCAGAGCAGCAGCGGCAGCAGCAGGCCAGGACAGACAGCCGCCAGTGGAGAGAAGGCCGGGACAGGGCAGGGCAAGGCAGGGTACGGTGGTTGGTGGTGGGGGTTGTAGCTGCCAGTGAGACTGTGAGGCTTGACCGGCCAGTCCTGCTAACAGTGGACAGCCTCAGCCCGGTGGATCTGACCTCACAGGGCTTCTTTTATATCCCTGCGTGTGCATTTGTGTGAAGGGCCATGCATGTGTGCACAAAAAAAAGTTTGTGTGTTTATGAGTGCATTTCACGTTCGGATGACGTAACCGAGAAAACAGATCTGTCCCTTGAGGAGGACCGAGGCTTTTCTCTCTGCCTTTTAGTCACCTCACTGAGGCCCCGCTGTCCATTTCATCCACGAGTCTCCCGATCCCCGACCTCACAGTCTGCCGTCTGTCTGCCTCTGACTGATTTCCCTCCCGGCACCTCTGACCTTCTCACCACTGGTCTCAAACCTCTCGCAGATTCCTACACCCCCAGTCTGTCTTTTTGTCTGTCTGTGACCTAACAGAGATTCCCCTGCTCCCTTGTTTCCTTCCTGGCAGTAACACAGGACATAGCCTGCAGCCATGCAAGATATTCCACTCTCACTTTGTGTCAGACTGACTCTCCAGTGACTAAATATTTTCATTCTGAGACCCAAAATGAGAAGTTTTTAAGTTGAGCTTTATTTCTTAGGACCCAGACTCATTAAAGTAATATTAACGCCCCATAATAAGAGCACAAGAGACCAGATATCGTAATATTTGGTAACGATGACTCTTTTGGACGTAAACCCTTACATTTTCCCCTGCGATTTCCTGATAGAACATCCTCACAGCCTCCATCAGTGGCCCTACAGTCACTACAGTATTCTACTGTCACCCCCTGACGTACGACTTGAAAAACCCCCTTATACTTGGGGCTTTAGGATGACGCAGGGCTCAGGTAAAGTGTTACCAGATCACAAATAGATACTGGGGCCGTTCCCAGGTTGTAGCTGTTAAGTGTTAAGTGTGAGAGCCACGGGCCCTTTCTGGTTCCTGAAAATGACTCCTGTGTGTAACAACAATGAACACAATCACTGTGGTCCGCGGGGCCTCACACCAGCAGTGTTGCATTACCGCACTCGCCTCCCTACTGTTCTCCTTTTCTTTTCATCCTTCTCTCTTTTCTCCTCTGACTCAGCTGTTTTGTAGGAAACTCCGTCTCTTTGAAGAAGGGAAGAATCTTTCATTACTCGACAGCATGGGAGAGAGAAGGAGATGATAGGGACAGAATGACTGCCCCATTGTCTTCACCCTGCCCTCCCCTCCATCCTCCAATGATAATTGTGTTGAGCTAATTACAGAGAGCTGCTGCAACAGGTGTGGGACTCTGCACCTGGGCGAAGGAGTCTATTCAGTGTGTGTGTGTGTGTGGTGAGAGAGACAGAGAAAGAGGATTATGTGTGTGTGACTACTCAATTCTGGGTGAAAGTGTGTATGACATTTTGTGTGTGCCAGTGATTGAGATCACAGCAAACTGTGCGTGTGTCACATGCTTACTAAACCTTACATGTTACTTAATAGCACTCAGACATTGGTCACCGTATTGTATCACAGCCTACTGTAATATCACACAATCAGCAGGGACCTATACCAGTCTGAGCCCCCATCTGTGGTCAATTATAAAGGCTACAGACTACATCTGTTTGACATTACTGGAAAGTTGAAATTAGCACACAAACACAGTCTCACTCTCACTCATACACCACAGTGAATTTCAAATGAGAGTGATTACAATCACTTAATTGATAAATGTGACCACAGGGAGCCTCTTCTCATGATTCATAATCTATAACCGGTCTTTCTCAGTGGCATGTTTTTGATGTTGGCACTGTAAGAAACTGGAGAGACGAGAACCGGAGGCAGCAGTGATGATGTAAGCAGGGGGTCTCTCACGGGACAGATTTCTTTTTTTTTTTTTTTTTAGCTTTTTACTGTAAAAGAATTCATCTGAGAGGCTGACCGGAAGAAAGGAAACCATTTGGTCAGGCGCCAAAGGAGGAGCATGATAAGTTGCGTTTGTGGAGACGTCATGGAGCTTCACTCTCAAAACAAAGAAAGCTGTGAACTGTTTTCTAAAGAAGTCTGGCTGACTAGACGGTGAAATTGACTGGATGTTACCAGATTGTGACAGTTGAAGTTGAGCTATTACTCACTGCTGTTGATGATATCACCTGTCTGCTGTCTGCTCATGACAGCCACTTTCTAATGCTTAATAATCTGGAGTTTCTTTCTTAGTATAGAGCCAGGAGATTGTACCACATTAATGAAATGGGAAACCAATCAGACCACTTGTGCGTGTGTGTCACATCAGCAAACAGGAAATGAAAATCTGCCCTGCTCTTAAGTTCCCAGCTTTGACCTTTAAGACAGCTCACCTTCATAAAGGTAACCTTGGTGTGTGGTCATCGACTCATATACTTGTTTGAGTCATGACCCCTTCATAAAATGCGACCATGATTACAGGAAATGAACGTGTTGGAGCAGATGATAATGTAGTTGTATAATCGCCAAGCAATTCTACCTGCAGACTCATCATTTAACGTCAAAGAGGAATGAGTCCTGCATTGCCACCTTGTGGATTATCCCTCTGGTGTTGAACTTGAGGTGGGTGCCAAGCCCAAGGGGCCCTGCTGTGGGAAACAAACTTGTCAAAGATCACATGGAAACTGTAGGTCTTTTAGACTAGAATTCAGTGTTTTATTAAAAACAAGTAGTTAAAAAACATACATTGAAGCCAAGACAAATAGTCATGTACAACATAACACTGTGGCCACAGAGAGACATGAGGCTTTACTCCCTGCTTTAAAATAAGATCTATTAAGACACACCAAAGCCAGTACATTTCTTTTATTAAAAATATCTAAATGGATAAATGAATTAATATGGAAACATCATGAGAAAAACAACAACAATCAGGCAACAAAATGCAGAACACATGTCACACATGTCCAGTTTGCATTTTTGTGGTGTTCTTTTTGGTGATTTCCTTTCACTTCTGAGACAAATAAGGACTTCCTCAAAGCCGAGTCCTCTGATTGGCAGGGAGCTCATCCTGGTCGAGTCCCCACAAGAAGGTGCGGAGACGCGTCACTTCCTTTTGGAGCTCAGGGCTCGGGATTGGCTGGGAAAGGTCAAGGCGTGGCGTCTCGTTTGGCAGTATTAGAGGAGGATGGTCCAGGAAGCTCTCAAAGATGTCTGAAGGATGAGAAAAGGCGAAGAAACAATCGACTTAGCAGATAATTTTGCTGGTTGGATCTTGACCCTTGTTAGTTTTATTTACAAGCATCACCTCCACTCAGCTCTGTGCCTGGCGGAGGGGCCCAGGATGCTGGTGGGGCTCTGGTTGGACCCAGCTTGTAATGGGTGAGCAGGTGGTGCAGCTGGGAAGGGCTTAACAACACATGGTCCTCCTGTAGACTGGTCCAGGATGACTGGAGGACAAGAAATTAACAGTCAATCAATGACAGTTAATAATCTAATAAGACGCGAAGTCTTCCTGTACATGCAGCTGTTTTGTTCACCTGGATGAGTCGAGTCTTGGGAATGCACAGGAAGTTGACTGTGACTGACAGTTTCTTCATAAACTCAGAGGCTATGTCCCCTAACCCTGCCCCCTGTAGCCAGTCCAGAACCAGGTCCAGGTTTGTTCGGATCTGGACCGCTTTGGACCATGAGAACAGTCCATCTAAAAAGAGAGAGAGAGAGAGAGAGAGAGAGAGAGAGAGAGAGAACAGAGAGAAACAAAGAAAGCATTAAAAGAGGAACTTTTGAAAGAGGGAGTAACAATTTTCCCTTTACAAAGGAAAGGTTTAACTCTAAAGAATGAAAAGACAACATGAAAGACAACATCGCTCAGTTAAATGTGCTCAGGTGTTTTGCTGCTACAGTCTTCCTTCGTCTGTTAAGACCAGTAGCTTATTACTGCTGTATAACTGGCATTACTGATAACTGTCACTAATAAATGAGTCCACTTGTGCTTCTTTAACACATCTCCTCATTGTCACTTGAGCTCACACTGGCTGCTGTCTGGTAGAAGTTACACTTCAACCGGTTCCTCTCACCTCTCTCCAGCAGAGTATTGAGCAGGGAGGTGTTGGTGAAGAAGAAGAGGTAGCCAAAGGTTTGAGAGGTGAGCGGCGGGGAGAGACACGCCTCCCGCGACAGCATCAGGGAACAGCGATACACTTCCATCAGCCCAGCAACTTTGTGCGGTAAGGCAGACACGTCGTCCGCCTCCCCATCCTGTCCTCCTTTTTCTTCTCCTTCTGCAGCCCGAGCTCCATCCTTGTCCTTGTCCTCACTGGAGAATGGGTTGGAGTCCAGGAGAGCTGGGAGGAGTGAGTACAGGGTCTTTGTGGACAAAAAGGAGAGAAACATTCCACTGAAAAATTGAAAACAAAAAATTTATATATTGCTGGAATGATAGCTAGGAGAGGGGACAGATTGCAGATGGAAGTGAGGAAGGTGTAGGCCAGCATTCCTTACTTATGACCAAATGCCCCCCATCAGCTGTACTCATGCTAATTAACAAATGTCAGCAAGCGAATACACTTGCACATGCAGTGTTAACACCGATCAAGCATAACGTTATGTCCACTGACAGGTGAAGTGAATAACGTTGATTATCTCTTCATCATGGCACCTGGGATATAAAATGAACAGGGAAAATGTTCCAGTGTGAAGATTAGAGTGAGTTTGACAACAAGAACCAAACAGTGATCAGGATCTATCAAAAGTGGTCCAAGGAAGGACCAGCGGTGAACTAGAGACAGGGTCATGGGAGGACAAGGATCATTGATGCAGGTGTGGAGTGAAGGCTGGTCCTGGTGGTCTGATCCTACAGAGCAGAGAAGTTAATGCTGGTTCTGATAGAGAGGTGTCAGAATACATAGAGCAGAGTGGTCATAATGTTATGCCTGATCTGTGACTACTGCTACCGTCTGAACCTTTAACTTACTGACACACTTACTTAATGTCAGTTTTTTTCAATACCATAGATAAGCAAATGTACACACTATGATATCTTTCTGTTTTAATATCATGGTACCGTTACAACCTCAGTTTATTAGACCAATAAAAAGCTGAATCATCATCATACGATAGCCAGTGGGTTATAAGATCGCATTTCCGCCTCATTTGTTCCTGGTTATTTACCTAACCTTGCACAGCAGCTGGATTCTCATGAAGTCACAAGATCACTAGAGAAAAGTTAAGGTTTACCTGCATTAAACTAAAGCCTGCTCCAACATGATTGGTCAGCACTACTCAAATTACAAACAAAAACAGGAGGACTTCTGAGACCAAAATCTTGTCCTGGTGACCACAGATTCTACATGCCAATGCGTTGATTACTAAATAGTACATTTTCAATTATGCTGTTGATGCACATTATCCTCCCAGAACGCAAAACACAAAGGCAATAGAGGAGCTACATACAGCTGGGAAAAATTAAAATAAATTATGGCTGGCGGTGAGGCAGCTCCAACAACATCAAACAAAAGAAAATGTATTAAGTCTTTTTTCTGTCTCTTTGTGAAGTTCAATCACCAGTGGTACTCAAAAGCACTCCTGGCGTCACACACTGTATGTTGACTCTTTTGTATACTAACTACTAAGAGAGTTAGTAAAGTGGTATACGTTTACTCTGCACCTTGGTGAGGTGATACACACACTGTTGGAAGGTGTGCATGATGACGTCGTCCAGCTGCGCCAGAGCTTCTGAGCAAGTGTCCATGTCAGCCGTCAAAACTGGATCCCCTGGGGCTTTAAAGAAAACATCAGAGAGATGAATACTAGATTTTGTCTGCTGATTTATATTCTACATCGACCTTTCCCAAAGTTAGTTAGTTTCCTCCATTAGACTTCAATCAGTCATATCCAATTTTTCTAGTTTTCAAAACACTCTGACCTTCAAACTCCCACTCTTTCTCCAGGGCTTCAACTTTGACCTGGAAGAAGTTTAGGAGCTCAGTGGCATTTGACATCCAGAACATCAAAGGTCGAAGGTCCGAGGACAGCTTCTGGACATTTGGTGTGCTTATTTCCATGTCTTGCTCTGTAGAACTGGACACATTTAGGCAATGCCAAAGTTACGTTAGCTGTAAAATATTTGTGAAGATTTTCCTGTCAGTATTTTGTTTATGCTTTAAATGAGAAACACATCACACTATGTGTAAAAATAGACCTGTGTTATTATTACTAAACTATATTTGAGCCATTTTTCAACATTACTGTGTTACAATGCTTTCATCATGCCACAAAAATGTACCAAAGACATAACAGGACAAGCACAAATGTATCATGAATCACTCAGCAGGAGATCTCTAGAAAGAGGAAACATGATGTTGAACAAAAATGCTCTTACTTTTGCGTGGGATGCTTATCCCCAAATTCCTTAATGTTATCCTGTGAAGAGAGTTGGAGACAGAAGAGAAGAGAGACGTTTTGGGTTAGTGTGGGGGTGGAGGAGTGGGAGTGGAGTCTAGCCCTGCAGCCAGGACAATTACAGCACATTTTCCAGCAGGAGGGCAGTGACATCAGCTCATCCTCGCTCCTGTCCACAATGTAGCAGGCCACAATGAAGGGCACATGTCTGTCTGCTGGTTTTTCTGTCTGACTGAATGTGGCATCTCAATCTGCCTACCTGATGTTCATCTGCCAAGGGCGTAGCCTCACTGCCATGCAATACTATCCAGAAAAGGGCTAATGGTTCAGTTGTTAGTAGTTCCACAGATGAACCACAACTAACCCAGACATGTTGGGCTTTGAAATTTAGATCAGACATTCATTTCACCATGAGGTTGAACTGTATTAACTATGGTGAACCCCTGACCTTTAATCTAGCACTATTATAAGGTCAGAGTTATAATTTGTCCAATATGTTGGTTTATGACCAAATACTTGCAAAACTAATGATATTCCCATAAGCTTTGCAGAGCACTTTGTGTTAATTACCAAACGTTAGCATGCTAACACATTAAAGGGGTAGTTTGGGTGTTTTGAAGTGGGATTTGTATGAGCTACTGATCCGTTGTTGGTGTATTATCTGCAGTAAATGACGGTCGGCATTAACCCCAGTTTGGAGAAAAAAACGTCCAAAAAATCTCATAATATCTGTTGAAGTGTACCCTATATTTTAATATTTTCTGTCTTACCTTGCCTTACTTCACCAGCTATGCAGTCTGTGTGTCAGACGGGGAATCGAAGGCTTTATTTTGTGCTCTCACCAAAGCAAACAGATTCCATTAAAAAAAAAGCAGTAATTTTACCACACAGCATGCAGGAGTCTCTGGTCTACCGTTGCCTCGATCAATTAGTTTGTAGTTAGACTTTAGTTTGCTTGGCTTCAGTAAAGTTGCACAATAGCAGAAACTAAACTGAAAAAGGCAGCAGTAGACTAACAACTCATTCTGCAAAGTAAAATGACTGTTTTTCATTGAAGTCTGGTGGCTTTGAGAGAGAACATAGAGGGATACAATGGCTTCAGTTCCCCATGACAAAGGGCTGCCTGATACATTCACTTAAACTTATTGGGTGGGCCTTTCTTTTACCTAGCTAAAATATGTTTTGCCCTGTCCAAAGTAGTAGCCTACATTGCTTTGGCTCACGGTCCTGTCTGCCTCTCCGAGCCTCACAGGTAATATACTGACTATGGATCAGTGGCTCATCCAACCCCACTTCAAAATGCCCAAACTACCTCTTTAAACTAAAATCATGAAAATAGCAAACATGATTAGCATTGTCAGTGTGAACATGTTTGCAAGCCAACATTGACGTTTAGGTCAAAGCACAGCTGTGACATCTTTATGCCTTTATTACAGGGCTCTCCGGAAATGAGAGAGAGAGAACCAGTGATGAGCAACAAAGGTTCACAGTGCCATGGTTGTTGCGGTTCATGGTTGGCACCATAACTCCCAGGCCACATCATTTTTTATTTTAGATGCCAAGTTGTTGTTCTTTTTTTTCACTTACCCAGACAATTTCTTTAATTAGATTGGCTGACTTGAGTAATATCTGTGGTGTGAGAGCAGGGTCCAGGTGTTTGGAGGCATGATCTATCATGATTGACAGGAGATAAGCAGGAGCTAAAGGGCCACCTCCAGAGTCTGGGGAGGAATTTTTGGAGATTATCTCCTAAGAGAAAAGTGAGGGACAAACAAAGCGTATGTAATCAAGATCCTTTCTGTGACACCAGATAAATGGATGATTAGTAAGAGCTTCTGTGACTTCCTGTCTCACCTGTAACAGAGCATCTGCGTGACGAGGATGAAACTTCAGAGCTGCCTCCGTAGACCCCAGGTACTGCCTCAGAGCTTCCTGTCTGTCCACTAGTCCTGAGGGGCAGCAGGTGGTGGAGGCATCAGCCTGCCATGGCAGGGTCAATGCCAGCGGTGGAGCTGGAGTCACACGGGGGTCACGGTACAGGAAGAGGAAGTGGTTCCCCAAACCAATAACATCTCCAGGCTTTAGGACTGTCTCCCTGTAAACGGCCACTCCGTTGTGTGTGACTGCGCCTCCTCTGAAGGGCCGCATCAGAGCTATGACAAAATAAAATGAGATTACAGTAGACTGCGAGTGCAACATGGATCTAAGCATGAAATGATATAAAGACAGGTAGTACCTTGTTTGGTGTGCGTCTCAGGAACAGCCGAGTCTCTCCTGACCAACAAGTGTCTGGCCAAGAGGTCAGGAGCAGAGAGGAAGGTGTCCACCTTCAGAGGCCTCTTCCCCTTCCTCTCCCTCTCTCTATCCTTCTCTCTCTCCCTCATTGTGGGCTTTCTTCCAAACACATGCGTATGTCCCGCCATGATGTACAAAACAAAATCCTAAACAAAACACAATCGAGAGCAGAAGAAAGTCAGGGAGGTCTGTTATCTTTTAAGTGTTGTGGTTTATAACAACCTCCCATCTCAGAGATACAAAGCTGAACAGAAGGCCGTCGATAAGGTATGAAGTGTGTCACAGCTTGTTACAATGCAGGCCTGTGTGAGGTCATTGTGTGCAATGGAGTGATGCACACAGAGGGGTTTTATGCTGTCGTTGGATAAATTGTTGAGGCATTGTGTTGCTCTGAGCCTGTTTTGTGCAGGATGCTGAATGGGAGAGGCTTGTAGAGAGATGGAAACCCTGATGGTATGTGGCGATTACAAACATGCAGGTATGATGTCATGGACAGGGTGTGTGCACGTGTATATGTCTGCACAAATACTCTCCCAAAATGTCTGTTAGTTTGCATATGTGCACATCAGTTGCTATAGAGTATAGCTTGTAAATGTCCGTGTGCGTTCACATAATGCGTGTGTTGTTTGTCAGTGTTTGTGTGTGAGATATCATCTTTTGGCATGTCTCGCCTTGCTCTGATCGTAACCCTGTAGCAACAGGAAGTAGGGCCGGTCTGTGGGCGGAAGGATTAAACTTTGGGACATCACTTCCAGGTCACAGCTGGAGTATTCCTTCTCATCCTCTGCAGGCTGGTTCGTCCATCCAACCTTTGCTTCAGCTCTTGAAGCTCGTATCTGTAAAGTAGGTGATGATATGATGGTTTCATATGATGTTACAGTATGCACAATTATCTATGTGTTGTCCTCATCACATCGTCATCTTTACCTCTCCCTGCTGTGGGTTGATCATGCTCACAATGTTCTTCCTGTCCTGCATTCCTCCATTGTTAGGCCGGTTGCCAGGGCCTCGTGGGTCATTGCTAACGTGGTTGCCTTGGCGACGCCGCAGACTCAGGTTCATGTCGCTGATGCTCCTCCTGAGCTCTGAGTTTCTTGCACGGTGACCACGCTCACTCTCCTCTGGTCCACCTGATGACATCCTGCTCCGCCGCCAGCGCACACCTGTTGCCCAGACAACCAGAAGGTTGGTCAGCCTGACCTTGTGTCGTGTATAAAGTGACTTGTAGTCTGACACATACCTTGATGGTTCTCTCCCTCCCTCTCACGCTCCTTCTCCCTCTCCCTCTCTTCATTCTCATAGTCTTCCTTTCTTTGAATTTCAAAGCGTCGCTCGAATCCGTCCTTTGGACGCCACATGTCCACTAACAACAAGGGACATTCCCATGGGGCAACGCTTCTCCGGCATTCTGTCTCCCATTTGATAGCTCCATCTGGCTGCTGGATGGGCTTTCCAATGACATCACACAAGAGGAAGTCCTCTGGGCTGTGTTTTTGGAGAACTAGAAGGTAATGGAGGAAAGGAGGAGGAAAGGGGGGTCATTATTTTTTCCATAACACCGCTGTTTGTGTTTATATTAAGTCATTCCCGATTGGTCAAAAATATTTGAGCAAACAATTCCCAGTAATGAGTCACAGCAGAGGTCCAAAATTAGAGAAAATTTCCTCTCTCATACCTGCGTCATCTGTCTCCTCCCTCTCCCTCTCAGTGTACCGGGTGATAACCTGGGCGATAAGCTGTCTGGCTGTAGAGTGGATGTTGGCCAGCAGGGAGCGATAGTTGGCCCCACTGGAGAGGGCATCCCCATAGATCTTGATCAGGCCTGGGGCAGAGGAAGAAGCAGGGGGCAAGTAGTGGTGGGAGGAGGAGGCAGCCGAATGAGCCCAGACCTCTCTCTCCCTTTCTCCTACAGCCCGGTCCCGGTCGCTGTTAGAGCGCCCTCGCAGGAAGAGGTGGGAAAGGCGCTTCGTGCGGGACTGGGTCCCAGCGGGCCGCGGCCTGAGGAAGGCCGGGGAAGGAGACGGGGATGGGGCAGGGGAAGCCAGCGAGGGGGTGGAGTTAGAAAGGGAAGAGGAAGGAGCAGAGGGGGCCTCGTGGAGGGAGGCAGCGTCAGAGCTGGTGGTCGACCTGTGAAACACAGAGGAGGGGAAGACGGATGGAGGAGAGAGGAAGGAGAAAGGAAGGGACCAGTCAGCTGTGAATTATGACTGTCTAAACATGGACAAACAACAGGGACTAAAATAAAACACTGAAGGGTAACAGGGTTGAAAAGGTACTAATGACAGTGGAAGTAAGATAAGATGGCATCTGTACACAAACTGTTCATTCAACAAACGGGTACTGAATTCTAACTAAACAATAACTGCCATGACAGTCGTATGAACTGAGAACAGATACATATGAAATAGAAGCAAAAGAGGAGATGAAAAAGTGGGAACTTCTGACTGACTTGACAGAGATAGCGCTGGGCCAACGACCCCCTAGTTTGGCAAAGTGTTTTCTGGGCGAGTTGATCCACAGACCCACTGGGAAATGGAGCTTTCTGAAGCGAGGACTACCAGACCCCTCCATCTGACAGAGGGAGAGTCAAAGATATGCAGATATTAAGAACAAATTTTCTTAACTCAATAATCTACAGTAGGTCAAAACACTGCAAATGTCACGTATTCTCTAATCTGTTCCCAAATTGTAGTGAGGAATGTGTGTCAGCAATGCCAGGATTGAAACAATATAACAATGGCATGATGTCACCATCAAAAATATCAACAGGATATACAGCAGGTTGTCGACACGGTGAAAGCAAACATAAGGAAATTAACCCAAAACATCCCAATCAGCCCCTGAAACTCAAAGCATGAATTTCCCCATTCCTCAAACAGGAAGCATCTTTTATAGGACTCAGGTCCAGCTGTCACACTTACAGGGAAATACCCACTCCAAACGTCACTTCTATGTAAATTACTATCTGGAAGCCATCACCTTTTAAAGTGACTACTTGTCGTGTCTTGACATGACAAAACTTGACTAAAATCTGCTGTTGTCATTCAAGACAGAAAAGATGTCTGTTTTCAATGAGTGTACTGTTCTAGATGTTGTGGAGGACTATTTTGAAATCCATGAAATTGTACCGGAAAGAAACTCCAAAGATTTTGTATAGACTTACCCACAGTAACTTCTAGTCCTTCTATTGTGCCTTATGATGATTCCTCACCACCGAAATGCAAATACGGAGCTCAAAGCAATCTACTAATCTTGTGTGTTTCCTTTTCCATGTGAAGAATTTCCATTTTCAAAAGGCCTAAAACCGTCACACATCTACATACACATCTCTAATTTCTAATGTCCATTAGCTCAGTTTTGTCTTAACTAAAGTACATTTTTCTTTTGTTTTTCTCTCAAACTGGACACAATCTGCTCCCTCTCTCCCTCTGGCTCTCAGCCTCTCTGGTTCTATAGATAGAGAAACAGACCCATTGTTCTAAGTGACAGAATTTCCTTCCTTTGCAGTGGACAACACCTATATCCTGACTGTGTGTGTGTGTGTGTGTGTGTGTCAGAGAGAGAGAGGGCTCAGAGATTGGTTGAGAGAGAGAGAGATTTACACACACAAGTCTTTGTTGGGAATACTATATTCTGTATTATACCACAAATCAATCAAGATATCCATATTTTGGTCTGTATGGATTAAACAGTGCCAATGTTTCCTCCTAACAATGTTTAATTATATAAAACTGGGTCTCAGAGCCAGAGCCTTTCTCAAGAATGTGGCCATTCACTTTTTTATCATTATGATTAAAACAGATATGACAATGCAGCAAAAAATACTAAGCAGGCCCAGTATTCAGTTTTGCTGGAAAGAGGATGAAGGAAACTCTCACAGCGAGACAGGAAGCTAGAGGGAGCGACAGAGACACCTGTGATCTTTGACCTTTTTTTAGACAGGAAAACGGTGGTGGAAAGAAAAAGGAGACTGTTGCTGTGTCGCAGTTCAGGCGACAGAGCCTCTGAAATCTGAATTTGCAGATGGAATATGTCGCCAAAAAAGGCCCTTGTCCCATTTCAAAAGCTCCTCCACCATTGCAAAAATATCACTGACATCACTGATATCAAATACCTCAAGTCAAATGTGACAACATGTACAGTAGCTGTAAGAGTAACCTAATATTATAACACACTATAGGCCTACTGAGTGACATTGTCATACATAAAAAAGAAATATTTGATCAAAGGAATTTATATTTAACACTGGGAAAACATAAAGATGTATTTCTTGTGGCCTGGGGGAACTTCTGTCAATGACTTTGAGTTAAAAATCTGATTACTTTTGATGCCACTTAAAGTAAATCTAAAAATACTTTGAGACTTTTATTTGTGACGTGAAATACCAAAACCAAGTCCAAAGATTAAAACCCATGTTGTTATCCTCTAGTATACTTAAAATGAGGTCTCTGTTTGTGATGTCCTCAGTGGAAAGGTGGAAACCATATTAAACTTGAATTCTGTACTTAATTTTACCTTTTTCAAACCAAGAGATGGAAGGAACATTGCTTTAAAGATAAGATAAACCAACAGGGATATTTACATTGTTACGGTAGCAAGTGGATAGTGCTACAACATAATAAGGGCTTTATAAAAACTAATAAGCAGTGACACAAGTAAACAAGTAGAGAAATCACTGCAGCTAAAATAAGTAGGTAACAAAATGAACTAGGTAACCTGATCTTAACTTCAGTCAGTGATGTGGGATCATCTTTGCATCCAAGATTATGCAACCTGACACATTGATATATAATAACAAATACACCTTTAATGGTGACTACAATTAGGCTGTCAACATCATTCCAACTGCTAAGGTGAGAAACATCAATAAAACAATATTCCATGTCTGTTGCATTAGATCTGGAGGCTCTACTACGAGACAGGCTAGTGATCAATACATCAGTCGTTATAGCGTAATAACGCAGATTTTAGAAAACTGAACACTTATGTTAGACCGGACATGCCTGCAATCCGGTATCCCGGCATCCTTTGTGCGTCGACGAGCCGAAGTATATTTCCGGAGTCCACTGAGGACACAGCAGTAAACATCCCAAGGTTAGCGCTCTACTACTCCTAAACTTTGTGCCCTTTACAAACTTTAGGTTTATACATATATATACACACCAGACAAGCTTTCTTGTGTGTTTCTAACCAAAGCTCCTTTAACAACTTGGAGTTCTCACATGTGTTTGCTGACAAGACCCTGATAACAACATATTAGTAACCAGCTAACAGCTAGCATTGGCTAACCGACAATGCTTTGTCAAGCCATGTAAACTATGCTAACTTGCTATGTGGTCGCGTCAGTATTTGTTTCTGTTAATATGCGTTTCAGTTAGATAATTGTCATTGGGTCATTGTCATAAACTGGCATTTAGTAGCCATTAAAGCGTGACGTTGCGCTTTATACTAACATGACACTGCTAGTTGTGTTCAGCTAACGAGTTTAGCTAACGTGTTCTCTAGAACTGCATCAGCTGTGAGCTAATCCACCCTTTGCCTTGTTCCAGGAGTTTTTCGACCTGTGTTTGAAGCTCGTAAAGATGAGTGACACTGTCGAGGAGAAGATCAAAAACTACAGGACGGCTCCTTTTGACGCCCGATTCCCAAACACCAACCAGACCCGCAACTGTTTCCAGAACTACCTGGGTGAGGAGGACATGATCGATATGTGAAGAGCTCATAAACTGTTTGGACATGGTAGTCAAGGACATGACACTGAGAAATTAGTCATCTTGTAAATATATGTACTTATGCAACTTCTCTAATGTTAGTTTCACAAACTGTTTGTGGTTATTTGGTTGAAAACTTTCTACACATTTACAATGTATTATGTAGCCACAACCATAAGATTTAAACAGTTCATCATAAGATACCTGACAGCAAATGGAAACTAACAAATAAGTCAATAACATTTTCAAGTGATCTTGATGAACTAAATGCGATCTCCACATGACACTGATCATATTCAGTACATCTTTGTCAAGCTCTCCAGCTCTCCTGCAGACTATTGACTGTATACCCAGCTGGACTCAGTATCTGATTTAAAACTGTGTAATAAATCACCTGGGCCTGTTTTATATACGGTAATTTAAGAAAACCATACAAAAATAATATTTTAAATGTGCTTGCTATTCTGAAGTCTTTGTTATGATGAAACTTAATTTGTGTGAGCCGCCTTCTTCATAACCTTGTGAGGTTATAATTAAAGCTTGTTTTATAAATACAGCAGCTTCACAATAGTCAAGCTGGTTCTGTCCAGAGTGGACATTTCCATTCTGACTGCCCTTTGATTTCTGTTAGTTCCTTCATGGTGTTTTTAGTATGAACAGATGAGTAACCTTAATTCTTTTTGATATTTTTGGCTCCAGACTTTCACAGGTGCAACAAGGCCCTGTCAGCCAAAGGCCAGGATGTGGCTCCCTGTGATTGGTACCAGAGGGTTTACAAGAGCCTCTGTCCCATGAGCTGGGTAAGTCAGAGGATCAGTCCTGATAGTTTTGTTGGAAATGTCTTTTATATACACACACTGAATGATGAATAGTTATGTAGTCACAACTCACCTCTCTGTTGTTTATTTTGTTGCATAAAATATTGGATTATTTCATTCTGTGATTTACTGGTGATTGGTTTTCTCTTTGGAGTTTGTGGTTATTTGAAATTTCCATTTAGCCCTGGCTTCCTCCCACCATCCAAAAACATGCATGGGGATTAGATTGATTGGCTAATTCAAATTGTGTGAATGTGAGTAGTTGTCTGTCTCTATGTGTCCTGTGATGAACTGGAGACTTGTCCAGGGTGTACCCTACCTTTCACCCTAAGACAGCTGGGATAGGCTCCAGCCCGCCTGCGACCCTATGTGAGGATAAGCGGTAGATAATGGATGGATGAATGGATGGATATTCATAGTTCTCATAAAATGGCCTCACAGCTGTTGCATTAAAAAGTTTAACACAAGCTGCAGTTCTTTTGATGCTTGAACATGAGTTTGTCGCTGGATAGGTCTAATGTTTCCTCTAATATCTCCGACAGGTTTCCAAATGGGACGAGCAGATAGAGAGTGGAACTTTTCCAGGGAAGATCTGAAGTCAACAGCTGTTATTGACAAGGACGGTCCACTGCAGGACATTCTGTTACTTGCAGCTTTACCTACTGGTTGTGTGCCCTGGGTCCTCTTCACACGGCTAACACACTGCCATTAGGTTTTCAACATAAACACGCACAACTTTATATTCTGCATGTTGAGGTCTGACTTTTTTCCTGTCACTATTCACTACTCCAGCTTTGTTTAATCAATAAATATGGTGTGAATTTAATTATCAGGATGCTGTTCGTTGTACCATTTCAGTGCTAACTGTGATATTGAATTTTCTCCAAGCCAGAGGGAGTGAACTTGTTTCTTAAATAGGATACCTAACTTCACAAAGCAAGCCTTGTTATTAACTGAACCCTTTCAGACAAAGATGTAAAGGTTGCCATTAAGTTTTTCACTTGCAGAGACCTGTCGTCCCTCTGGATTACCCAACACAGCCTTCAGCTGTCTTCATTTTGCCACCCTGTCCTCTCTTCATCAAAGCATTTCACCTGTATTTACACTAGAGATGACGTGTTTATTTAGTCTTCTCTGAAACACCCCTCAGGTCTGTCTGCTGTGAAAAGTCAACATAACAATAACAAGGGTTTTCCAGTGGGTGGCAGTAGTGATAAAACCAGCTTGTTTTTCGTGTAAAACCTTGTTTTCACCACACTGTGGCGCAGTTGACCTGTGTTCCTGTTACCAAACAGCTTATATGTGCATTGCTAGGATAAAGCCCATTGATGTGGCGTAACTGGGTAACTCTTTAAGGATTAGCATTTGAAGTAATTCATGTCAGGAAAACACAGTTTGTTCAGAGGTGGATGTGTGAAAGTGCACATAATTACCTAACAGTGACTTTAAGGCTCAAATGTACAGAAGATTTAAAACATAGCATCGAGGGTTCAACATGTACTTCATTACAGTTTCACACTCCAGAGACCTCTGAAACAGTACTAAAAAGTGTATATACTGTCTATGTACATTTTTCTCCTGTATCACTATGATATCATTATCAGTCACACAAGTGTTACTGGGAGCTCAGCCTTGAGGGTGTCATGTAGCAAGCAGAGGCTCCATTCAGTGAATTACATTGTGTTACAGTTCAGCTCTAAACATTTCCATCCTCAGAGCACAGCTGTAATCTTATTTTGATTATTATCAGCGCAGCACATCCTCCTCTGGCAGCTGCTCATCTCAGCTATGCTATAATATGTCCTGACATGCCAGAGAGGGTGTGTTGCCCTCTTCTGAGTGAGACTAATTCCTCCATCAGCCTCAACTTGCTGCTGGTAGGATGTCATTGTTGAAATAGCAAAGATTTGGACATTAAGCAGAAACTACATCATGAAGTGACAACATAAAGCTATTTATATAGCTGCTTGAGAAACGTCATATTACGTGGGATATCTGACCAGGGTCACCATGTGTCAACATGATGGCAACTCAGAAACACAGGGTGGCACTGCTGCACCAAATGTCAACGAGTAACATCTCGTCTCACTGTGTACAGTGTGCCCTACATTTTGGGGCCAATACCAAAAATACAAAAAGACAACCCTTTACAATGTGGCATCAATGTCAACATTCAGGGGCTAAAAAAAAGCTGATATTGTCAGTAAGTCATTTCCAGTTAATCGTTCAAGCAGCCATGAACACACAACGTCACTTAACAGAGGAGAAACTCCACCTGGACATAACGCTTCTTCAGGTTGGTGGCAGGCAGTCATATGTTGCTCGTAAACTTGGTGTGTCTCAAAGTGTCATCAGCAGACTTACAGCAAGACACAGAACTACTGGCAGTGTTCATGACAGACCCAGGAGTGATGCACCCCAATGATGACCAGTACCTAAGGACCTATGAACTAGACACCGTTATGCAGCTGCCACACAGCTGCAGGCCTGTTTATGAGAAGAGAGGGGTACTAGGGTTTCCAGACAAACCATTCACAACCAACTCTACCGCTTGAATGCCAGACGAGACAGGTGCAGGTGACTCCACTGACACTGAGACACCACCGTGACGGTTTGCAGTGGACACAAGACCATGTGACCTGGACAATGCAGCAGTGATCTACTGTCCTGTTCACTGATGAGTGTCAGGTCACCTTGCCTTCATCAGCGTCGCTGGAGTAGGCAAGGTGAGCCAAGGTCAACATGGTCCCCAGGGTTCGCTTTGGTGGAGGAGGTGCAACAGTCTGGACAGGCATCACCAGTCAGCACAAAATAGATTTAGTGATTGTTCTTACCTCAGAGATATCATAGAACCATCATCATCTCCCAATTCCTCCAGCACACCCCCAACCTTCTGTTCATGGATGATAATGCTCCATCACATGGTGCCAGAATTGTCACAGCTCGACTTGAGGAAGTCGGAGTGTCTCATATGGTATGACCAGTCTCCTGACCTGAACCCCATAGAGCAGGTCTGGGACCAGCTGAAGCAGTGACTGGATGCTCATACTCCACCCCCACCTAACCTGGCAGAACTGTGGACACTTGTGGAGGAGTGGAAGCACTGCCTCAGAACAATACCATGAGGACAGTGAGGAGCAGGAGACGTCGCTGTCAAGCTGTCATTGTAGCAAATGGTGGAAACACCCACTACTGACTGTCAGTTTTGGATGTTCGGGGCTATCTTTATTATTGTCAAAATTGGTGGGCTAATAAACATTGAACTAATGAAAATGGTGTTTCTTCTCATTCATTAATAGTAATCAATATTTCATTAAAATTCAGACCAAATGGGAAAAGCACCCAGGTAAATAATATTCCTATATGTGTGTGTATATATACTGTATATATATATGTACATATTTATGTGCATATATATATATATATATATATAGTATATATATATATATATATACACATATATGTATATAAAAAGTATCTAAAAATCATAAATGCTGCCAGTGACAAGAAAACAAAACAAAAAAAGATGTAGGTTGACCTTTTATCTTCTGTTTACGTCAGTTCACCTCACTCAGGCTACAGGATGTGGTTTGTAACGGGCTGTCTGCTCTTTGCAGATGTCCCATAATTTGATTTGATCACTCCCCTGTCTCTCTCACTTCCTGTTTTTGGTTATTACAATTCAAATAAAATCAAAGTTACAACAGATTTCCAGTCACTGGCTACTCATTGATGAACCAGGTCACAGGTTGTGTGAAAATGTGTGGTTTAACCTTACTTTAGCATCATAATACTGTACTTCCAGAAATGTAACTGTCCTGTCTGCAGGGGCTGGTTGTGGTCAGTGGTGCATCTTTGATCAAGCTCTGTACTTAAGTACAATTTTTAGTGACTTGTACAATTTGGAGGAAAATATTGTCCTTTTTATTCCTACTATTTATTTGATTCCTTCAGTAACTCTGAAGACTCGGCTTATTATTTTATTAAACTGAAGTTATGATGAGTAAGTTGAAATGAAATATGTTATTCTGAAAATAAAAAATAAATATTTTAAGTATATTTTGATATTAAGACTATGCAGGACTTTAAGTCGTAACAGAGTATTACAACTCTGTGGAATTACTTTTACTTAATTAACAAGCCTGAGCACTTTTTCCACCACAGGACAGGACACAGGTTGTCAAAGTGGAGGGCTCTGGCTATTTCCTGGGAACACCTGTTTACTCTTTCCTGTTTGCACCATAGTGGCTAAATTACAACTGTGCTAAATGTGTAACAGCAGTTTCAAAAAAGTCACAGAGATGAGTTAATAAAAGCTGAAACAGACATCACCTGGACATAATGTAAAAATCTCCCTTTCATGACATTATGCTGTTTTTTTATTGCATTTATCATTACAATCAGTTAAACAGATAAATGACTTATCAGTGTGTATTTACTTTAGATGTTAAAGCTACTAATAATTCAGTTCCTACTCATTCAACTCAGGAATAAATCGTCCAATATTTCTCTAATTGGACAGTTTTCCATAAACTACACTTTAAATGATCAAATGTGTGATGAAATGTTCAACTAACCTCCATCAGTTGTCAGAGAATGAGCTAGTAGCTGAGTTAGTTAACACTAATAATTACACCATCATTTGTCATATTTCATAAATAATATAGATCAGGACATAGTTGCCACTGAGGACAAATGAAATGAGTGACTGTAGTGTGACAATTTAAAGTCACAGTTTACTTTTAATTACTTTTGAAATGTGGTCAAAATCTTCTGGGGTGTGAGGGTCAGGATTCAGCAATTATCAGACTTGAAAAAAAAATCATGTTCAAATTTAACTGCTAATTTTTCACCCAAATCTAAGATCAAACACGTGACCAGAGCTTTCAATTAAAACGGTTAATGAAAGTTTACTAAAAATGTGAAAATATTATAAGACACTTGCTCACCAAGTGGATATAAAAACAGCTCACTCACATTTTTCTGGACAACATGTCAAATTCCAGACTGGGATTTATGTGGGCTATGAAGATTAGACATAGCTGATGAAGAATTAGGAAGGCTCCCTGTTTGTTTGCCACCCACTGTGTTGGTCTCATGACTTCTGCATGACCAGGCTTTGTATCTGAACTCATTGCACATTGCCTTTTGTTCTCGCGCCCCCGGTGAGCAGTCGACGGGTCAGCAGCAGCACAGAGGCTCCTTTCACCGGCACCGTTTGTTCTCCATCTCTGCTCCATATTGTACGCTTGCCTGAGCAAGTCTCCCCCTTCCTCAGCTGAGAGGAAATACATCTGCACTGCTGCCACCTACATTACAACACCAGTGACTCCACTGGGTGGGGAATTTTGAATTGCACCGTTTTACGCACAGTGGAGCTTTCCTGAGAGTGAAGAAAGAAAAAAAAAAACCCCAGCTGAAACGTGCTGGTGAACTTGTACCACTTTCTATAAAAACACACGGACAGGAAGGAGGGCTTAACATCTGTGTGAGCCAACACAACTGAACAGGATCGATTTACTGGATACTGACACAAAACGGTAAACAAACATTTATTTACGCCATGCCAATTAATTAATACAGTTTGTCAAAAAAATGTATTCATGTGTTACTTCCATGTCTGTATTGTTATTATCACATAATTATTACAGCACTGTCTGCTGCTATTAAAGGCTTATTGATATATTTTCTGCTCTGCATTGATAAAAAGAGCAAAGCAACAATAATTTAATTTGAGGAGAAGGAGTTACATCACTTTTTTCTCATTAGAGTTCATAATTAGAGAGAGAGCAGAGGACGAAAGCAGAGGGAGGGGTTTACTGTCACTTTATGCACCAACTCCTGTTGAATTCAGTGACCGTAGAAAAGTGCACCACTCTATCAAGGTCTCTCTATCTGTCTACGGTTCAACGTCACTACTGGTGTGAGCTGAAGGATAGCTGCTCAGTCTTACATGATCACATGGATCACTCAGTGTGTGCTTGATTTCAGGTTTCTCTGCAGACTGTTTGCACAGAAGTGTGTGTGCATAACAAGAGGCAACTCAGTCCAAGAAGCTTCAGTCTGAAGAGTTCCTGTTGTTTTTTTTTTCCTGAATATCGTCTTTCAACCAACAGAAATGGAGCAGATGGAGGATGATAAGGTAAGGCAACGGTTGCTGCTGTTGTTCTGATATTTGTTACCAACTACTTCAAACCTTAAACACCTGCACAAGTCATACTGTTGTACAGTTTCAGCACATTACCGTAATCTTCTCACATACAAACACGTTAATGCCAGCTGTCTGTTATAATTCCCAATAGTCCCAGAGGAAGAGTGACAGCCATGTTGCCATAGTTAGTTTACTCTGAGCCTGTTTAGTGCCAACATGTTCACATGAATAACAGCATGGTATTTACGAGTCACAGGTTGGCAATTCTGTATTTTTCCTTTCTGGGAAGAGCAGGAGACGAGCGTGGTGAGAGTCTAGCATTCAGGAGATGAGTAAGAGACGGAGAATAAAAGGGAGACTACTGGGTGACAAGTTTAAACTTGTGCTTTAGTTTCTTGATTTAATCTGCATCATCTTTGGGAATGTGGGATGAAAGAAAAGTTATATGACTTGTGGCTGCACAACTACAGCACAGAGGTGGTTTAACTCTAGTGATAAGATGGTAAACATGACAGTTGGTACTATTAATTCTTAAGTGAATTTGCCTGTTATCATGTGTTTTCACAAACCTCCTCTGTGGTTTCTCTTTTGAAACATGCAGTTACTTCATTGAATGGATGTTACTTAACATTTGCACATCACTGTGTGTTAATGCAATGAAGCACTGGCATGCACTCCAAAAAGCCTTGTGCAAATAGTATGTACAAATATCATCATAACCAAATATGCCTTTGCCTTATGTCTTTAGTGATGTGTTTTTTTCTGTTGGGTATGGTGTTAGATTTGTGGAAAAAATTTAACACCATATTTGGGAGACAGCAAACTCATTTGAAAAGATGAAAGAGATGGGAATCAGCAGTAAGCTGTTCTACATAATTATTTAACGTTAGAGAGAGGACAAACATAAAATACAGGAAAAAAAACACATTAAGAAAGAAAAGGCTCAAAACTACAGGTTCAGTGGACAAGATCCATTTAGTAACTGTTCTGGAGCTTTCAATCAGGTCACATGGTCTTCATGAGCAGCCAGTTTCCTAACGGTCATTGACGTGTTCGTGTTCCAAAATCCAAACATTCTGAGCACTTAGCTTAGTAAATTTGATTGTGCTCATAACTTTTTCAGCAGAATGCCAAACATCCAGTCTGCATATTCTACTACAAAGTACAGTAGTACCTCTGCAGACATTGAGCAGCATTACTAGATATGCTTGTCTGCTGCTTGCCAAGAATAAAACAAACACAATAGAATGAATGAGTCAATTGTGCATACACAAAGCCTCACAACATGCTGATACAACACATTCAATTTACTGTATAAGATAATGCTTAATGCTCAGTCGGCCACTACTTAATTAGAGCCCCTGCTATAGCAAGAGGCTTAACAATGCAATTGTTTTGCCTAAATCTTACTCAATATACACCACAAGCACACTAACTCATGCACATACACATGAGCACACACAACTGCACCCCCACATGCATTTTTTTTTTCGTGCTACACTCCCACACAAGCCTGGCATGTTTTTAATCCTCCAGGTTATCCGAGGTGATCATGAGCCAAAAGCTAACTAATGACTATATTGTAAAATGTCTGCTCTCTTTCTTCATCTTTATCATGCATTTGTTGTATTACCAGATGATAAGTATTGGGCTTATACAGGAAAAGACACTGGATTCAAATGCATGAATCACCCCGGGGGTTTAGATGGCAGAAAAAACTGAAATAACAAGTCTGGCTTGGAAAAACAGTAACGCTAAAATGAAAGAGTCACTACAAAAATGCAAGAACACAAAATCCCAAAATCACTGGGAAAAAACTAGAAGAAATTACCAGAAAGACTGGAAGGACAAGGATGACTAGCTGACTTGATGTGTGCATGAAACAAGACGAGCAGGACATGGACAATGGAGACAAGCACTGTTAATATATGAGGTAAGGGAGCAGAGTGGAGAACACAAGAGCAGCAAGTCAGGTTATATGACACAAGAGGGAAGACTTACTAACAAAATTAGACAGCGAACGAGACAACAAAAGCACAGGGAAACAGTGAACACCACACTATAATACATAAACTTAACATCATTGATGCATCACAATACCACAACTCTGCATTTCCTCCACACCGTCACCTTATCGTGTTAACAGCACTTCCTGTGTGTCAAACTGTCTCGACCGTCTCTTATACTGTGGTTCACATTCGGCTCCCAATGTGTTTGGCTTAATTTAGTCGTTATTATGAGACAAGGTCATGATGTTCCAGAGAAACACAATGTGGCTTGATCACAACTGATTATCACTATCTGACTGCAGGGAAATAGTTTCAGTGATTCATCACTTCACCCTGGTTGTTGTTTCATTCTGACCGCTGAGGTGATCTACTGACAGTAGCCACAAACATGATGCACATTTCTGTTGCTTTTCTTATCAATAAGAAACCCCGAGTTCTCTGTTAATCAGAAAAGGGAGGTGGCTGACCAGATGAGGGAACACACAGTTTGTTTCAGGAGAGGGAGACTCTTTGAACTGCCACATTTTTTTTTTTTTTTCCCATTTTGGAGTTTTGCCTTTCTATCTGCACAGATAGTGATATCACATACTGTAAAACACTGAGACAAAGCTTGTTGTTACTGTTTTCTGAATTGAGTGTGATGACAAAGTGTGCAAAACAACTTAACGTATTAACCTGCATCGTGAATGTTTCATGGAAATAGTCAAGTTAATGTTGAAATGGGCAGATTTTGCAAAGACTGGATTTTAAATGGATTTCCTTTGATTAATGAGCCTATTTGGACTTGGATGAAAATAATCCTTGCTGAAGATCTCAGAAAGTTTGTGAGTAAAAGAGACGTAGTGAAGCTTTGACTGGGAATTTCCATTTTTGGCACGGTGCCTTCACATAGTAGGTTTAGAGCCACAATGTCATTCAAACAAATTACTCCATTCAGTTCTGCTCAGTTGGATACTTTCACATATTGCAAATTTCACTGCCCAGCATGATCTGCCATGTTAGGGATTACTGACAAGTGTATTACCTTATTATTAAGCGCTAAATCCACCTTAATTTTGAAACCAGCAGGGAAAAAACACCCACAATAGGATTCAGTCTTTTGCTCTCATGGTGTCTTGAGCTACTTAGCTGAGAAATACCTCAGAGTTGCAACTCATGGAGTGTGTGCAGTGTTGTAACACCTAGCTTTTACAGCGCTGCTGCAATTTTCTAGTGCAGAGAGCTGAAAACAAGGAGCGAGAGCAGATGTAGAAAGGCTCATTGTGTGTGTGTGTTAGCAGTGTCACTATAAACAACAAGAGCCTTGTAGAGTCAGGGACAGGCCATGGCCACCACACAAACTGGAGGGTGATTGTTCATAAACTTCTTCCTCTCATTGTTTTAATCTTTCATGTCACACGTCTTCCTCTCTGTCTCAACAGCCAAAAAAGAAGGTGACTGCTTACCTTCTCTACTGCGTTTCCACAGCCGTCATCGGCTCGCTACAATTCGGCTACAACACTGGAGTCATCAATGCACCAGAGCAGGTGTGTGTGTGTGTGTGTGTTTCTGGATGTGTGTGTTTGCTGGACGTTTAGTGTTTTAATGTTTCATAACAGTGGAGCCAGCCATTAAAAGAGAGGGATTAATAATATATGCAACAACACACCATCTCCCATTTTCTGATATGAACGGTCTAACAACTACAATGACACTTTTAATGATCATTTTGCAAAACATTTGCAAAACATGTTCTGTTGTTGTTGTATCTGTGGTTAAGGAGGCCTAAATGATAGCATGTTGCTTACATCATATCTGGTCTCATCTGTGGTGATGATAAAAGCTCTACTGCCCTCATGTGGATGTGTCAAAGACATCTGTTTGACTTTGACGGTTTGTTTTGTGAAACACAAAAACACATACCTGATCACATCCACTCTTTCCTGTGGTTTAACAGAAACTGCGCAGATTTTTCCAGAACATTTCGATGGAGCGGTACGGGGAGCCCTTCAGCCCAGGAACCAACACCATGGTGTGGAGCTTTGCAGTGGCCATCTTCAGCGTGGGAGGCATGATCGGCTCTTTTTCTGTCGGAGCAATGGTTAACAAATTTGGCAGGTGAGGAAGTAAACACTGTAGGATAAGGAACAGTTGAAAGTAAGAAGACAGCCAGTAAATGAACCAACCATCATCAAGACCTATACAGTGTTATTAGTATGCTTTTACAGGATGTGACTTAGCTAAAAGCAAAGAGCTATTATGCTTTCTTTTATATCATTTGATTATTCAGTTGACACAAAATTATTTGGGTTTTATTATTGTTTTATTTTGAAATTATTTGAAAATGTTTCAACATTTCAAATTTGAGAATCCGCTACTTTTGTTTGTCAACTCTGACAGCAATTACTTTTTCGACTGCTGGTTGTAGTCATAATTTTTAAATTGAGAAAATCATGAAAGCAGATTAACACATGCCTTTTATAGTTGTAGATGTGTTTCCTCCTTACTCACTCATCAAGTTATTCTTCCTTCCCTTCCTTCACCAGACGGAAGTCCATGATGCTATCTAATGTCCTGGCTATACTTGGTGGGGCGTTGATGGGACTGTCGAGTGTGAGTGGATCTTTTGAGATGGTCATCATTGGCCGGTTGATCATTGGAGTATTCTGCGGCCTGTGCACGGGACTGACACCCATGTACGTGGGCGAGATCACTCCCACCGCCGTCCGAGGAGCCTTCGGCACGCTGCACCAGCTGGGTGTTGTCATTGGCATCCTGGTGGCACAGGTATGATGAAGTGGTGTGGTGATAATTATTATCATTTTTGATACTTTGTTAGATTCCTCCAGGACTATATAGACTAAAGACATCAGTTTAAACAATTTCATGTCCATCACAACCAAAACACTATCCAACTGTTTCTACAATATCTACAGCTTCATTCACCTCACCAGTGATGTTTTGACACTATTAAAGCCATATCTGAGGCTGATATCTGTTTTTCTAATATAAAGTGCATGATCCGTCATGTGATGTACAGATCATCATTAAGAGTACAAAACACTATTACCACTGCTTTAAAGCCTCATTTACTCTCTTGATTAGAGAAAATTTGCAAGACAAAATATACCTGCCATGAAAACAAAACATAAGATTAATTTCAGAGTAGTTTTTAGCAAAAACATTTAATTCTAATCAGTCAAATGGTAGAATAGCCACTTCTCACAATACAGCAACAAATATTGGATTGTTTTTACCTAATTTTTCAAAGAACAATATACTAAAATCTCCCCATCTTTTAATATTCACGACCAATCAGTGGAGACTGGAAAGATCTACCCTAACAACATCTAACACCAAGATAGCTAAAAGTGTTTGGTGAGGTGAACTAGGCCTGGTGTCCTGGAGAAGAGCTATGACTTGTCTTAGTTTAATGAAAATTAAGCTCACCACATAGGAGTTCGTTATGAGTGTGTCATCCCTGCATGTCATCTGTGTATTTTAGATATTCGGTCTGGAGTTTCTGCTTGGCTCAGACGCTCTGTGGCCTCTGCTGCTGGCTCTGACCGCCCTGCCAGCCATACTGCAGACCATCATGCTGCCCTTCTGCCCTGAAAGCCCCCGCTACCTGCTCATCGTCCTCAACCAGGAGGAGGAGGCAAGAAAAGGTCAGTTTTGAGACATTATGCCAACAAGGCTGTGATGGCAACATCACATTTTAATGAGACTGCATCTAGAATTGCTCTTGCATTTTTAATGATCTGTGGATTCAAGCATGGCCCTGTGATTTATTAAAATTTTAACACGTGTTTCGAAGCCCTTCCAGCCTTTCTTTACATCATATTTGCACAATATATTCATCGATCCATCCCGCTTTCTGTAGCGCTGGTGCGTCTGCGTGGCTGTGAGGACGTGAGTGAAGATATTCAGGAGATGAAGGAAGAGGGGATGAAGATGGCCATGGAGAAGAAAGTGACCATCCCTGAACTCTTCCGCTCCCCAATCTACCGTCAACCAATCATTATCGCTATTATCCTCCAGCTCTCTCAGCAGCTGTCTGGCATCAACGCTGTGAGTAAACAACATATCCTGTGACACAGCAGTGTTTCAGATATGATTATCAAGTGTCAGCCAATGTCTTAGTACACAAAAAGGGGCATTCACTGAAATTATACTAATGTGTCTGACAGCCACATGACAAGAGATGCTTCTTGGCCCCAGGCAGTGTTAGATTGAGTGGAATAATTTAAGCCACTAAGGGTCAATGGAAAGAGACAAGCACAGCACTATTTGATAGGCATTTTGTTAATAAGGTCATTTCACCAGGCTGACTAAATGTGTTAGCATTCCCTCGTCTGACCTGACATTCACAGTAAAGCTGCAGCAGCCTATGGCTAAAGGCTGCAACATCGATCGAACTCTGACAGACATATTAACACTCGTGAACTGTCTTACTCACCAGCACTGCAGCTAGGAGAGTTTAAGCTGCACCAAACAGTATTTTAAGTTCACTATAACAGTGGATTAAATGACTACATGTAATGTGAAAGTTCCCTTCAGCGCCACAGAGCATTTTAGGGGCTGTCAGCTCACTGCTTCAGTTATATGTCCCATGGCTCAAAATAAAAACTAAATAACTACTTTATGCTACCTACCTAGCACCAAACAACAGGCAGACAATGTTAGCGACTTGCTGGTAGTAGCAGAGCATTTAACTGTTATAGAGCCAGATATTTAACGGAGGAGTTGATGGTGTGAATTATCCCCAGCACTAACAAATGGCAGCAAGAGACCCTGCTTGGATGTCCCTACGGTGGATAAAACATCATGGAGTGCCCTCTAAGGTGGCCTTAAAGTTTAGAAAACATGACACAGTGCCATAAAGGCTTCCCGAAAAGCTTGAAGTTTTCTGTACACTGGTACCCCACTGCATGCAGCTGGTGCCTTTTCTATTTTTGTCACCCCTGCCCCTCAGTGTCCGCTGTGAGCCTTATCGACTTTAAAAGGTGCTAGCATGTCAGTGTTGTGTTTAAAAGCCATTGCTCTGTCCACAAATGTCGACTTATGAAGGTTTAATGTTTGTTAATGCAATGTCATCTTCATGTCTTTCTCCCCATCCAGGTGTTTTACTACTCAACAGGCATATTTGACACAGCTGGTGTCACTCAACCCATCTACGCCACCATAGGAGCAGGAGCTGTCAACACTGTGTTTACTGTTGTCTCTGTAAGTGTCTGACTCACTAACATGCATTATATGATAAAATAATCATATGATTAATCACTATTTTTTTTTTTTTGGACTCCAGCTCTTCCTGGTTGAACGGGCCGGGCGCAGGACGTTGCACCTGATTGGTCTGGCTGGAATGGCTATCTTTGCGCTCATTATGACAATCTCCTTGTCTTTGGTGGTGAGTGATTTTTGCATCATTCCTGTGAGCTTACAACAGTGTCCCTATTGTTTCGCCTTGGTATCTTGTCTTCACTCTCTTTGCCTCTCTCTCTGAGCAGAAGACCAACCAGTCTCTGAGCTACCTGGCCATTGTGGCTGTGTTCGGCTTTGTTGCCAGTTTTGAGATGGGTCCAGGTCCCATTCCCTGGTTCATCGTGGCTGAGCTCTTCTCCCAGGGACCCCGACCTGCTGCCATAGCCATCTCCGGTTTCTCCAACTGGACCGCCAACTTCCTGGTGGGGCTGGGTTTCCCTAAACTGGAGGTATGGAAAACATTTACTTCACTAATATTTTGAGATTTACAAGCAGAATGAGTGCTGTCAAGCTACAAACACCTCTCTCTTCGTCTTTTAGGAAATTTGTGGTCCTTACGTCTTCATCATCTTCACAATCCTCCTCATCATGTTCTTCATCTTCACCTTCCTGCGAGTGCCCGAGACCAAAGGCAGGACCTTTGACGACATCGCTCAGGGATTTGCTGCCAGTGCAGGGAAACCCTCCTCAGAGCCAGAGGCAGTGGTCGCCGGCCTGACAGAGAACAAAGAACCTGCTCCCACGTCGCCCACAGACAAGGTTCCCATGGTGGATCTTCCATAGGGAGAAGGATGAAGACTCGGTACAACACAGACAACAGGGTTCAAACACATAAATATTGTAAGGAGTTATATTTCACAACACACACAGTGAAAGAGCAGCTGGGTTGTGTTAAACACAGCGTTAAAGATTCCCCAGTCACACAAGCTAAAATAATTGACAGAATTCTCCATAATCCTGATTTAAACATGGGCCAAACTTAACTGAATTACCAGTACTTAATATTTGTTGACATTCCCACTGCCAGCTCCACGCATACTGCCATATAAGAGGATCAACATATGTTCAGTGTTAGCCTAAGTCCCAGGTCTTCAGCTACCCCCAGTGTTAAAAGGTTGAGGGATTGGCTGGGGGTTTACGTATTGAGGTCAAGCTTGAAAAGCTGGTTTTGGCAGCCAGTAGTTTGACCCAAAAGTAAAAGACTGACTTGCTGCCCTGTCTGCCTGCCTGATATGCCCTGCTGCCAAAGGGAGGGAGCCATGTTTTCTTCTTTAGTAGACAGAATAAACTTAGAGATGCTACAGAACTCCCTCTACCCTTCAGGTGCACAAAAAACTGTAGATTTATACAGATATTTTATGTAGAAGATAAGCAAATATATTAGAATGTTTTGCTCTCATCTTGTAGCAGAACATCCCTTGAGAGAACAGGATGTTTGTGTGTTGTTTGAAGTCATTAAAAATAGGACATTTCCATCAACTATACTGTTTGTATGACAATAGGGGTGTAGTCCACCACTGCCACATCTTAAAAAGTCTCCTTATTATATTAAACTCTTGTGTTCTATGATTTCATTGCAGTAGTGCAGTTGTTTACAGTACGCATTACAGCAGTTGGATACAAAAACTCAGGTGGTTATTTGTGTTAAACTGGGCTTCTAACTGTAGCATAGAAAATGCATTTCTCATCACTGTACTTGAAGCTCTCTTGACATCAATACGTAGCAGTAACTTATGCATCATAGGTCATGAAATAAAATACCTTTCAATGTATAAAACAGCATTACATCAAATCAAAACCGCTTGCCAGTGTCCTTTGAGGGATGTGCATATTCATGCTTATTATTAAGGCTGCAGTCAGGAACTCAGAGGAAAAATGGTAAAAAATAACGTAAAAATTCTATTTTACTAAACTGTTACTATATCTTAACAGTAGTGCATAAGCCAGATAATGTGTGAAAAATATCATGTTCCTCTGTGGCCCAAGCGGCATTTGCAAGCCCGAACGAAAATAACCAATCAAAACCGAGCAGCCGTCAGTTACTATTTTCAACATAGCAGTCAGGTCACAAACATAAACAGCATGCTGAAATATGTTTCTGAAAACATTTGAGGAGAGAAATAGTCCTCACAGTAACAGAATATTGATTCATACTTGACCAGTGCTGCTTTGTCTTATGTCAGGATATATTGACAGTTTTGGTATGGTGATGTTGATTAAAAACACTAAATTAATTGTTACTGCATCATGATCATTACAGCACACATGCTTATAAATGTTGTATTTAAACAGATATGGGCACACTCATCAGGAAACACTTTTTCACATTTGAGCTTAGCAGCGTTATCGTTTGCACTTTGCCAGTCTTCTTTCTAATGGCTAATGATTGTCTGTATTGTATGCAGCCCTCTGTTACATGTAAATATACAGTATGTGTTAGGATGAATGTGGTGTTTAGTTGTTTGTTCCTCATGATCTCTGTTATGATGCATCCACTGAGTTTTCTTGCACTGTTACTGAACGTTACTGATGAACGTCAGTATGTTGCTTAATAATAAACGTGAGTGAAAAGTGATGTCGGTTGAGTGTGTGACATATGAGGTGACCTTTACTGTCCTACTGCAATAATACGAGGGGCTTTGAGAAACTAAAGAGGAAATAAAGTTGCCCATCTTTTAAGGGAATGTGTGACTTGAATAACGATCATAAACAGCTTTTTCTGTCTGTAATGCCACGAATCAAAGCAATGAATGTTTAATGTAATTGCAGTCTCTGTGCTGAAGCTAATGTGTGAGAGGTTTGTCTGATATTTCATCTGGTACCCACTTCTGCTCTGGTGTCATTCCATTTCCTTTTCTGCACCGTGGCAAAACCTCAGTCAGCTGTGCAGTTACACACTGTAGAGCTAACCAACCCACTGAAACACTGAAATAAAGAGTTGAGTTGAAAACCAGAGTTGCCTTTCTCTCTATGGCTGCTGCTGCTGAGCAGTTGGGTTTTAAGAGATGTATTCATGGTAATAATGATGACGTTCTAGCGGAGTGGCTGCGGTTGAGGAGTTGAGGTCAGATTTCCCCTTGGTTTCACACAGCTTCAAAAGCCAAACCAGAAGACACATGATGACGAGAAAGAATTTCCCTGAAAATGAAAATGACACTGCACCTCTAAAGAAAACATTCTTCTAAAATTACAGGTCTTTGCTACTGTTTTATGAGAGTAGCTTTAAGTGATGCTTCTTCAGAAAAGAGAACATCAGGACTAACAATTATTTGCTCAATTAAATGATTTATAATTTCGTCCCATGTTGCCAGAGCTACTCTTCAAATCAAGTGAATTCACGATATATAGTCACGATTTCATAACAGAAAGTTAAGAGAAATAGAATCAACAAACATTTCATCTAAGTTGACACAGGGATTAAATTATTGCAGAATAAACAGAAAACTGTTTAAGATGTTTTAATTCCCCACTTAATGACTGGAGGATTGTGATCCATTTGCCTCGTCCTCTCTGAGAGCAAAGAGCCTTTGGTAAAGGGCCCCTGGCTGGCTGGGAATGGGGCCATCTAACTGTGTCAAGCCAACAGGCAACATCTCCCTGCAAGAGTCTACTGAAGTCTCACTCAATGCAGTGAACTGGGGCATGAAAGCCCATCAACAAGCTGCAATGCTGCAGTCTGACCAGCGAGTGGCGTGCATGAGCCAGAGGGCAGCTCAGTTCTGCCTGTTTGCATGTGAGTGTGTCCTGAGAGCGTGCGTGGGTGAGAGTGTGTGTGTGTGTGTGTGTGTGTGTGTGTGTGTGTGTGTTAGGAAAAGCAGAGGATGGAGAGTGTCCAAAAAAACGTGTCTAAATTCTTTTAATTTCCCTTAAAAGGTACAACTGAGAGAAAAAGAAGTTGGGCACTCTCACACACCGCAGCTTGAAAAATGCGAGTTAGCGCAGCGTCCAGACATGTGAGGGATGCCACAGTTTGAGGTACAACCTGCCAGGCGGCCTCACTTGAAACTTGTGCGAGGCATTTTGAGGAGAGCTGGAACTGATGTCGTTAGACGTGTCTAGACAGTTGTTTTAAGGACCAGACAAACTTGTTTATTCATTTTTCCACCTCCTTCTCCCTCTGTCACTCTCTTGTTGACTTTCCCATGCTTTCTCTCTCCATGCTTTGTTCCTTTCAAATATCTATATATATAAAAAAAACCTCTCCCACTCTCCTCCTCTCACTCTCTCTTCTTCCCCGTCTCTCTGACAACAGTGTTTTGTTTACTTCCTCTGGTTGGCAGTCTTCTTATTGTATGTGCTGCTCTGTAAATATTTTTCTCCTTCCCTCATCCTCATCCTCCTCCTCTCTCTCTCTCTCTCTCCCTCTCTGATAAAGGGAGCAAACAGACTCCTCCTCCTCTCTCACCCCCCTCTCTTGCTCTGTCACACACTCACTCTATCTCTTTCTTTCATGCTCTCTCCCTCCCTCTCTCTCTCTGTCAGTGTCATTCTGTAGTGGAGATGTGGAGTGTCTTTCTGTCTCTCTGTCTGTTTTTTCAGCCCAATTCAGCTGAGGAAGGTAAGAACTAAACTTTTACTTGATTATAAATCTATGATGCTGTGTGTGTGTGTTTACAAGAGTATGGCAAGATGGAGAGTTTGCACAGCGCTCCCATCATGTGCTCATAATGAGCCCCACAAGTGAGGGATGGACACTTGGTAAGCTCCTGTAGCTCCTTAAGAATGTGGCTCTCTGGGAACGCCAGGCACTTTGACAACATGTGAAACTGCGGTGCAAACAGCTGCAACGCCAGTCTGATTAAGTTTTTTTTATTATTATTTCCGAGTCCCATCTCCAGGTTGGGACCCCCTGAATAATTACCACCTTTCTGAGTACATCAGTGTATATCCATAAGTATGCAGATGCTTGTGTATTGCCACTGTTGCAGTACATCAGATGGGACTTTGTTGGCATGGATGTGCCAGGTGCGTGCCAAGGCCTATCGTGCTTTCGCAACAAAAGAATATGGAAATGAGGCTTGAGACAAATGAATAATAAGTTCCATAACCTATTTCTCTTTGGCTATGTATTTGGAGACCCTCCCCCTCCCCCCCTGGCCCCTGTCATTCATGATCTCAGGGACGTGAGAGCCCGAGACCCCTGCCCCCTGGGACCGTTATCAGTGCCTCTTGTGCTCCCTTCACTCCAGTCTGTACACATGGAACTATAAGGCCAAGCATCTTAAAACATGTAAAAGTGAGTGAATAATATAGGGACTGTGAAAAAAGCTGATAGTGTGTACTCTTATAGGTGTGTCTGCCTATACATAGCTCCTGCCCTTACATCCTGTCCCCAACACTTGAGAGGGTTTCCAGCCATCGGCACGCAAACTACTTTCAAAGGATCTGGCTGCACGTTAGAAAGAGCTGCACCTGTTTACACTCATCTCCCACTGCCTTTGGTTTGCTGTGAGGTGCGTGTCAGTAATACTCTATAACAGAGGTAACTTATAAGTCAGCTTCATGCCACAGATTTGAGCTGCGTTTGTAACAGATGGTCTGGACTAAGATGAGACAGAGTGGTAGAGAGAAAGAGGCTGCACGGCGTTACTGGCCTACTGACTCTATTTGAGTAATTGAAATAGAGCTCTTCGTAATACAGTATTAACCCAAAAGCATGGACGTCCATATAAATCCACATAAAATGAAACATCTAGTTATGTCACGAAGGGAGGATTTGGCATCTGCCTTGGCTTTGATCGCAGTAAATGTCTGGACTGACTGGTTAACCGATATTACTGTCTGTCTGTCTATTGTTTATTGTCTGTCTACTGCTTCTTAAGTATACATATCAAACACTAACAATCCCTATTTGTGTCTTCTTTCGCACCACAAACCATGAAGAAGTGCAATTTTTAGCCATCATTTCTCGCCATTAAGAATATTAAAGCTAGTTTTCTGTCTCTTTGCATGCAACAAACAACAGAGCGTGTGAGTGACAGGGTGTTTGATTTATCACTCACTCGTCTGTGTAAGTGTTGATGCATTCGCCCACATGCATTGTTGGTACGACGTATTGATGTGGAGCCACATGGCCGGGCGTTTGAACTGTCAGATCTGCATTGAGGATTGTATGTTCAATGTTCACACTGGATTAACACACCACACTGTAGGGGAGGTCTGTGCAGGAGAGCACACCTGATGCCCCTCCAGCTCTTCCTGTCATGGATCAGTGGTGATGCTCACTGAGCTATGCATATCCTGAAATTAACCTTGTATTATTTGAGGAATTTAAGTTATACCCTGATAGGCAAATCCAGTCAGATTAAAATGTTTACCAGCAACGAAACTGACTAAACAGAGAATGACTATATGGTTATAAAAAAAACTATGAAAAGGTTTTGCAGGTGATTTGTACTAAATACTCCAGTACTGCACTGAAAGAAGAAATTAAACTAAACTACAGTTTAAAAAAAGATCTCACAGGTTTCAAACAGAAAGCAGTGAGCAATGCTAGCTTTAAAACTCCCTAAATCCAGTGAGTCACAAAGTCGTGTGGATTCAGACCTCCAAAAAATTATCATTGGAACAGAAACATATCATCATGAAGGTAAACAACAAACGTGTATTTTAGGTACTCACAGTGTCCAGCAGGTAGACAGACAGGTTGACTGGCAGTTAAGCAGGCAGGTAAGCAGGCAGGCAGACAGGTAACTCATCCACGAATTTCATCAGCAACAGAAAGACATGACTGGCTACGTAAATAAGCAGAGATAAAATATGATTACAAGACAAGATAAAAGCGATTTCATTCTCTGCTGATGTAGCATTACTCCTCCATATCTTAATATAGAAAACAACTGTTTGATTCACAGTGCTGAGCAAAATACGAATAGATTACTGTTGACACACATTACATTACTAATAACTACTGTTGAGCATCATATGTAATGCGTTCAGTTAATTTCAGTTAATAGATTACTGTTGACACACATTACATTACTAATAACTACTGTTGAGCATCATATGTAATGCGTTCAGTTAATTTCAGTTAATAGATTACTGTTGACACACATTACATTACTAATAACTACTGTTGAGCATCATATGTAATGCGTTCAGTTAATTTGCTATATACAGTACCTACAGTCTAAGGTGCCTTTCAGGTGAATTTAACACAATAATAACAATGTTACAATAATAACACACACTATTTTAACAAGTAGTCACACTGTTTGGAAGGATTTACTAACTACTCAGCAGCTAGCTTAGGCCCGGTACTTTAATTAAGACAGCAGCTAGGGGTTAGCTAAATACTTCCAGTAGCTAGGGGCACATACCATCCGTATAAAACAACCTGGAATTAACAGCATTTGCATGTCTCCTCTTTTAGAAGAAGCTCTCTGTATTACCTGTGTATAAAATATGCATTATATGAGAAGTGACATTTTGAGATTTTGATATAATTTGTAATTTACGTAGTCGTGAACAGGGAGCCGCTAACGGCCTTAGCTTGCTGGCGTTAGCCACCTAGCTGCTATGTTGGTTAGCTGTTTGGCTAGAAAGGCACAGTTACTCAACATAACATCTCTTTAACTACATTTAAAATACACTGACGCACGTACTTTGACACGGGTTCGTGGCGGTTATAGAAAGTCAAAACTATTTGTCGTCAACACCATTATTCTCCTCACCTGCGTCAGGTGAAAGCCAATCGTACTGGCCAATCAGGAGCGAAGTAGGCCACGCCTTCCTGGACCCGTCTATCAACTGGAGGCCGAGTGACAAAACTCTCATCACCTAACTTCTGACAAGACAGCAAATAAAATGCCCCAAATTTAAAAACAAAAAAACAAACAAAAAAACAAACAAAACAAACAAAACAAAACTGTATAGTAACTGCATAGTAAAGGTGTATTTGTGTGGTGCCCACACCAATATATCAATATCACAGGTGCCATTTCTCTGCTCATCTTGGTACAGTACTTTTACTTTGATAAAATAGTACATTTAAGTTAGACTTTGTACTGGACCCACTCATAAGAACCTCTCAAATATAATCTGTAGTAGTGTTTTGACATTGTATCTTCCATACCTTCTGTACAGAACAAGAAAAACAGCAGGCTGTATAAACTTTCAGCCATGTTGACCTTCTCAGGACCCAGGCTGTCTCTCCTGCCATCACTTGTTCTGGCTTTAAATTGCCATTAATTAGACAGATTACTATCCTTGATCCAGGGTGTTGTAAACTGCTTCTTCAGGACATGATGAATTAGAAAAAGTGAGATAAGAAAATAAATGGCCTACTTGTCACAGTGAGTGTGCAGCAGGATGGATGCCACTAACATCCCTGAAAAGCTTCCTGTTCTTGTCCCTCCTGCCTGCATGAGCACCGAGCTGCAGAAAGACAGAAATCTCATGCTGGTGTGAAGTGGAGGAAACCATCATTCATCAATCAAACCCCATCATTGACACTGCAACACTACACTGTGACCAGGCGATAATTTTAGTAGTGTCTCCGCGCGTCATTTTTAAACAACATTTTAACAACATTTTCTGTGGCTGTTGAGAGCTCTGTAATTCCACAAATGAATCACATGACTGCCATTTGTGATATAAGAGGTTGAAGCTGCCAGGCGGCTGCGAGCCAAAACTCTCTGCTTGGAGCCAGTCAGTGTCGTGGCAGATAGCGTCGGCGATAATACGCCTGTGTGGACAGGCAACAAATTAGAGCCAAAATGTAATTGAAAGATGAACATGTGGTATGGACTGCTGTGACAGAGGAATGTAGCTTGCCGTTTTGAATTTCACATTAAAGCTGCACTTGGCAGTTGGCATTGACTAAACAGCATGAGAGCAAAGTTTAATTGTTGAAGGCTTCACTATCCATAAATGACACCATGAGATTACAGTAAACTGATCTCTGCGATTTACATTCCTCGGCGAATGTTGAGGGTTGACATTGTATGAAAATAATGTTTGTTGCAGACTCTGTCTCTGATAAATAAGTCTAGATTGCTATTGATGGACAACTCAGTGCTGTTTGGAAGCAAAGTTTGTATAATAGTCTCATTTTGATTCTATATTTTCACAATGCCCACAACAAGATACCAAGTAAAATTCCTTGTATGTACAAATGTACATGTATGTATCTATATATATATATATATATCTATATATATATATATATTATGTGCATATATATGTAGCACACATCATCAGTTTTATCTTCAAAAGGCTTGTTATTATGCAACCATTTGTGTACAGTTGAGTGCAGCATTATTGAGGAGAGACTGTCATATTTGTTGTTTCCGTACTTTAAGAACATCATGTCTCCCCCTCTCTGTGATGTTTCACTCCACCTTCGAGGGTAGCCGTTTGGAACAACGGGGTCAGACAACACGTCATAATATGAACTTATTATTTTCCAGTATAACCTCGGCCCTAACTCATGGCACGAGAGCGAGCAAGCGTCCCAAAATGTCAGCCTATTCCTTTAAGATTAGTTCCTCAGAACCTTGTAATCAAGGAGGAAGTTCAGTCGTGGTGAAAGGCTCTGCTACCTGTGCCTGTTGCTGCCTGTTCAGCTCGTTGCAGGCGTTGCTCTGTCATCTAACCTGGTTTAAGTGCTGTTTGTTGCAGCTGCACTTTCATTCAGCCATGCCAGAGAAATTTTGATAACTCCCTTTGACGTCTGCATGCTTATTTCTGGAATCACGTTAATCCCCCCTCTCCACTCCTCCACCCTCCACCCTCCTGCTCCCTCTCTGTCTTGGCGTTTCACTCTTTCGTTGTGGTTGTTTGTAATGATGGTTTAGTGAAGGCCCTGTCCTTGACCCTCTGTCTGTGGGTTGGAGCATCTGGAGCGTATAAAGAATGGGTGGAGACGGGCGGATGAGTGGACAAAAGACAAAACACAATCTGACCACTGCTGAGAACGCTCGCAGACACTGTGGGAATTTTCATTGAAACTGTGTGTGTATATGTGTGTGTTTTACCGGTTAGCTCATAGTGACTCTGTGTGTTCTTTACAGATGCATTTACTTTGGTGTGAATGCGTATTACACACTCACACCCCACTAGCCTGCGTTAATATTAACACAAAATGTCTCTGCTGGGTGTCAGCGGGGCTCTATTGCCTGGAAAGTGTGTGCCAGTGTAGCATACATCCACCGTCAAAGAGGCGTGACATGAACAGCGGCACTACACTTAGCGCTGGAGAGTGTCGGAGCATGCATGACCACACCGAGAGGCAAAGTGTTGGGCAAAGAGAAGTGGATGGAGAGAGGGTCACTCAGCTGAAGTGAACACTCCAGTGTCAGAGAGGACAGTGGTGAACTAATGCAGGTCACCTCTGCACAATAGAAAGGGACATTTACACCCACGCCACACACACAGAAAGAGAGAGGGAAAGCGACAAAGAAGCACATTCATATGCACAAACACAATCCTCTCATCCTCTTCTCATTCCTCTCTCATAATCCTACCTTTTACTTTCTATTGGCCCCTCTTTTTCTCTTTCTGGGCTATCAAAGTGATTCCCAAACAAACAACAGATCTGGCATCAATAATGGAGCAGAGCGTATCTCTTTATTCAACGTACAGACATGCCTACCCTGCTGTCACTTTTTAGATGAATAATACAGACATGCAGGAAGGGGAGATGAAAGGGACAAGGGACAGGATGGAGGTAGAAAAGGGGGAAAGGTATGGAGCAGTAGAGTGAGTAAAAGACCAGAGTGGAGCAGGAAGACGTGAGAGATGGCGTGCATTAACACAGCACTCAGGTCCAGATTGCAGACTCAGCACTTCTCCAAACTGTCAGGGAAAAACTTTGAGTGTCTCGGCCCTCAGATGGACCAATAACAGAGATGCTGTGGTGCATTTCTCTGAGAGTTAAATAAAGGGGCTTTTACTGCCAGCAAATATCCCTTTCTTTTGTTTGACTTTGTCTTGCACGCACACACACACACACACACGCATGCACGCACACACACACACACTCACAAGATCTGGTCATGATGCCTCAGCTCAAGCTAATCCTTGAAAGGTGTGTGCAACATGGCACTTATTGCTTATCTAAGGATGCTGAGGTGAATTATTTAACGTGCTAATATCACGCTATGAGCCACGCATGAAGCTCTTGAACATTCCTCCATGTAGTCACAGGGGTTGTCGCAGAAAGAGCGGAGGCGACATGAGGACCTGGCGTCCCCACGGCCTCACGACACGAAACTAAATAGTAAAGGCATAAATATTAATGTCAAAATAGTTTGCTGTCTATTATTTATGCATGACTCTGCCCCGAAGCAGAGGGTTAATTGAATTTGGAATGACACTTTTGCAGCATTTGTGTGTGCGTGTGTGTGCGTGTGCGTGGGTGTGCGTGTCTGTGTGTGTGTGTGTGTATGCTGGCCTTTATTTGATTTAAATAAGATGATGCTTAATGAGGTCAGGATGCGTGATATATGAGCGTGTGTGATGCACTTTATGCATGACATGTTTGTACCTATTAAAATAATGTATTAAGTCATATGACTCATGACTAGAGACTAGAGGCCTAATCAGACGGTCATTGATGTCATCACACACAGGTGTGATGACAGGTGTTTCTATTATTTTGTCCATTTATATAAATGACAGCAGGTGAAACAGGAACACCTCTCTGTATAATACAGCTCACATCCTCCAAAAGCTGAATCATTTCATCCCCAATATTATAACCTTCATGAAGGGAGCATTTACACAGCAGGACAGTTGTACCCAATAGTTGGCTGTAATGTTCTGTTGCAGATGCATCATCGATCAAAGCAGGAAGCGTGTGCCACTAATTGAAATCATCATTCTTCTGAAAGGCTTTAAACACTCTCGGTGGATTCTCACTGCCAAGTTATCCAGACATACGCTGGAAAAAAAAGCTATTTCTTTCGACGCCCCTGTGGCTGCATATAATCCTTAGCAGTCACAGTGCATTTGTACACTCTTTCTTGATACAATTCATATCACTCCAAAATACTGGAGGACTTCCATGGAAAATGTGTGATTTAACAAGATTGACATAAAGTGGGTGAAAACAAACAGACAGACAGACTTGGGGGGGGGGGGGGGGGTTAAGGGTCTCCATCTGTGAGTATAATCCTTAAAGAAATGTGTTTATAGCACAGTCAGAGAACAGAACGCTGAGGATGAATTTATGTCGTAAACCACAAATGATATCTTGTTATTTGTTTGAGTTATTCAGAAATCGTGGGTTCAGTGTTTTTGCACAAGCCGTTTGGGGAGACACTACCTTTTCAAATCCCGTCCTGTGTGTGACGATTAGCCTCCTTTCTCTCCAGTGAACGATTGTATGACATGAAATTATGTCATACAAATTGTATGACAACAATGACAAGAATTATTTAAACAGTGGTGAATGGCTGCTGTGTGTGTGTGTGTGTGTGTGTGTGTGTGTGTGTGTGTGTGTGTGTGTGTGTGTGTGGGCGTGTATTTATTTATGGGGACATAAATCTGATAACACACTCACATTGTGGGGACTCACCGTCCTTATGGGGACAAAATGCAGGTCCCCATAATGTGAACTGTTACATTTTATAAAATGTTGGAGAACATTTAATGTTAATGTAAGTTTAGGATCAAGGGAGGTGTCTAGGAAATGAATGTAAGTCAATGTAAAGTCCCCACGATACACAAATACACTGTGTGTGTGTGTGTGTGTGTGTGTGTGTGTGTGTGTGTGTGTGTGAACAGGCCTTTGGGTGATTAGTACTGTGCTTGATGAATTCAGGCACTGTGTGTTTTTCTCCATTAGCTCCATCTGTGCGAACATCCAAAACCTAAAGTCTGATGTTTTTGCCGCCTCTGTTCATGGCAAACTTTGGCCTGCGTTCAATCGGCGGCTCCCCAACAGAACCGAGCCCAGACTGTGCCAGACTGAAGGAACGGCAGTCGCCACGGTTTTGGAATACTAATGGGAAAATTCAAGGGCTTCTGTTTTGTGTGGGAAGCTGCCATGCGTCAGCATGCGGCACTCAGCATTTAAGTCACTTTGTGTGTGTGTGTGTGTGTGTGTGTGATTCCCTTAACCAGCTTGCTTTTTAAAGCACTTAAACCTAAAAGCAAATTATGGGGAAAATACACTCCAACATGAATGTCTGTTCTTGTTATTTCAGTCTGGAAATAAGCAAATGCCTGTAACAAAGTGGAAACCAATACTGAACATATTACCCTCCATAAAATAGTTCCCTTTGGGCCAAACTACTACAAGAAGCATCAGCTTGATACATTTGAACATAATGTGACAGTAACAGTGTTGGCCTTTTAAATTTTGGAACATGTGACCTTTAATCACAGTGCCCCATCAGGTCAATCAGTTAAATTTTTTAAACACCAGAGCACTGTGACAAAACGTATCATCACTCAGAATCAGTTATTAGCTTTGACAGATGCACACAGCTGGAGCGCTCCTTTGTTTTTTTGCATGAGGGAGAAAACCAAGCAAGGCCTGTTCCACCACCAGTAGACCAGCTGACAGCTATCTGTGATATTTAACAAAAAACAATACTTCACAAAGTTCTTCTCAACTCAGCATCGCTGGGGCAGATTCAAGCTCTTGATGGCGTCACAGAATCACACAAGCCTTGAAAGAATATCTCATGATGACAAATTCTGTCACAGTTACTTCTCGTATTAACACTCATTCTGCTCAGGCTTAAAGTCTTTGAGTGTCAATCAGTAGCATCAAGCTGAAAGCTGCTCTCCTTGCTTGGCTGTTTTTCTCACTTGTCTTTGTCTCTGCTTCCTCACCTGTCAGTGATGCTGCTGGACACTACAGAGTCTACCTCAGAGCTGGGCTGGACCACCTATCCAGACACAGGGGTAAGCAGATGTCTCCCAGCTGTTGGCGCATTATAATCACATTGTTTGTGATTGTGTGATTGTGTTTTGGTGTAACTAACGAGGGATTAAATGCAAGAATACACATTTGCTTTACAGAAACTGTCCTGCATCGTAACTGATAAACATTCATCATATTCTGCTTCATAATTTCTTCATTAATCAATTAATTGTCACTTGATCAATCATCTAAAACCCAAAGATATTTGGGTTTACAATCATTTAAGGAAGGAATAGTGTCACACTTATGAAGCAGGAAATGTTTGATTTTTTATTTGAAAAAAATGTCTTAATTGAGATTCAAAATAGTAAAGTTACATTAAAAGAATGTAAGTTTTGGTAGGAATTTAATTCCATTTTTAAAATGATTATTTTATGTATTAGGTTAGTCACAATCCGCTGGTCTAGAAAGTAATTATCAGGACAGTTTATTTTCAAATACTGTGTATATTTGAAAAAAATGTATCTCAACTGATCATAAATGCTCTATACATAATATATATCCTTTAAAGCTAGCATGGACACAAAAACACATTTACAGAGAGAGATCTTCATACTCTGTAAACATGTTGACTTGGTTCACAAATGTCCAAGCTGTTAAAATCTGAACAGACAGTCTCACATGGAAATCCAACATGAGCTCTGTAGTATCCTTTTGACAGTTGGCACATTTTCTAAGGCTGTATTGACTGCAGTGATTCAGATAAACAGCAGGAATAATCAGCAGGTGTCCTCTAAACGCTCTCTGCTACTGTTCGCTGTGGACACCTCGCTGCTGCAGACAATTACAGTTTGCAGAAAGTTGCAGATCCCAGTTTGAAGATGAAAAACAAGAATGTAAATTTGTCATCTCTGGCTGAAATCAAGAGTTCTTATCTTGCAGGATTTCTGCCATCTGACACTGATCAGTGGAGCTTTTCGGCTCAAACAGCCTGAAAATGAACGGATGATGGTGAATCATTCTTCAAGGCTAATTTTTTTTTGATTTGCTCTATCAGTCTCTACTGTGTGTTTTCAACTGTGATGAATTGCACTGGTTGAACCATAGTGCTGTTGTTCTCGAGCTGCTTTTTTATTAAAAGCTGTCACATCACCTTGAGCTGTGTAAATAAGTGTGCGAGTGCATGTGTGCTTGCGTGACTGTGCCAGGGTCAGATCCTGGGTCACTTAAATCCATTCATCTGTGAGTGATTGTGGCTCACTTCTAATATGGCTCATAATTACACACACACACACACACACACACACACACACACACACACACACGCACACACGCACACACATACACACACACACACACACACCGTCTTCATTGCCATCATCTTTGAGATAATCAGTCAAACTACAAGTGAGAAACAGACTGCATACTCATTCTGTGCAGGAAATTCCTAAGTGCCAATTACTCTCCGGAAAAATCCAGAACAATATCATGTTCAGCCTCTCTCTGCCCATAAATGGTTGATGTGCAAAACATCTGCACATCTATCACACATATAAATTTTGTATCACACAGTTCATGAAATAAAAACAAGTCACAACCTTTAACGCCACATTTATACGTGCTAGTTTTGGCAAACAAGTGAGCTGAAAATTACGACCATCTACCACCAGAATTTCACTGGTGAGTCAGAAAGGTGCCAGATGAAAACACAAACCAACATCTGGCGAGCATACCCGCTCGCAGGGAGCCTTTTTATCTCATCTTACACTGAAGTTTAGCTTTACACGCCGTCATTATCGCCCCAGTCTGGCCTCTGTAATTGTACATGATGTTTGATTAATTAGGGCACCATGTGTGTTTGGAATTTCTGAAACATGATGGCAGCTGCTAATAGGATGCCATCCATATGTGTGTGTGTATGAGGGAGGGAGTTAGCATGTGTGTGTGTGTGGTCTGCCTTATGTCCACACTGGGGTCACACACTTGACATAATACAAGTTGATTGGGGATGGCATGTACAATTGGGGACAAAGTCCATGTCCCCAGTTGTTCAAACCTTGATTTTGGGACAGTGGTTTGGGTTAGGGGGTTAGTTGTTGTAGTTAGGCTTACGGTGAGTTTTTAGGAAATCAAAGTTTGTCCCCAAAGGGAGGGAAAAATGCCTAAATACCCCAAAGGTGACTTAAACCAATGTGTGTATGTGCGCACGCACGTGAGCAAGTCAAGCACTTGCAAGAGTTTTTTTTCTTTATGGTTCCTAGATGAGAAGTGCTTTTGAGATGGAGATATGGTTATTTGACCTGGGGCATCAAGCTGAAGTAGAAAGACAGACCAAGAGAGGGTGTGTGTGCGTGTGTGTGTGTGTGTGTGTGTGTGTGTCCTTTTTTTAACCCTTTCGTCACTTCTCTCTTCACATCCCTTCTTTTCTTTGGCCCGAGGCTCTGTGGATATTCCTTTCTGTGCTCTCCTCCTGCTTCTTCTTGCCACCCTTTTAATGTACCGACAGGCTCTGCCTCTTTGTCTCTGCCTCTGTCTCCATCTTTTAATCTTTCCTCTCGTTGCCCTTCACAGTCCCAGAGCTGCTGCATCTCTGCTTCGTATACTTTCTTTTATCCCACCAACTCAATCGGTCCTTACTTCCCCTCAGTGTCAAAACTCTCGACTTCTTGGTCTTTTTGTTCCTCCTCTCCTTGTTTTCACACACTACTCCTCTGTTGTGTGTTTGCTTTCTGTGTGTGTGTGTGTGTGTGTGTGTGTACATGTCTTTGGTCATCTATGCATGCCTTCCTCAGCTTCTATGTGTTTGTGTCCGAGGCCTTTCCCCTCCCAGTGCTCCGTCACTGGAGGGATTGCGTTGCTCTATGGCATTTCGGTTCAAATTAAATCACAGAGATGAGTCGTCCCTGTTATTTTTTTTTCCAAGGCTTCATACACACCCGTCGTCTGTGTCCGTTTGTTGTCTCCATCCTCTTCCTTTCTTAATAAGGAAGAGAGAAAATGAGAGAGGGAGAATCAGGGAAGGGAGGGGATTTTCAGGGCTACAAAACTGGTGATTTTTCACAGAGGTACAGAAGCAGACTGCCTGCAATGCCACCACAATTCTTTCCCTGCCTGAAAGTCTCAACTTTTTGCCACAGGCTTTTGCTGGGGTCACCTCACACGCATACACTTTCAGTCTACTATTCTCCCACGTTTTGTCTCACCCCGTTGCTCCCCGTCTGCATCCCTTCTTCCCACCATGTGCGCCATGCGATTCCCCTCTCTGACATGTCATGTCTGACAGAGAGGGAATGGCGGTGAGAGTGAAAACGATATTTTTCACTCCATTAGACTGACTGCGCCTCTGCTGACTGATCTTATCTTTATTCCCATTGGTCCAAATATGAATGCAATCCCTCACTTGTGATGCTACAAAGGTTTTTGTTCTCACTGGGTGTCAGAACCACACAGACAAAGAGACATGAGCATGCAGACACACATGAGACACACACACACACACACACACACACACACACACACACACACACTGTGATACTGGGTGTCAGGACCTTTTGTCCGTCGCTATTGTTGCATGGAGCATAATGATGATGAGGCCTAATGCATAATTCCTCTGTGTTACAACAGAAAAAAGGCCCTGCTTGTCACTTAGGGCTACACAGGCTTAAAGCAGAGCCTTTTCATCCTTAGAGGCAGCGTACTGTATAATTGGTGAAACTAAACCCCTCGCCTACATTTACATTTTGACTCAGATGACAGTCTCTCCACGCTGCTTGTCTTTTTTTCCCCATGAAGCCACCGAACATGCGTCAAAATCCATTTGTGCATCTACAAGTATTCATCCATCCATCCATTTTCTACCGCTTATCCTCACATAGGGTTGCGGGGCGGCTGGATCCTATCCCAGCTGTCTTAGGGTGAAAGGCAGGGGACACCCTGGACAATTCTCCAGTTCATCACAGGACACATAGAGACAGACAACCACTCACACTCACATTCACACCTATGGTCAATTTAAATTAGCCAATTAACCTAATCCCCATGCATGTTTTTGGATGGTGGGAGGAAACCGGAGTACCTGCAGAGAACCCACGCAGACATGGGGAGAACATGCAAACTCCACACAGAAAGGGAATCGAACTCGATGCCTTCTTGCTGTGAGGCAACAGTGCTAATCACTGCACCATCGTGCCGCCCTACAAGTATTCAGATTCCCAAAAATGTAACAAAATCTGCTCATTTTATTACATAACAGCAGCCACCTGTCACATGTGAACAGTGATGCTCATGCAAATGACAAGCCAGTGCAGGAGAAAACCATCCATGTGTCACATTATCAAACTGAATTCTTGTTATTATAATACATTATCATACTTCTGTGACATATTCAATTGGAAAATGTCAAGGTCATATTTTAGTGTCTGAACTTACTTCCTCTCACCTTGTAGTTTTATTTGCTGGGAGTGTGAAATTATTGTCTCTCATATGTCCACCTTCATCTCAATATAATAGAGATGAATGAAATATTGTTTATAGTATTCAAAGCTTTGAAGAACACATTTCAAAAGTTCAATATCAACACATCTTTTCAGAGGTGTCCTTGTAACACACTGGGAAATAGTAATGGAAAATTAATAGAAAAGCCTTTGATGCAGATTTTTTTTCAGCACTGAGGATTTTGATCTTGATCTGTTGGTCAGTCAGTCAGAGTGAATATCTCCAAACCCACTATTGGATGAATAGCCATGAAATTTGGCACGGACATTCATGTTCCCCTAAGGGTGAATTGTAATTGTACTGCATCACAATGATTGCCATTTAAATAAATGTACGTTAACTCTGTCGCTAAAGGACGTAACATAGTGGTGATGGAGCCTGTGGCCCGCTGATGTAAGTATTGCAATATTCACATTCAAATTACGAAATGTGTCTGTGGGGACAAATAGAAAAATAATACTGTATTCCTCACAGTTTTTCACACTCACAAAAATAGAAATATAAACAAAAAAACAAACTGTTGTACAAATAAATATATTTTTTATATTCTATTTCTGTGTCAGCAAAAAGACTCAATTGTTTTCGCTCACATTTTGCCTCTGTTTATCTTACATCATCAGATCAAAATTGAATCTCGCTAACACTGTTTTTACTTTACAAATACCTGCAAAGCCAGTGATGTCACTTTGTGCCAATTACAAAATGTCAGAAAGCTCGGACACATCAAACATTAGTGTCAGTAAATATCATCATTCTACTCATGCAAATGTGAACAATATAATCTAAATGGCTAGAGTCCAGTGGAAGGGAGAAAACTAATTGAACAAATTATCTCTTTGTCTTGAAATGTGTTGTGCTCTCAGTGGATGGCTCAAATTGTTTAATAAACTTCTGGTTTTATAATCAGTGATTACCTAATAAGCCAGAGGACAGTCTATAGTGGATAACTAGGACATGCAGATGACCTACATCTTTTGGGATGGTAAAAGCAGAGCTTTTCACTTGGAGATTCAACACTAGTGTGTATGTTGTATCAGAACAAATCCTCTTTTCCACTGAGGATGAAGATGTCAAACACACAGTGTGTGATGTTGGTAAAGTACAGGACCCACATGTCAGCAACACCAGCATTATGCTCAATATTTACCATCCAACATGTAAAGCATCTTTTAAGATATAGAGAAGATTCATGTCTTTGGACAAACTGTAAACACTCCAGGGCTCTCTGCTTAAGACCATGTTTCTCTTCTGCAAAGCTGAGTTTACATAAGCTGATAATATTGTTTCTGTCTCTCTCAGTGGGATGAGGTCAGCGTCCTGGACGACCGCGGGAAGCTCATACGAACCTTTGAGGTTTGTAATGTCAACCAAAATCCCCGTCTGCAAGACAACTGGTTGGCAACACCCTTCCTGTACCGCCACTCGGCACCGCGGGTGTTTGTCACGCTGCGTTTTTCTGTGCGTGACTGCGCCAGCCTGAGATCACCATCACCTACCTGCCGAGAGACTCTCACCCTGTACTACAAACAAGCCGACTCCCAGAGAGAGCTGGAGAGGACCTGGGCAGCTGAGGTGAGACAGAGCATGACACGTACATACAAAATATTATTTTACACTGTTATGAGCACCATGTCACATTAATGTATCTGTTTTTAGAACAGGCATGATCTGATATCACCAAGTAATTAACAGTTACTTTAGGTGCAATTCACAACTGAATTAAGCAGAAATTAATTCCAGTTGTTTTTTTTTTTGTCCCTGCTTGAGGCAAAGGACCTCATTAAGCAAAGTAAAATGCAAGATTCATTGATGTTACATCAAAACAAAACCTCCCATCATCTCATGACAAGGACAAATAGTACAGTCATCCTGATTGTTGTTGTGCTTGTGAAGAGAAGGAGTTGAGATTGAAGCACATACTTGTTGCGGACTGCGGTTTTACAAAATGCAAAAAAAGTGCTTCTGTGGTCGCCAGAAATGTCACTTCAGTCCCACTAATTACATCTTTAAGGCATAAATTTTGCTCATTGCAGGAAACTCACTCATCCTTGTGTGTTTTTAGTGGCTGACACGGACTGTCCAAAGATGTTTTGTTTATTCATGCATAGTTATGCGTGTTGATATTTTTTTTCTGGTACATTTTGAGCCTGAATTGCCTGAGCTACATGTGCAGTCGCAGTCTCAGTGGGAGGGATGCAGTATTTGTATAGATGAATGCATTTCTCCTTAGGGAAGTGAGATGCTTTTTAAAAAATGCAAATGAAAGCCTGATGAGAGTCAAGAAGCACTGCATCGCTGAATCTCTTCACAGGAACTTGAGCACGAACCCCTGCTGGGACCCATGAACATCCAAATCAACGTTTACCCTTCGTGCTGAACCACTGCATATCATAGATGTTGGGAAAATCTGTCGTATTTTAATGCCCATCTCACTCGTAAACCACGCATCGTTTCCATGCTATTTTGTTTCCTCTTGACCTCTAATCAGTATCTTTCCCTTCACCGCTGCTCTTTCCTCACCGCAGCCATCTAGTGGAGAGAAGGAGACCAGGGAGGGTTGGGTGAAGATCGACACCATCGCGGCCGATAAGAGTTTCTCCAAGGTGGAGCCCAGTTCACCACATCAGTATCAACCCAACAGATACAGCCGAATCAACATCAAGACACGCAGCTTTGCTCCGCTCACACGCAATGGGTACTCGTCTCTTTGTTACTCATGCTTAACTAACATTATCACTCCCAAGGGTCTGAATGTCCTCCATCTTAACACGTGGCCCTTGTTTCAGCTTTGTCTTGGCCATCGTCGACAGTGGAGCTTGTGTTTCCCTCATGGGTGTGTCTATCTTCTACCGCCGCTGTCCAACCACTAGTGTGTATTTGGCGTCCTACCCGGCGACTCCCTCAGGGGTGGAGCCGACTGCCTTAGTTCCTGTGAGCGGGACGTGTGTCCCCCACAGCAAAGCACAGGGAGGCACGCCCCCACGTATGCACTGTAACGCTGAGGGGGAGTGGATGGTTCCCGTAGGAGGATGTGTCTGTGATGAAGGCCATGAGCCGAACCTCAATGGATCCGCCTGCTTGGGTAAGTCTGAGGAAAACTGATCATTGACTTTTGAGAAACATATTAAATAAAAAAATGGTTAAAACTGATGCAGCAAAGGCCAGATATCCTGACTTTTGTCCCTAATAACGATCACACTCTAAAAACGTTTAAACAAAATTCCTACACTTCCCATCATGCAACTAGATTAACACTAGATAGGTAATGCTGTGAACCCAAACTGAGATACCACCAATTTTTCCAAAGTTTAAAGAAAAAAAATATCATTATGCTGTAGAACAACACATTGTTGGTTGTGTGTAATCGCTGGGAAATTTGAAGGTCATCACAAATAAAAAAAAAAACCAAGACTCTCAACCAGTAGCTCTGTCACAGATGAAGTATGGCAGCAGTGCAGATCAAAAGGTTTATAAACAGACATAACTTTAATAAGGAATCCAAACAAAGCAGCAAAATCTCCAGACTCAACTCTCCAAAACTTAATTGTCCAGAACATATCACAGTGGAAATAACACAGGATACACCGGAAGCAGTCAAAGAAATGGTGAGAGAACAGGTGAAGTGAGTGCAGGAGGGACAGGAAGTAAAACTGCACTAGACACAGGAGAGGACATCAACAAAAAACTGACAAAACTAAAAACATCCAAACAACTGTTGTTACCACAGATATAATTCCTTGTTAACTGATCAGTGAATTTCCCATTTAAATGCACAAAGCAGTGACTTCGTTTGGGGGACCAAAAACAAATACTGGTAATCAGTCAGTTTTTTTGAGTCCAGTCCTGACTTCCTGTCAGCTCTCTTCTTGGTATTTGCTGAGATACGAAGCGGCTGGTTCGATAACGAAAGGAGCTGCTGTCACCCTGATGCACAACTGCGTTTGATGTACAGACCAGAGGGAAACAAGGGCAGGCAGGTCGAGTTGGGTTGAGAGTCAGAGAGCCTGTTATCGAACCCATGCGGTACATTTGCAGTCATGTAATATCTCCATGTACACTGTTATGAATAGAAAATGATAAGTAAAACAGAGTTGTATGGATCTTCATGCTGCTTCATTATATTGATAATTTACTGCTACTGAAGAGGAGAGGCAGTGCTCAGCGTTTGTAAAACTGGTTTAACACATTTTTTTACTACTCAAAGTGGATGTGAGTAGAGGGGAGAAAAGTGGAAAAAACTGAGAGATGTCCAGACGGACAGGAAGGGATATGGGGAGAGTTCAGGAGGAGGGAGAGAGGAGGAGAGGGAGAGAGCCACAGTGAGAGGGATGTGACACATTTAGGTCATGGCGACGTAAAGGCCACTCGTCTGTGAACAAGTGACAGAAACCGCAGGGGGAGAGGAGGGGAAACAGGGAGAGGTGGAGGGAGAGTGAAAGATAGGAGGATGCAAGTTAATGACTTAAAGAACTGAGCAGGCAAAAATATTCTGAGGGCGTGAAGCCAAAAGAGTGTCTTTGTATGAATGTGTGAGTGTGAAAGTGTATTGTGCCGCAATGCTGATATGCACTTTTTCTTCTGTTAATGCCTGGATTACAGTGAAAGACATGAGGAATTTCTACGGCCATAATTGCTCAGCTGCCTCACACAGAGGCCCTCGAAGTCCTAACTAACTCCAGCACAATTAATCCTCCAGTCCTGCCAAGTCAGCTGTGAAATGCCTTCATGCTCTTTTGCTTTACATCTGCACTCGGGTTGCCGCTTGTGTTTGTCTGCATTTGATTGATATTTACTGACAAATCACCCCTCAAAAATGCTCAGCTGCCTGAGCAAAGGCCTCCACTGACTGTCTATAAATGGTCTAACACGTTGCTGCCCACGCTGCTCCGGCGTTTTGTTCTGACTCTCATCTGATTATGTTTTGTTGATCACTTCACTGACTAATGATGTGGATTGGCATCATTGTTGTCCTCTCTGGCTCCCTGGGAGTGTCGAGAAAAGAGGCAGATGGTCAGTCGTCTGGGATTATTAACAGTAGCCGATCCTTGTTCTCACTTCAAAGTGGAGCGCCGAACTTTCTTGACTATTCAAACTTGAACATTTTGTTCTTGTGTGAATAAGTAACGAGCACATTTAATAATAGCAAAGTCAGTTGCTCTGCGCTGAACTTCTTGTTGGAAGTCGATTTTAGCCCCATAAAAACAATACATTGTAAATGAAATAAATGTCTGACTGTGAGTTTATTACTGATTGTCATATTATTTTGTCAGTATTATAATTGCATTAGGGGCTCTCTGGGCTCCTGTCAATCATGAACCCCTAGAGTCCATGCTGATACATACAGCCCATTTGTAGTGGTTATATGGTAATTCGGGATGTTTTCTAGCGGGTATATGGCATACACCTGCATATCAAGTAGACTATACCACTGCCTTTGCGTTTATATTTCCTCCTTTTTAACTATTTATATCTTACTGTATAAGTAAATCACGACAGTGATGATTAATGTTGTTTGTTATCCATGTGAGGATAGTACCCCCACAAGCAAGACATCAATTTTAGGGACTAATAAGGGACTCCAGATGTCTCCTCCTCATATGAAAATTAATATAATTGTTAAATGATTGCCTTTAACGGCACACAGCTTTAACAGCTTTCTATTTTAAGATTGCAAGGGTACATAATTTATTTGTGAAAGTGGATTATTACAGCAAACTAAAACTAAAAAATAAGCTCTCCACAAACTATCATTTTTAGTCTATTGTTAAACATTATATTCATTTAGAGTGAACACTTGACACACACGTTAGCAGCTTCACAGCTTAGCATGGCTTTATGTTGGTAGGTTGGCCCACCACTTTGGTCCAGATGGAAAAGTCTCAGCAATTATAGGATGGATCTTGAGCCCCAGAGGAAGAACCCTACTGGCTTTGTTGAGCCTTCATTTTTCACTTAAGCCGTTAAATACTTCATACCGTACTCTATAAATTTGGACAAAACTTTTGCAGACATTCATGATCTCCAGGGGATGAATCATACTAATTTTTCCTCTAGCTTCAATAAATGAGGTTAATTTTTTTTATAGTATTGGATGGCTTAGTATAACATTTGGTACATGTTCCTGTCTTTTTCAGGATGAATAAGTTTGATCGAGTACCATCATTATCATTATTCATCATTAGAGTTGTGTCTTGCTCAAGGACAGCCTGACATGTACTTTTTGAACTGCCAACTGTGTTGTTATTTATTTAGAAGAACTCTCAAAATCTCAACTCATCTGTGTCACTGGGACTCTGAGGTTTGATCAGATCTGATTGAAACCTACATGAAGCAAACAACCCCAAGACTGTCTTTAGGTGTTGATTCAAATTTAGCTGGATCCTAGCTGGTATATGCAAATATCATGTTTTCGCAATGCCCACTTAAACTAATGAAAAGAGCACATATAGAGTGATCTGTCCTGTGAAATAACTGTTTTAAATTTAGCAGAAAACTGCGTTCACTTGGAATCACAACAGAGTTTTCCAGATCTTTAAAATATGTAATAATTTTGTGTGTTTTTACTTATAATTTTCACTCACTCTAAGATCAGATCTGTTTGAGATGAAATGAATCACTAGAAGTGATGACAACAACACTTGAGAGGAACTAGTGTGAAAACTAAACAGTTGCCTCTTAATCTGTTTCGTGTGATGCTTGATTATTCTGATAATTCAGACTCACTAAAACAACTCTCCACCATTTGGACTGATGATAACAACTTAAACAGCCAACTAAAACATCAAACACTTATAAAAGCACAGCTGGCATTTTGGCAGCCAGACATTAAAAGATCATTTATCAATTATTTATAAAGTTGTTTATCACAAGCATGTAACATAAAAAAGAGCATAAATGAAGGCCATGACATTCAAAGCTCAGGCTTGGCTGGAAACTCGTCTTCAGGCTTCTGAAAAATGATAAGGACAGAGGCAGACGACAAGCAGCAGCTGTCTGACGTTTTTCTCCTTTGACATTTGTTTCCCACAAGGGAGGTAGAGAGATGGAGAGAAGCACAAACATGACTGAGCATGAGACACAATTACACCTGTTCAGCCAAACATGAAACAGTCCTTTAGTTTTGGGCTTGCCGAGCTGGTCCGGCCTGACAGTACATTGTCTCCAGACAAGCTCCTTCCCTCCGTTTGATTCCTCACGAACATTAAGCCACTCTCGAGGATTTGGGACAAGGATTAGTGCTCTGAGTTAATTTGGACCGATGTTTGTATTTTCTGTAGCTTGGCTATAGCGACTACTTGCTCTGCGAGCGTAGTCTGGCCAAGATGCCTTGTAAACTAATTTCTCAGAGGGCGGGCTTAACCCACGTTTATCAAATGCCTCTGTGTGCTACTGGATGAAGCTTCAACCAATCAAAGCACTCTTTCCTCTGACGTATGCGTAGCAACGGAAACTGCTTGATCCAGTTCTGCGAGCGTCATTGCCTTAAACACGCCTCAATCGAGCCGTTGGAAAAGCTCAATTTTCATTGGCCTCCATTTTTAGGTGAATCTGAAATCGAAGAGAACGGCAGCTTGGCCAGACTGACTTGGTCGCGAAATTTTGTGAAGTGTCACAGGAAGCATGGGCGAGCCCAGGGTATATTTTCTGTGCCTGAATTATTCAACATGTCAGACTGTCCTGATTTGTCATCCAGACAGACACATCCACTAACTATCCCGAGGCTTGCTGTGATGGAAAACACGAGCATTTGACCAGGGGAGGAGATACAAATGCAAACACGATATTATTTGATTGAGTGTGATGGGATGCTCCTCTCTGGTTCCAAAAATCTTCACCAAACTGGCTGAATAGCTTCCTCCAGTTGGACAGGACTTGTTTAAGTTTTGCCTTTCACGTTAAATAATATTTTTTTCTTCATAATTGTTCTCCACCATGATGTATCAAGTGTGCACTTAATGCAATGTTGACAGTCCAGTCAATCCGTAAAGATCAACCATTGAGCAGAGTGAGAACAGAGTGAAATGATCAATAACATCCAGTATTGATGTTGCTGTGGAGAGCAGATGATGTCAAATGAACCTGATCACATGCATGCTGGATCATCACTTTTGAAAATGGTCTTTATTTAAAGAAAATAAGTTTGATTTAAGTTTGAGCCAAAAAGAAAACTAAGCTCTGTGCCCAAGAAACATTTAGGATATGTTTTCACTTTAATGATTTTTGAGAGGTAAATGCACCACTAGTAAAAGTGAAGTGGACTAGTTTTGATTGTGTTTAGTCTCATTTAGCCGCTTGTTCGCATTTGACAATGTGAAGGGTCTCTCTTAGTGATAAACCCACAGAGAATCATCACCCGACTCTAAAAGAGTGAATACTGGACTCAGACACACAACTCTAAATCAATGATGTATTTTCTATAACTGTTGGGCATATTAATATATATTTACTTATTTAAAAAATGTGAATAAACTGCTCATCAAACCCCAGTTGAGCAGATGCACAGCATTAACAGGAAAATTCTGCACAGTGAAAATGATCATCTCCCAAAATTTAATGAGGTACAAAATTACAGCTCCACCTACAATTAATATAATTTGTGTCATGCAGTTTCCTAATTATAATTGGAAATGTCTTTTTTTTTCTTTTATGTGTTGCCTCAGCCGAGTCTTTGATGATCAAAATGTTGCTTCACTCAACTTTTAGGAATTTTTTGCAGTTCCCACTGTGTGAACTACAGTGTGTTTTTTTCCTCTTTCAGGTTTTTTGCAGGATTTGTTTAAAACATGCTCAAGAATTTAATTCTGTGCACTACTTTTTCAAAATATGTGCAGGAAAAGGGATTTATTTCTGTTTCAATAAAAATCATCTCCTGTTTTGTGGCTGCTTGTTTATATGAGAAAATCAAAGCACTGCTTGATTTAACATATGACTGCATGTGACCAGAGCTTATATATGGAAATGGTTGAATTTATGCATATGATTGAGTGTCTCCTGCTTCAGTCTGTGCTGAACAACAGAATGTAGAGAAAGTAATGGATGGAGAGATATTTACAGTTTGAAGCATTTGTGCTCTCCTGTTGTGTGGTCACATCTGTGGCCAAGAGAGAGAGAGGGAGAGAGGGTGAGAGAGAGAGAGAGAGAGAGAGAGAGAGATTATGCTGCAAGCCAAAAGAGGGAATGAGCAGATGAAACAAGGAGAAAAAGAGAAATTGGGTCAGTGATCTACAGACCAAAGTATTATGTTGACGTCAAATTACTCACCTCATTGCAGTCTTTTTTTTCTATTTTAAGAGTTCAGTTGTAGGCCTATATATTTTTTCTCCTAACAGGATTTAATTCGCTTGTAGCCTTTGCTAAAATAATCCTCATCTCAACATTTGTCCATCTTCTTTTGTGTTATTGTCTTTTTCATTTCCCCTCCAAGTCATGACTGAAATATCTTTTTAGCACCTGCAAGTAATTTAATTGTGAGTTAGCTCTCAAAATGTGTGAGCAGAGCTGCAATTTATGATTATTATCATATTCATATTTTAAGATTATGAGCTTGATTTGTTGTTTAATTCAGGGAAAGCTCAGTGAAAAAAAGTGAAAAATGCTCTTCCTCATTTCCTGGAGCTCAGAATAACATGTTCAAACAATGTTTAATATTAATTTTCTGTCAACGCAACAGTTACTTTATCTACTCATCAGGTCTCTTATTCTTAAGTTCAGTAAACATGAATGACATCTGTCATATACATTATCCATGTCTGTCAGTGGGAGTTTATCACCAGTCCTCGCTGTAACTCCTCTGTTCTTCACTTCTCCTCTCTCCTTACTTCCTAGAGTAGACTGACATGACATGAAGGCATCTGTGCGTCTGCTCACAATGGCCTTGAATTGTCTGCTTTATAGCTGGGAGCTGGATGGATGTTGCGGTGGGGGGATGGGGGTCGCAGATCAAGCAAGAGGGCAGAGGACTTGTACTCTCATTGGCTGCTGTAATCAGGAGGGTGAAGACAGGATGAGGAGGAAGAGGAGAGGGGGTTGAGTTGTTGCTGGAGCTCGTTGCGCCGATGAGAGGCTTTGTAGCAAATTCATGTTTCGTGTCAGAGCTGTAAGAGAACACGTCTGGTAATGTGCAGCAAGGACATAAAAAATTGAGGAAAGAGGATATTTCCTAGTTTTCCTCGTTTTCCACCCATCATCTGGCGCTCATATACATAATCCCACTGTTCATCCTACATCCATCCTGGCCCACCCCCCTCTGTGTTCACTTCTTCCCCTTTTCTAGTCTATTCCCCCTCTGTGATCTCCCAACATCCTTTTACTCCTGTCTGCCTCCCTTTTTGTCTCTCCTCTTCACACCTGTATGAAAGCAAAGTCAGTTCTAAGAGACAAGTGAGAACACAGAAAGCCTTTTATCTGTTTATTCTCCCTTCCACCTCTTATCTTCTGCTGCCGCACACCATCTTTATACACGCATGCATCCACACATACATACAGTGTCAAATATAATACATGATCTCAACAAGGTTATATAAACAAGGTGAGGAGTTCATAAAGAGCACACACACACACACACACACACACACACACATCCTCTCTCAATCATCCCTCTGTCTAAACACATATGAGAGGATCCTTCTATAAAGCAGCTCGGTCAGGTGTCAGAGGTGTGCCATTTACACACTCAAAGACACAAGAAAGCCTCACACTCTACATTTACCTCTTTTTGAACGATGCAACCTTTAGTTGACACTGCTTTAAGTGTTCCCACACACAGTGTGATGGCAGCAGACCAGCCCAGCAGTTAGTCTCTCTCAGTGTGTCTCATAGACCAGCTCAGGACGAGCACTCAGAGCTCCGGCAGGCAGTAGCATGAAGTGTGTGTTGACCTTGACCTCAGCGCTCAGCCGTCCTGCTGTTGACATTAACAAGTGGCACATTTTGCAGATTTAAAAGACAGTAGTTCAGGGTAGCACCCTGCAGATTCAAATGGTATTTTCATTGCGTAAGAGGGACAGAAATGCATTATGTTATCTGTAAGAACTGTTCCTTTGAAACTGTGATACAGGATCTCTGTGGCCATTTTGAACTTGTGTGTGTGGACGGGTGGTTTTTGCTTGTGTGAGCCACTTCCTCTGTAAACACAGTAAATGACTGTGCCGGACAACAAACAACAGCCCGCTATGATACAGATGAACTTTTGACTCAAAGGGAACCACAAGCCAAGATGAAATTGATGCTTTACCCAAAAATAGTTTGTGGCATTTGACTTTGCTCTAGAGAAAAACAGCAAAATTATGGGGACAAATTTAAATTAAAAATGACAGAAACAAAACACTGTGTATTATTCATGATGTTCCAGTTTTTTATATTAGTGTGTGATGCTGTTAATGAAGACTCTCCACTGAAATGCTAGTTTATATGAGTTTATAGATGATCCTCTGCTGGTCATCCAGCAACAGATTTTAGAGGTTTATTTACACATTAACTGTTTTATGTAGAGTAGAAGTAAATTTAATCAAGTGTGGAAGATATGTATTTTATTTTACCACTCCTTGGTAGTATTTCTTCTTCATTCATACTCATATCTTCTTCACACATCATGTATCTCTTAATCATTTATTTAAGGATTATTAGCCAAACTTAATATAAATCTAATCCACTTATCTCCATGTCCACTACCTCACTTATTCTCAAGTTTTTGACCACAACGTTGTGGAAGTGTAGCTCCTCAAACTTTCTATTATCTACACCTTCAGCTTAGTGAAAGTGAGCTGGTGGGCTGTGAGTTAAGATTGTTTTGTCATCTGCTGTTCAGATGAACTGTCAAGTTCTGATACTTATACTAATACTTTTAATGTGTTCCAGCTGTGACTAGAAGTACTGGCACTTAGTTTGAACTTTACGAGGTCCCAAAATACCACTGACTCAGAGTGAAAATGTTTTTTTTTTTAATTTGATTGTAAGCTGAGACTGACACTCATCCCTCTCTGCAGCTTGTCCGGTGGGCTACTTTAAGCCCGTGGCAGGCTCTGTTCCCTGCTCGGTGTGTCCCTCCAACAGCAGAACCAGCCAGGAGGGATCGAGTGTGTGTGAATGTCGCAGCAGCTTTTACCGAGCAGCCAATGATGCCAACTCCTCCGCCTGCACAAGTGAGTTTTTCTGGTTTTCTTTGTTGGTTTGTCTGGCTCTTTGCTGTCCGAGGGGCCTCATTTGTCATCTGCTCAGTCTCTGAGAACCCAGATGCACAGAATCTTTTTTCATCATGATATAATGGAAATTTATTTCTGCCTGCAGAAAAAAAACTGTCAAATATTTAGCTCCTCAACTCACTAAAATGTGTCACAGTCAAATTTTGTTTTATGGTGTTCTTTCCGTTACTTAACTTGGCTGAATATCTTCGCCAGCAAGCAGCTTTTTTCATATCTTAAACTTTTTAGCAGATGCTTCCATCTTACATTATGTATGTAAAACCCCTCCCATCCTCTCTATCCTCCCCTCAGCTCCTCCATCTGCTCCGGTCTCTCTGTCCTGGGAGTACGAGAGCGGCGATGGCGGCGTGTCCTTAAGGTGGCGTCCTCCAGTGGACATGGGAGGCCGCAGTGAGGTGTGGTATGGGGTGGTGTGTCGCATCTGCCCCTCAGCCACCTTCACCAACCCGGCGGCGTGCTCCTGGTGTGGAGAGGGCGTAACCTTTAGCCCCTCCCAGACCAACCTGAAGCAAACCAAGGTCACCCTCAACAACCTGCTGACCAGAGTCACTTATCTCATACAGGTACCGTGGAAAACACTCTTCATCACCTTGTAAAAGTGTAAAGCCTTTAATGAGAGTTGTTTTTATAGTTTTTGTCCTTTCTGCTATTCTGAATCAACGGGGCAGCTGGAAATTATTTTAAGAACTTTTTGTGATGGTGAAACATTTCACTGCATGATGCTCCCTTTCATTGAAATAAATTGATAAATATATGCGTTTTTGTGAAACAAGCGTGTTGTTTTTGGACACCTGGTCAACAAACTGTTTAACTCTCTGATTGCTGAAATAAATCCTGGAGCCAAAAGAGGAGGAAGGTCCTCTGTACCATATTATTCCACAAGCTCAGTGACATTTATTATTTATCTTGGGGAAACTCAGTTAAATCATAGCTTATTTCTTATTCATTATGGGCAGATATTTCCTATTTCCTGGTGTTTGTTGACCCGTGGACACAGCTGCATGTGTCAGATTTTGTTTCATAAAAGTAAATAGAAAAAAAAGCTTAGTGTGTGTTCTTCTCATTGACAGGTGCAAGCCATGAATGAGGTGTCAGCTTTGAGTCCTTTTCCGGCTCGATACACAAGCATCAATTTCACTACGAGCCAGTCAGGTGAGCACGGGACAGAGAGGATGAAAAGATGAGATGAAAGAGAGGAGATGCTCTGATGGTGACATTTGTATAGATACTGTGTGTGTGTGTGTGTGTGTTTGTGCGTGTGTGTGTGTGTGTGTGTGTGCGTGTGTGTGTGTGTGTGTCTGCTCCATCTTTTGTCTTTCTGCTCTCTGGACAGGAGGTTGCTCGAGGTTACAATATCCTGTCAGATCCCATTATAGTCACTGCACAGGAAGAAAGGGAGAAATGAGAGATGGGTAGAAAAAAGACAGACAGAAAGAGAGATGAAAGAAGATGAGTGGGAAGAGCGGAGGAAAATGGAGCATTGTGCACACAAAGTACACTATGATGGGATTTTACAAGAAACTGATCAAGACTGATTAAAAGTCTAAAAGAGCCTAAATGATTCAAAACCTTCTAGAGTCTGCTCTCAGAGTTTATTGATTAAATGAAAGGAATACTGGAAAGTTCCCTTTAACTGGTCTGGGCCGCCGGCACAGTGACTGTAACTAGATCCTGTGTGGCGCTCCATAAAATCTCCACTTTCATGCTCTGCTAAATAGCCTCTACAACTTCTGTAACACTGACCCCTACTGGATACTGGTACTTCAACACAAGTCCACTGCTCCATTGTTATTATGGGATGATCCCTGGTACCTGGAACCTTCAGTCCAGCACATAGATGCTTAAACTTTCAGTCATCTGTTCTCGTCCTCAGTTCCCAGCACAGTTCCTATGATGCACCAGCTGAGCCGAGCCCCAGACTCCATCACTCTCTCATGGCCTCAACCAGACCGGCCCAACGGAGACATCCTAGAGTACCAGCTTAGATACTTTGACAAGGTACACTCAGTGATTTGTGGCACACATGCATTCAAAACATGCTGCACGACCTGAACTGATGTCCTTCTGCTGTCTCTCAGGGTTCAGATGTGGACAGTGCGGCCAGCGTGTACAGTGAGACCAACACTGTGACCGTCAACTCTCTGATCCCCGGATCCATCTACGCCTTCCAGATCCGAGCTCGAAATGAACGGGGATACGGCCCCTACAGCAACACCATCTACTTCACCACGCTGCCTCTGGGTACAACACTTTTACAACACCAGCAACACCAGCAGCATCCATCACTGCAATTAACACACAACTTTAGGGTAGGAGGCCATAGTAAAGTGCAGTAGTAAAAGAATAAGAAAACAAATAATATAAAAAATATAACAAATAATTTAAGACATATAGCACAATATAAAATAATAATTAGAAGCATTTATTTTCTTATTTATTTGCTTATTTATTTCTCTCTATACAGTATATTTTATAAATATTTTTTTTTATTTAAAATAGTATACATGTGTGCAGAAATTGACAAGCAAAAGCAAAAGGGAAACAAATACAAAAAAGAAAAACTGCTGTCATTATATGAAATGAATAAATGTATAAATACATACTATATAAAAATAAATTAACAACTAAATATGAAAGGAAAAAACAACATTTTTTTTATTTATTTTTGTTTATTTCTCTTCATATTGCCATATTTATGTCTTTGACAGATTTATTCATTTGTATGGCACTCCCATAATGTATGAGAGTAAGACAACGGATAAATATTATTAACTGTGTGATCAAGTGGTTACTGGTAATAACTTTAATTCATTCTCATTTAAAGGTTTTAGGAAGAAGACAAAGACAGAGAAGTAATACACTGTTGACTTAAACAAGTAGAAGTGAGATCATTGTGTTGACTGTAACTCCAAATTATTGTAGTCAGTGGTTCTAATCATCACTGCAGAATATCGGTACTGTTTCCAGGAAATACTCAAAGAATACCTAGTGGCGTAAAGTTTGCAGATCAACAGCTGATGAGTTCCTGTCTTTCCCGCCTGCAGAGGAACATTCACAGCAGATCCAGAACCGACTTCCTCTGCTGGTCGGCTCAGTGATGGGTGGAGCAGCGTTTCTCCTGGTGGTGGCAGCAATTGTGGTTGTGGTGGTATTTCGCAGGCAGGTTGACAATCCATTCACATGATCAGACTTAAAATATGATCTTTTTATCACATGCACATTGATGTATTTAATTTGCTTTTACATGGCAGTAAGAGGAGGGAGAGTCCGTACAGCGACAGACTCCAGAGGTACATCAGTAACCGAGGTGAGCAGCAGCATATTTCATTTAATGTAATTTAGATTAAATTCAATCCAGTAAAATAAATGGTCACTTTTCATCACATTTTGCATAATTTGTGAAATAAATATTTTAACCAGTGCCTGTTTTACAAACGGAAAATAATTCATTCAAAGTGAAGTAAGGTTCTTCATACAAACTTTGACAAGAACTCAACATCTTTTGAATGAATCGGGCAACCCTTATTTCAAAACTGACTTCAACTTTCCACATAAACTAATATTTATTCTACCTAAACCTCATTCTACCTTTGTGTATCTTTTATAATGTGAAAATAAGGTGTCTCTGTTGTGCAACAACAGATCATCCCAACCTAGTATCATGACGATGAATGTGTTAAAAGAATTCTAGTTCTAAACTTTACTTCTTCAGGTGGAGTTAAGTATTATGTGGATCCATCCACTTATGAGGACCCCAGTGAGGCTGTCAAGGAGTTTGCCCGTGAGATAGATCCCACTCATCTGAAGATTGAGGAGGTGATTGGTGCAGGTAGACGTCACACTTTCTTTTTTAAAAAGTTCACTTTATTGTTGTGATAAGTGTCAGCAGAATGTAATCTATCCCACCTCCTCTCTTCTCTAGCCCAGTTTGGGGAAGTTTCTCGGGGCCGCTACCGCCCGCTGGGTCGCAGGGAGGTGCTGGTGGCCGTGAAGACTTTGCGCTGGGGGGCGTCCGACAGAGAAAGGGGAATATTCCTCAGTGAAGCAGGTGTCATGGGACAGTTTGACCACCCCAACGTACTGAAGCTGGAGGGTGTGACCACTCATACCCCCCCAGAGAGGATCATCACTGAGTTCATGGAGAACGGGCCGCTGGATGCCTTCCTCAGGGTGAGACAACACACTGTCTCCATCTTTGACATGTTGTTAATGACCACATATTTTTCAACTATTCTCCATCCTGCCCTTCCAACTCTTTCAGGAGAACGAGGGCCAGTTCAGCGTCCTCCAGCTTATCGGGATGCTCAGGGGAGTCGGTGCAGGGATGCGGTACCTTTCTGAGAGAAATTTTGTCCACCGGGACCTGGCAGCTAGGAACGTGCTGGTCAACTCCAACCTGGTCTGTAAAGTGTCTGACTTTGGCCTGTCCCGACTCATGAGGGGCCTGGACCACAACATACCTACGTACACCGCCTCACTGGTATGTACCGGAAGACTGAGTGGTTTTAATGCTCCCAATATGTGCTTCCAGTGTAACAAATGAACTGTCTGCCTCTGTCCTCCATCAGGGCAGTAAAATTCCTGTGAGGTGGACGGCACCAGAAGCCTTTCAGCATCGCAAGTTCAGCTCAGCGAGTGACATCTGGAGCTTTGGCATACTTATGTGGGAGGTGATGTCATATGGAGAGCGGCCATACTGGGACATGAGCAATCAGGAAGTGAGTGTGTGGGAGAATGTTGCCCGAGCAAAACGAAGCCTCGATCAATAAATGATGGAAAGGCACTCAAATCTTGTGCTAAAGTACGAGTTTAACTACTGTAGTGTAATGATATGGCAATAAAAGTCCTGGGGCGCCCTGGTGGCACCAACCATGAGCTATTATGTTCCCTGCTTGAGTCCCACTGGATGTGCTTGCTGCATGCTGTCTCTCCCTTTATTTTCTGCTTTCAGCTTTTGAATTAAGATGTAAAGATTCCAAAAAAAATCATAAAAAATAAAACTATGGCATTTAAGTGCTGTCGAGCTGCAATTTCAAAAAATCATAAGTCAAGATGGATTTAACGGCATGAAATTAAGATATGTAGCAGTTCTGGACATACGATGTACTTATTTTATCAGGGGATAGTGTTTAAAGCCTATGAGTAACTAATCAAAGTATTACTTATTTATAGTGCTGAACGTACAACTAAAGGAACATATCAATGCATGAAAGCTGTAGACAGCTACTTAAATTCATACTTCACCAACATCCCCCTCCTCTTGAGTTAACAGACACCTTTAAGTGGAGACAAAATGCCAAGCAGTAAATTTACATAATTTTCTCTTAGTCACTCTTTACAGGCCCTCAGTGGTCTGTGACCTTTTATGTAACGCAATTACACAAGATTCCTCACGCCATCTGCCCTGCTGATAATGCCTCACTCTCTCTCTCTCTCTGCAGGTGATGAAGGCAGTAGCAGACCAGTATCGTCTCCCTGCCCCCCACAACTGCCCCTCTGCGCTCCACTCCCTGATGCTTCAGTGCTGGCAGACCGACCGAGGGGATCGACCGGGCTTCGACTCGCTCCTCTCCTCCTTGGATCGGCTCATCCGCCACCCAGCATCCCTCAAGGTGGAGCCAACTCGGTGAGACACCAGCATCTGGCTTGAGCAGAGCATATTAGAGGCAACAGGCGATAAACAATCTGCTATGTTCATGGATTGTCATGCCCTCATTTTTTACATTTCCCCCCTTTGCAGGAGCTGCTCCCAGCCACTGCTCAGCCCCACACCAACAGACTTAACGTCAGTGGCAACAGTCAGTGATTGGCTGAAGGCTCTGAGGATGGAGAGATACCAGGATGAGTTTGATCAGGCTCACCTGGACACCCTAGACAGAGTCAGCAGGCTCAGCATGGAGTGAGTATTGACTCTGAAAGTCATGTCAAGTTTTGGTGACAACCACCAATTTCCAAAACATATCAATAGTTTCAGTTTGAGTGGGGTGTTTTCCGTAACCTGTGAATGAAGCACTTTTTTGGTCTTAAATAACCACCTTGATGGTACAACCAAGAAATAATTTCTTATAGTTGAACTTTTAAATCAGTATTCATGAGATGAGCAAACTCCACTTGTTTCCACAGTCAGGAATGAATCTTCACGCTCAACAATTTGTACTTGTTGAAGTTGAGTAAAAGATCAGCTGAAATGTTAATTCTTGACCTTGGAAATAGACACTTAACAAGAAATTCTTAACACCAGGTCCACTTAGAGTGTGTCTCCGAAGCTTTCAGACACATTTTTCAGCCTTCCTCTGCAGGCGGTTTGAGAATTGATCAGTCATATAGATGGCTTTTTGTATTTGCCCCAATTTTTCACAAGTTGAATAAAAGACTTTTGCACACAAGGCTTTAATTGTATGTCAGTGACTTTTTTCCCAGATAAACCATCCACCAGGTGTGGCACATCAAGATGCTGATTATACAGAGTGTTTTTTACTCAGGTGTGTCTTGGGCTCATCACTCTATAATTGTAAGTTTTATCTTGGAAAAATGCATTTATGAGTGACTGTGAGGGCTACAGATATGCATTTTCTGGTCACATGGGATGCATCCAAGTTAAGGACATTTGCCCACTCAACAACCATGAATTGCAGTCAGGTCAAGACTCATGACAACATGAGCATGACAAACTTCTCTGGGACAGTTTGAGCAGAGATTCTTTGGTTTTCAAACAAACTGTTGCAGCAGATGTCCAGGTGACAACACATAAACAATCTTGCAGGTACAGAAGGTGAACGTGAACGTCCTGACCTGCCGTGGCTACATATAGTCTGCGGCTATGAGGCCAGTTGGATGTATTGCCAAATTCTCAGAATCGTCATTGAAGTCGTTGTGTTGTGTGGAGGCACACCTGTGTGATAATCATTGTTTAATCAGCTTCATGATATGCCACACCTGTGATCTTGGAAAAGGAGCAGTGCTCACCAACACAGATTCTCACAAATATGAGTCAAGTGCACAGTAAAAGTCATAAATTCAAACTAGTAAAAACGGCACTTTTGGAATTTCAATCGTGGGAAATTAAATTACGTTTCAATATGTAAAGATAAACCAAGGTATTGAGGAGATGCTCTAAGACAAATGAGTGTGAGCATTAATAAAAAACCTGAGGTGCTGCAGACCTTTATAAACTAAAACATGTCAACCCACAAATTGTCCTTCAGTATATCAGGCAGGGCAAACAACAACAAGCTGACAAGTGTTTGCCTAAACCCTGTTGTTCATCTGCTCTCTCCTCCAGTGATGTCCAGAATCTTGGGGTGAACCTGTTGGGCCACCAGAGGAAGATCGTCAGTGCAGCCCAGCAGCTCAGAGCCTATCTGACTCAGGGGCAGGTGGAGGTGTGAAGTCCACCTGCCCTACAACCTGTGCCATAGATTTCTGTGGTTTGGCTCTGCTTGTTGTGTCCGGTTTAATTCATTTTGACGGAGCACATTTTTAAGCCAAAACAAAAAGAGAGCCAGCTTTTGTCGAGTGCCACTCTTCTACACTTCAATCTACATAACGGCTAGAAAAAAAGATGATCAGACTTCCTGCTAGTCACTTGTGACATATAACAGAGGAGAGATGCGCTATGGTAGCTGCAGTCCAGGTCAAAGTGAGGTCAGGGAGTTGCTGAGGAGAAGGAGGATTTAAAAGATTCCTTGATGTTTGTCACTAAATTTAATACTGCCTTCTTTTCTCCTCACCCATCTGCAATCCTACCTCTCTCCTTCTCTTCATACCACAGTCCCTCCATGAAGCTTTTCTATTTCCCCACTCTTATGGAGTACAAAAACACTATAAAAATTTTTTTTTTTGGTTAACATATTTATGGAGACCTCTCCACACAAAGAATTGCGTGAAGACAATCAAAGCCTTTTTCTAATATATTTTTGAATCACTTGTAAAGTTATATCACTTCCTCTCTAACTTAAATTGCCAAATGCTAAAAACCTGTTAGCACTGAACAGTGTACTCCCTAGCAGCCCAGGAAAATACAGTTTGTTCAATTATTCCACCAAAATGCTAAAAACCACCAGAACAAAATCAGTAACCTGAGGTTAGAAATGAATCACTGAAATCATTGTTTTTCAAAAATGAAAAAAAAAATTAAAAAACTCTTTAGGATACATATCCGGGGCTTGAGAGCAGCACAGCTTGAACAGCTCACTCTGAGAGAACTGTACTGTACTGTAACACTGCAAAATTCACCTCAGCTGCAAAACACAAACGTCCATGTGCGACGAAGACGGATCCGAACAGCACCCACTTTTATGTGTACATTTCACACTTCACCTCTTTTTTTCTCTCGTTTGAAAGACTAAAACACTGAGTCATTGAAGCGTTGTGAATGTGTGAAATGGGAACAACGGACACAATCGGATCTGGTTTACACTTGAAGGAAGGAGAAAGAGTGTGTTCCCATCATGTGTCTGTGCTGTAAATGTGTTCATGTGGGCATCATGTGGTATATGCTGTACATAATGGTGTGTGTGTGTGTGTGTGTGTGCGTGTGTGTGTGTCAGGCTACACACAATACTAGCTGTGTTTACTTGTATGAGTGTTCACCACTATTCCAAAATTGTGCAAATTTGTAAAATAAATGATATGATTTTATTTAATATATATTGTCATTTGCTGTTTTGTTATTTGTGTTTTACCAGACACTTAAAAAAAAGAAAAAAGATAATATTCCAGTCAATATGTGGAGACAAATTTTTACAAAAATGTGACTTATGAAGAGAAATAATAATTTAGTCATGTTAGTACCTTCCCTGAAAAGGAATGTGTTATTTATCACATTCTTATTATTATTCTTATTTTTATTATTAATAATAATAACAATGTTTTTAGCTAAATGCTAATTTTTGCTAACAAGCTCACAATGACAATGCTAACCTCTTTAGCAAGTATAATGTTCAGCATGTTCGCCATCTTAGTTCAGCATGTTAGCATGCTCATATTTTACTGCTAATTAGCGCTAAAAATAAAGTACAACTGAGGTTGTTGTAAGTCGTTAGTCATCACCAAAATATTGGACAAATATAAATTTAAAGTGATGCCCCAAGTCTTTAGCATTTATTCTCTGGAGAACATGAATGTCAGTCTGGATTCATGTAAATCCATCTAATTGCTGTTAAGACATGTCAACCTCAGTCAGTCACATAACAGATGAGGTTCATGAAAGCATTTAATGTTAAATGTACCACAGTGTTTAATGTTGTAAAAAAATATATATATGCAAGGTCATGTATTCTATATAGAGAAGTGTTATATAAGAGAAATAGACATACAAAATCTTAGACCCATTTTAGCCTTAATATAACAATATTTTAACCTTGATGCAGTGATATCACCTTCACTCAGTTTGAAAGTGAACTGTGTGTGTTTCAGGTCTACAGATCAGCATGTTTCAGTAAAATCTGAGTTTAGGATCTGCTGGGATCAGCAGCCGTCCAAGAACCAACACTGGTTTCCCACATGACCCGCTGATATAACAGCAGATCTGGACTGATAGCAAGACCGCTTACACATTATTCTCTGATGTGGCTAATATTACTAATATAGCTCTGCGTGATCAGAATAAAAATAGCTCTCGCTTTAAAAGTCCAAAAGGTGAATTTGAGAACCCCTGAGATTTCTTTGATGTAAACCATAATGGTGAACCTCTTGACCTTTAGTTTGTGTGATGCTTTTGTTTTAATGATAATTGAGCTCTACTGTGTGAAGTCACTCTGAAATCATCATAAATGTGCCGGAGGTGTCTGTAATAACTGTTTTCTGTGGTGTCTCCACTCACATGAACAAAGTGTTGTGAAAGAACTGCCTGTTCGTGTGTCAGAAACAGTAGACACATGAACCACAAAATCATGTTTTTATGGTGTTATTGTTTCTTAATAAAAACTTTAACAGAGTGGAAACCACCGGTCTTTATGACACTATTAAAGATGGTGCTCTCTGTCTGGTAAACAGCTATTATCTTCACAATACTAAATGACGGCCACATCGGCGACCATTATCAGGGCCTCCTATAGAGTCTTCTTAAACCCTGTTTATCCCGTGGCTGACCAGCCTGTTAGTCATGACCTATAAATGGTCCAGAAAAACACCTGCAACACTGCATGGCAGATAACCAGAGAGGCTGTAAAATTCGACTGCTTCAGCAGTTTACAAATAATTCATTTGTGTGGAAATTAAATTTCTGATTCGTGTTCAGTCGGTGGCAATAAAGACAGATTTCACAAAACAAAAGTCTGTGCGACATGAGCTTTGTTTTCCGCCTTCAGAGGACAAGTAAAATGATGTTTCCAGCCTCCAGATGATCATTATGGTCTTTGTAATGTGGCAATTACCGCGTCTGTGATCATTCCTGTTGACACATCAATGGTGCTCAACATGTTAAATCATTGTGAATGAAACTAGTTTTGTCTGTACAGGACGCAACATGTTGAAAAATCACACTTCATGTTCAGATTTAACCTAATGAATCATTCCAGTTTCACCTGGAGAAACCTGGCCACCACAGAAAATAATGCAATCACACCGTAATATCAGGTTTAAATTACAAACCCGTGTTCAGACATAAAAGCTTGCAATTTCCAAACAGGTTTCCTTAAACGGTTCACTGGAAACAATGACCGCAATGTGTTGACTGTCATGATGTTGCAGATTTTTCATAGTGGCCGTGCAGGTTTTGGTGGTAGTTGGTGGAATGTAGACTGGTGGCAACAGACACATATACTGGGATCAGGGACTGGACCATTGTCACTAATGAGGTGACAGAATAGAGTCAGTAATGTCAGATCAGCATGGTAAAGGAGTTCCCAGCCAAACGCTGAGTTGAACCTAAAAACCAAACTTTCCCTGTGGGATTCCTGACCTGTGGTGAAAGTCTACCTGCTCATTACCACCTCACTCTCTCTGTCTTACCTGTCCACTCATCCACCCTCTCCACCCATTCATTCTTAGGCCCTCCATATGTCTCCTCCCTCTTGGCTGGGGTCATATATAATGGTGATGCCACAGGGATTTCACTTCTCCTCAGGGACATTTTACAGGTGTTGTCTCCAACTTTGACAGAGTGTTATGACTGAGGATCAGCAGAAGCTGAGGAGCAGCTCTTTCATTGTTTAAGGGTAAGCTTTAAACACTTGTTTGTCTTTATTTGTTTTATTCTATTTTATTTGGAAAGCAGTACAGTTTGATAAATAATCCATATGCCTAAATGATACTAGTCTGATTCTAAAATTTAATTCATTGGTATGTTTTTTTTTTTAAATTGACCTCACTCACCTCTTCTTTGTGTCCTCCAGTTGAACATTGGGTGTCAATGTCTCCGTCCCTGGCCAGATCTGCTCCGAGTGAGCTCAACCATTGGTGGAGCCAGCTGAGGTTTCGCCTTCAAAACAAGAAAGGATGGAACGAGATGTTGGACGAGACATTTCTGCTCCACACCAAATAGTAAGAAACTTATATGAGATGCCATTTTGCCTGCCTCCAATGATTATGTCTCAATAAATCACACGCAGGAGTAAAGTCTAACCTCTGCTGCTTCGTTTCTGTTCTTCAGCATAAATGACATTCCTCTCTTCTATGCGGCTAAGAAGAACAGTGTTGGATGCATCAAGAAGCTGCTGAGTTGTGCGTCCACTAATATCTTTGAGAGAGGTGAGGCCCTTTGCTGTGACCTGTGAATGTTGTTTTTCAGGGTTGTGCAGTGTCGTTGTAATGTCTTAAATTGTAATCTTGTTTCTCAGGAGCTCTTGGTGAGACGGCGCTTCATATTGCTGTGATGGCGGACAACCTGGACGCCGCTGTGGCTCTGATGGACGGAGCCCCTGAACTCATCAATGAGCCGATGACCTCCGAGCTCTTCCAAGGTTCACCCACATAAACTCACAGACACGAGCACAAACACGTCGTGCACATTTCATTAAGTGTTCACAAGTGAACTTATCAGCTTTAAGTCTAGCGAATAAGAAAGTGAAAAAGGATTTAATAGACTCAGATAAGATATTAAATATTAAAAGGAAGAGGATTGATGGAAGTTTAATCCATTGGGTTCCTTTATGTTTTTTTTTAATCTCATCCTTAATCTGCCTCTCAAAATTTCATATTATCTTCAATTTTGGATGAACATTTCTGAGTTACAAAGGCTTTTTAAATGAAGAAATATTGTCTGTGATGTGTTTTAATCCATTTTTAATTGATTGATTGACTGATTATTAACATACAAAGTTTACATTCGCCTCCGAAATACAATTTTTAATATTCTGTAGGTGTCAAATATGAAAACTGACAGGACAGTAATTCAAATAATTAGGAAAATGTGAGTTTTTTTCGTGTAACTGACAGCAACTACAGGCAAATAACAGCATCATCACCAACAAATGATGTGGTAAAAATGCAACAAACTTTCACACAAAGCAGCTTTCAAGCTCCTTTTATTCCAGTGGAACCATTTTCTCACTTCATGAGTCACAGTTTTAACACCTAAAAACTGACAAAAGCATCTACCCAGTGAACAACAATTTACAATAGTAAACTTTTGTTACCACTTTAATAGCTTGAAACATCCATCCATCCATCCATTATCTACCGCTTCTCCTCACAGGGTTGCGGGGGGGCTGGAGCCTATCCCAGCTGTCTTAGGGCAGAAGGCAGGGTACACCCTGGACAAGTCTCCAGTTCATCACAGGACACATAGAGACAGACAACCACTCACATTCACATTCACACCTACGGTCAATTTAAATTAGCCAATTAACCTAATCCCCATGCATGTTTTTGGATGGTGGGAGGAAGCCGGAGTACCTGGAGAGAACCCACGCAGACACGGGGAGAACATGCAAACTCCACACAGAAAGGCCCCCGGCCAGGAATCAAACCCGGTACTTTCTTGCTGTGACGGGACAGTGCTAACAGTGTGATACATGCTAATATATAAATATACATAAATATATAGTATCATTAAGTACACTTTTTGATACGTTATTGTTGTTTTCCACATAGGAAGACAGCAATCATGCATACAATACAACAGCCAAGCAGGACAATTGACAATGAGACACACATGGGTTTAATGTGAGCTTTACTTACACACCAGGTGAAAGTGGTTTATTTGCAGTGGACTGATGTGCACTGCTCTGTCCCAGGTGTTACTCCTCTCCACATTGCTGTGGTGAACCAGAACATCAACCTGGTTCATCACCTGATCAGTCGAGGGGGAGATGTGGCTACACCTCGAGTCACTGGTCTGTACTTCAGGAAGAGGATAGGAGGACTCATTTACTACGGTATGTCAGCATGCTTACTATGAAATGGGGTAATGAGGCAGCCACAATGAACCTAGCTCCTAATGAATGTGTGGACTGGAGTGCATTGTGTTAATGATTAGTGACACAAAAACTGATGGGCGTTTAACAAAATGTACCCGTTGGTCAACAGGTGAGCACATCCTGTCTTTCGCTGCATGTGCTGGGAATGAGGATATTATCTCCATGGTGATAGATGCAGGGGCCAGCACCAGGGTCCAGGACTACCGTGGTATGAAATCAGTAGAAGAGTTAGAGAGAAGTGCAGCATTATTTTACTTCTGTTTATTTTAATTATTAATAAGCTTCTGTTCTCTCTTTTTGACCACTCGTCTTCTTGTTGCATTCCCTTGTTTTCCGTCTAGGTAACACAGTGCTGCACATTTTGGTTCTGCAGCCCAACAAGACGACTGCGTGCCAGGCCATTGACCTGATTATGGCACGTGATGCAGAGCTGGACCAGTCAATGCCACTCGACATGGTGCCCAACTACCGAGGACTTACACCTTTTAAACTGGCTGCCAAAGAGGGAAATGTTGTGGTGAGTGATATGAATCCCAGGGGGGGTTCACAGGGTGAAGTCCCAACATGAAAGTTGGATCAGATTATTCCACTAATCCTAATCTCACTGCTCCCCTTCCCTCTGTCTCTCTCAGGCGTTTCAGCACCTGGTTAATAAAAGGCGTGTTGTCCAGTGGAGTCTGGGCCCTCTGACCTCCAACCTGTACGACCTGACGGAGATTGATTCATGGGCCGATGACATGTCAGTGCTGGAGCTCATCGTGGGCAGTCACCAGAAAGAGGTAACATACAAGACGCACAGTGTTTGTGCTCAGAAACAATGACGTTAATGGGGAAGTTATGTTTTTTACAAATTAGACTTTATTTCTGGGATAAAATACTGCCATTTACTGCCATATCACTTTGGAGTCATTTGGAGTATTTCTGGCGATATTTGGATTTGATGATATCCATTTAACAGTGAGTGAATGGGGCACAGAAAATCCTGTGTCCCATAAGGGGCAGGATGGGATGGGGGATAGGGATGAGTAAATGGCATTATTCCATCCATCCATTATCTACCGCTTATCCTCGTAGGGTCGCGGGGGGCTGGAGCCTATCTGTTTTAGGGCGGAAGGCAGGGTACACCCTGGACATGTCCCCAGCTCATCGCAGGACAACCACTCACACTCGCATTCACACCTACGGTCAATTTAAATTAGCCAATTAACCTAATCCTAAATGGCAGTATTTTATCCCAGAAATAAGGTAATATTTAAACTAAACACAACTTCCCCTTTTACGTGAGGAAATGGAATATTGTTTTGTTCTCCAGGCGAGGAGGATATTAGAGGTGACCCCTGTGAGGCAGCTGGTCAGTCTCAAGTGGAACCTGTATGGAAAACATTACTTCAGGTAACGTTTGACGCCTTAAGTCAATTATCTGACCTGTACGAATATACAGTCCTGTGAACAGTGTTTTTTTTTTTCTCTCCCTCTCTTATGCCAGGCTGCTGCTGTTACTGTATCTCCTGTACATCGGGACCTTCACACTGTGTTGTGCATATCGCCCTCTGAAGGATGCTCCAGAGAACTACACAGAGTCAGAGGAGGACAAAACCATCCGGGTCCAGAAAACACTTCATGTGTGTAAATTCATATATGTAACGTCTCACTGTGACCACTGTGAAATGTTATAATACATATGCAGGACTGTATGCAGTGGTGTAATCTCTGATTACTCCACTACTCCACTACATTTATTTCATATCTGGATATTCTTGATACAACTAGAGATTCAGTTTTACACCTATATCAAATGTATTTTCATACAGACCTGCATACACATAATAACAAACTTTTTAATTATTATTCTTACTCAAGTTAAAAATTGAATGCAGCACTTTTACTTATAATGAAATATTTGTTATATGTCCCTTGTTTATGCATAAGTATCCAGTCCTAATTAGAAAGATAAAGTAAATTTAAAATTTAATCTCAAAAATACAATAAAACTACAAAACAAAAAAAAAGAATCACACTATACTGCAGCTCATAGTTGGAACTGATCTGTTCACATATATAACGTGCATGTGTAATTGTAAAAACTGTGCACCTGCATGTGACACTATATCTAATAATAATATGCTTTTAATATTAATACACCCATGTATCCTGTCTCAGGAGAGTTATGTGACACATGAGGACAACCTGCGGTTGGCGGGTGAGATCATCAGCATCCTGGGAGCTTTAGTCATCCTGTTGCTGGAGGTGAATATATGAAACATGCTCCATCTTCTCACATACTGTATATATGTGTGTATCCAACACACTGCTACATCCTCCTGTTCTCCTTCCTCCAACAGATCCCTGACATACTGAGGGTGGGGGCAAGGCGTTATTTTGGCCAGACAGCACTAGGAGGCCCCTTCCATGTTATCCTGTGAGTAGAAAGCACACCTCAGCTGTAAAATAAAGCATATTCTGTTCCTGAAACATCCTTTAACCTCTCTGTTGTTTTGACCAGTATCAGCTATGCATGCCTGGTGGTGCTGCTGTGTGTGTTCAGAGCCTGCGAGGTGCAAGGTGAAGCCGTGGTGATGGCGGTGTGTTTAGTCCTCGGCTGGTGCAACGTCATGTTCTTCGCCCGAGGTTTTGAAATGCTCGGCCCTTATGTCATCATGATACAGAAGGTAGGACTCATAAAGGAGCTCATGAGTCATGTAGAAATGGTAGTTTGCTCCACACACACACCTGGACTGAAATGTTTTGGAGGCAGCTGTATTCAGTTGTTGTTTTTGAGGTTCACCTCTTTGTGTTTGCAGACTAACCCATCATGTGTCTCATTTCCCTCTAGATTATATTTGGAGACCTGACAAAGTTTATGTGGCTGAGTTTCATCGTGCTCATTGGTTTTTCCACCTGTGAGTATATTCTGAGTGGCATGTACATGTACAAACAGGTATTTCACCCTCTCACAGCTTGTAAGACAAAAAAAATCCTACAAATAAGATGATTTGGATGTATCTGTTCTCTTGTGTGTTTTTTAAACTCTTCTCAGCCCTGTGGATGGTGTACATGACCCAGGAGCCTGATTCCATCCCCTCGTATCGCTCCTTCCCCATTACCCTCTTCTCTCAGTTTGAGCTCAGCGTCGGCCTCATCGATCTGCCCGTGGACCACACCATCACTACCCCTCCAATTGTCCATGTGCTGCACTGCACCTTCTCTGTGGTCTCCTATATCCTTCTGCTGAATCTACTGATAGCCATGATGAGCGACACGCACTGGAGGGTGGCCCAGGAGAGAGACGAGCTCTGGAGGACTCAGGTAACACACACACACACACACACACACACATGTTGTGGAAATATTCTGTCAGGATGTTTTAATTTCCACAGGGTTCTTTAACTACACAAAAGTCTGGTGAATAAACTTCACTGATTCAGTTGCCCAGAGAAAGTTGCTCTTTTATTATCTGTCTGCAGAACAGAGATGAGATTTCAAACACACAGCTCAGAGCGTTGTGACTGAATGCCCATCCAGAATGTCAGGAAAAACAGTATTTATGCACTTCTGATACATACATGCGTACCTGAGTTCCTACTGACAAGCAATACCGTCATAGTGATAAACGAACATACTGTATGTTTTAATGTAGGCAGAGTCCACATGTCTATCAGGCCTGATGGTGAGGAAAAGGCATACTGCACACACACTGTTCTCTAAACATGATAACTTCTGGCAACATCATCATGAGTTCAGACATAACAGCTTCTGACACATTCTGCTAAATTTCTATCACACACATCTGACAATACGATCATAAATGCATATCAAACATTTCGTCCCTTTTGTGTCATGGATACAAGCTGTGATGATGTTGTATTACAGGTGGTAGCCACGACTTTGATGCTGGAGAGGAGGCTGCCTCGCTGCCTGTGGCCTCGTCTCGGGGTTTGTGGGCTCAGCTATGGTCTGAGGGAGCGCTGGTATCTCAGGTGAGACATTATTGCAGTAAAAGGAACAGAAACATAAGCTTTAAAGCCTTGAAAAACATGATTAAAAACAAACTCATGAGCTAAGAACATGAGTGGATGCGGTCTGATAAGATTTGATTGACCTGATTGGGACACAAAAATACTCTAAATAGAACTCACCTTTTTTTCCAAAATGATTCCCTTCCACTTCAAACCAGTGAGAAGCAGAGGGGAATCAATAACATTGCTGAAACTGTTTCAATTTCTGTGTCACGTGAAAAATAAAAAGGTTTTCAGGTTCTTTAAACTCACCGAAGACACCCTCAACTTAAATAGCACATTGCATCTGGTTACTTTACTGATGGCTTGCTATTTTTGCAAAAATAATCATAAAGAAAGAATTTTGCCCACTGACCACAACCCAAGTCATCCTTAATGCTGCCACAAGCCATACTGTGATGTAAGAAGAAGCACAACTCTCACTCTCGCACATCTGTTATTATCACTTATACACTTCCTTCACACAGATGTGACTCGATGTATCTTACTCATGTTGTCTCATGTGTGTTATCAAAGGCATATTGAAGGGGCCGATTTTGCATATCAGTCTCAATAGTGAGAACTGTGAAAACTGTCCTATTAAGTCTTCTGGAGTAGCTTTGTCAAAACTGAGGAAAATTAGCCTGATATTTTCCAACAAAATCAATATTTCAAATGTAATCAGTTTGTATGTAATACCTGGGGGGGTCAGAGCCTTTGCTGCCCCCCATCCTCTGTAACTCTCTCCCCATCAACATATGGGACTCCTCTGACCTACCCACATTTCAAGAGATCCTAAAACACATCTCTTGATGATGGCTTTTAATACATGACTGGGAAATGTTTGTTGTCTAAAACTAAGTTGAGTCTTATAGAGGTCAAAGTTTATTTTGAAAAGGTTTGCATGTTACAGGCAGAAAATGACACATATTGCTGGACATTTGTAAGAGAACACACAAAAGAATAGGAAAAACATTTTGCAAGATATCATACAAACCGTTGTATGTGGATACATTGACAGAATACACTATCGAGCTTCATTACGGGAAACTTTTTTTACTGGAGATTATTTTTTGATTTGTCTCTTCTGAGTCAACCAGCTTGAAGTGAAATACTAAATTATATGAGTGCCCCTTTAAACACTGTGTTACCAGTTTACCTAGTGACTGTATGTCCTTTGAAGGTAATGTAACTTAATTCTCTCCACATTTTTGCAGGGTTGAGGACAGAAATGACCCAATGTTGCAAAAGATGCGGCGTTATGTCAAGGCTTTCTCCAAAGACGACGAAAAGGAAAAAGAGGGATTGGAGAAGACAGATTCGATAAAGGGATCCATCTCAGGAACTCCCAAGCTCAGACCTAAAAACAGAGGAGGGTTTAACAACAGGAAGTCTTTGACTGGGTGGCAGATGATTCGCCACAGCGCTTTGGGTTTGGAGATGGAGGACGAAGAGCCGGAGGACATTCAGTTTGTTTAGGAAGACCGAAAAAGCGTTGATGAACAAAGCAAGACGAGGACTCAACAGACTCTGCCTATATATTCAACGGTGCAATTATTTCTGCAGTATTATGCTATAGAAAAAAGTGTGTTATTTTATAGCAATAAAAAAAACATATGTAGCAGTGATATATGCTAAGCTAAAATAAAGTGAAATATAGACATTCAACTAATTGTCTTGTTACTAGCCCCTTGTTTGTGGGAAAAGTCCAACAGCAGTGTTTAGAATGACAGTATACAACACAAAGCCTGAGAGATTCATGTTTATACTGTTAGCATACATGTGACATAATACAAACAGCACAAATATTATAAAATCAGACCAAACAGCCCATAAGCGTTAAATATAAAACTAGAACCTACAAAGCTTCATTATCTCTCTGCTGGGTATCGCTGATTGAAGTGGGACATGGACAGACATGGTTTGAATTGCTATGGAGGAGCTGATGCTTGTTGACGGAGGACTGGTTGTCTCCCTACTCTGTTAAAAAACAAGACAAACGGCATTAGAGCTGCAGTTGACAGATGTAGTAGGTGTAGGCTTCACAGGCCGCTCTGATCCAGTTCTTCTCAGGTGGGGCTCCACTGTCTAGGATCCCACAATCCCCTTCTGACACAACGTCTGCCCAGTAGCTACAAACAAAAAGTGCTGATTATTACACTGACACTATTTGTTTATATCATTCATTTATGTTTCCTGTTTAATTTCATCCTGCCTCACATTTCAGGTCACTTTGTGATTGGCTGTCCTGCTCTGATTAGTTTCACCTGTGGCTCATTAGCCTGCGCTCACCTGTTTCCACTTCCTCTATCGATCTTTCACTACATATACCAGTCCATGTGTGCTTGCTCAGTTTGGCTTTGTTTTTACAGGGAGTATTGTTTGCCTGTATTCTGCCTGTTTTTTGCTTTACCTAAGTATTTTCTTTATATCAGCTAGTCTCTGAGTCTTCATGTGGGTGCTTCCTGTGTGTGCTGGCACGTCAAGCTACGAGCGAATAAATCTCTCAGATTTCTTTTTTGTTATACAGACAGGGACCACATTATGAGGAACAGCTGTACAATCTAATATAAATGAAGCTCACAATGCTCAGTTTTGTTCAACTGTATGTTTGTAGCCCTTCATAGTTTGGTCAGTGGTGTTTCTAATAATCTGCTCCTTATAAGGTGATATAATAATATAAAATAGTCCAGTATAACGCTGCCTTTAAACTATGACCATAACACTGCAAATAAAACTTAATAAAGTTGCCACTGAGTGTTTATTTTTAAGTATCCAAAATAATTTCACTAAGATAAATATATTCCCTTTTCTATCTTGTTTTACTTCTTCCCACCTAGACTAAACATTAATATTTTATCCACCCTTATGGAATCAGATAAGTTGGATGGATGGATGATATGTGGTGATTGATCAATCATTCATCACCTCTCTCGCAGCACAGTGTTGTTGATCCAGGTCCATGTGGCTCTATTCTGTCTCAACCCAATCCAGTATTTCAGAATCCCTTTCTTGGTCAGAAAACCCTGGAAGAAGAAAAAAAAACCACCACAACACAATTTTAACAGACTGCACACAGTGAAAGTTCATGGCCAGGAGAGAAGTGATATCAGATGTACCTGAACTTTCCTGCTGGTAACAACAGCCAGAGCTCCTCCTCTGGCAGTGCAGTTCCTCTGGCTCTCATCCCAGCTCAGTCTGGAGGTGGACAAGTAAAAACACGACCGGCCAAAAGTCAGCCAGTCGTCAGCACACTGCTTACAACCCAGATCTGGGAGGAGAAAGGGATTAGTGCAGGAAATTCTCTGGAATGTGTAACCATATAGCAATTTCCAGTGATAATATTTTCAAAGAGGAAACAAAAAGGCTGATTAATGTCAGCTGATAGCTGGTTTCTAATTAAATAAAACATTCTCGGTTCTCTAAAAACGAGCACATGAACACACTTCCTCTGATGCCTGTTTAAAAAAAGAATGATTTGGGCACCTCTGAAAGCAGAACCCTCACCAGAACCGAGAGATCTTATCATTTGTTTTCCTTTTGATTTAGACCCTTCCTTGGCTTGTACAAAGTCTCCCTCCTGGCATCACACACTCACGTTGGCCTTGAATGCTGGGGTAGAGAGTCTGGCACTCCTGGTAGCTGCACACCGCAGCCAATGGAGGACTTTGGCTGCCTGATGTGGTGGTTTGCTTCCTCTCTGGGCAGACTGTGGAGCCATTTTGAACTAGAAAGCAGAGCACAATGGGAGGAGTTGTGAGGGAAAAGAATGATGCCCACAGGCTGCAGCGGTGCAATCGGACACACTTTATATTCCTGTATCGCTGCTCAGAGCCAAAATAGAACAAAAGCAACGTGATCCTGAGGTATTTTCTTTTATTTCTGCACTGCCTGGGAAACTAACAATCCTCCCTTGATCTGATTTGTTGTTGCAAACAACACCCGGCCAGTATGTTTGCTTTGATCCATGGCTGCAGATACCTACGTTTCACACTGAGGCTGATGACGGCCAGCAGCAGGAGCAGACAGATTATGGCGAGGAATACACACACACCACGGTACAGACGAGTGTTTCCCTCAGCCGGTTTGTCTGAGGAGGAAGACACAATCAGCCTCATGTTAGAGAGATATTTGATCATGAGCACAAACCACCTTCAAGGCTCTGGCCTACCTTTCCCACCTTCCAGTTCAACAGATAACTTGGACTCGGATGACAAGTTTTCACTGGCTTCATCTTTTTTATCCTCGCCGTAACGGCGGCAAAATTTGATGTACATGGAAAAAAAGCGTCCTGGGATTTGTGATGAAGCTTGTTTACACCGTCCTCCGTCTGTCTGTCCTGCAGTGCTGAGAGCAGTTTTAAGACCCCTCCCTTCCTCCTCCTCTTCTTCCCTTGTCCCATCACCATAGCAACAGTGACATTCACTGAACCCTGAATTATTCATAGATGCACAGTGCTCACAGTTTCCAAAACTTTAACTGTACCTCTCTTTGTCTCTCCCTTGAATGACAATGAGAGTGGCAGACAGATACTGAAGTTCGTGGAGACGTAACAACGGATGTTTTGGATTCAGGATTTGTTTCTCGAGGTCATTTCAGACGAGTGTTGGAATTTTCAATGTGATTAAAGTGCAGGGGACAGTTAAAAACAGCCCTCAAGACACATCAGACATTCTTGTCGCCACTCGAAACTCAAAAATATAAACAGAATATTTTCTTGAAAGCCAAAAATAAGATAATTTTATTCTACCCGGTTCAAGAAAAATAACAAATTGTTTTGCAGTAGCTTATTTTTTGCATATTAATCCCTACTAGAAGTGGCTGCTTAATTTGCTGCAGTGAAAAAGATAAATGAATATCACAAAATAAAAGGGATAAAACACACACACACAGACATTAAACAGCACGGAAGAAAGTTCTTTAAGTGCTCACACACACACACACACACACACACACACATATATATAACATGTATATAATCACAGGTGTTCCCTTTTGTTTCTCGGCTTTATTCTTGAGCTCACGTGTTCACATGTCAGGTCATCTTGACACCTTGACTGCCAGCTGTTGACTGCTTAGAGAAATAAACAGTGGATGTGTATTCCTCTCTGTGTCTCGCTCACTCCGGTCTTTGTGATGTGTTTTTATCTCGTGGCATTGCTCACAAACTGCTCAAGTATCTCTGTAGCAACTCCCGTTCTACATGCTGGGCTAATCAGCTGTATGTACGCACAATAATCTGGATGTACAATGAGGACCAAACTTTTTTCAGCCTCATACATTCTTACTTTACTGTACCATAAATTTAACTTTTTTCTTAGCAGATACACATTTTACACTTTACTGAGAGACAGAGAGAAACCAGGCCATTACTGCTCACCCTCAGGAGACATCATAACTCAGTCCTATTAAGTTAAGGCAGATCAGGCACACTAATTCAACCCCCAAGAATGAGTCTAGTGGTCAAACTTATAAAGACAAACAATATATATAATTAAGAGTTTTATCTCTAGATTGAGAATAATGGTTTGTCAAATTAGCAAAATCTAGAAAAACTTCACTCTTCTGCCCACAAAATTAATAATGCAGACAAAATATTAAAAAACAGCCAAAACATAAATACATTACATTAGTTTTATATCCAAGTTTCTGCATAGTGTTATATTATAAATATCTTCTTATAAAAACTAGGTGGGTTGAACTGAACTAAATTCATTCATAAAATAACTAAATATATTTGCAGAAATAAGAAAAGAATCATTAATGTAATGATTCTTTTCTTATTATTTCTTATTAATGACTACCTACTTTCTACAAAAGTTTTTAGTGATTGACAGAAAATTAATTGTCAACAAATTAGGTAATTTTTTCTGTAAGATTGCCAGAAATGTATTAGTTTCAGCTTCTCAAATGTGAACATTGCTTTTCTTGCTCTTCTGTGATGGTAACTGAATTAATTAACTGTTGTTTAGACAAAAGAAATCATTTAAAATGTCAACTTGGGCTCTGGGAAATGTGATTTTTCTATTTTTTCAACCTGCAGATTAAATAGTTATATTAACAATCAGCCTTTGGTTTCGATGCTGTTGAAACTGAAACTGTGAAAAACAACAACAGTGAAACAATGAGCACTGTAATAAGCATGTTATGGCTGATTATACCTTAGGCGGACACTTTGCACATAATTGCTGATGTGGTTTAAAACGATCACTTCTGCTTTTTTCTTTTTCTGAGAAACACAGATCATTCTTATAAACTGCATTTTTATTTAAGTTAACACGGACACCACAATGATGAGAACACACCCATGATTACTCAGCAATGTAGACAAATTGATACAATGTCCTAACATGTTTGGTTTACTTTATATTGAAAGGTAGTGTGCTGATAATATGATAAAACTCTGTTAAAGCAAATTGTCATGGACTAATGAAGATCAATTATTTCATTAAGACAGGTGTGCTTAAAGACACACTGAAACAGGCTGTACGTTGAAGACACAACAGACACACTACATTATAAAAGAGTACCTGCTCTTGTTTTAACCGGAGCGTCAACACATGCAGCTTCTGAATAGATGTCCTCACATGTACTTTGTAGTGTGGAATAGTGGTCTGGTTCTGCTTCCTCTAAAGCCAGACAAAAATACAGACAAATACAATTTAACAGACACAAACCATCTGGAATTTGCTACTGAATATTAAATGCATTGTAAACTAAAATATTAAACAAAATCTCTTAAAGTTTGCACTTCTTTTTAAAGTGTTTCATTCAACTTTTGGGAAATATTTGTCATTAAAAACCCACTGAAATATGCCTGTATAATTTACAGCACTACTGTATCCACTATAAGCTTGAGTTTTGTATTCTTATTATCATGATGAAATAATTACCTTCAGTTTTGACCTCCAGCATCGGTTCACTCTCTCCTTCACCTTTGTCGTTTTTTCCCTCCTCTTTGGTGATATTCTGCATCTCCATGGTTCCTCTCTTCTATCTCTCTAACTTTCGTTTTACAAGGGAAGCCTTTTAGAACCAGTTAGTCATCTGACTATTTAGTTATGCAACCTTTTGTCAAGCACACACAGGAAAAGATAAAATTCCACTTGAAAAACAGTGCCAAAAATTTAATTTTTGGTTTGAAAAAAAAATTCCCAGACCTTAAATTGACCAGTGTGCAGACTCGATAAAGACAGAACATGTTCCCATGAAGATTTTCTCTCTATCTTTGTGCTTCCGCTTAACCACATATTATTATGTGTGTTTACATATTGTGTCACCAAGCTTTTTAAGTATTATTCTGTGTTGAGGTTCAAAAGGTGTCACTCTATAAAAACTTATGTTTTTTGTTTTTTTGAATTGACATCAAAAACCACAGGTGTGCATTTTCATCTTTATTTTCCACAAAAGTTTATGATATTAATTTACAAAAAAAATATTTGCATTAAATACAGATGACTGAGAAAGATAACGAGAGCTCTCAATTTCATAACTTCCTCATGCATTCATTCTCTTTTCACCAGGCAAGGAATCAACACAACTTGATGTGCACTAACACCCATTATGCTCACCCCGAAATACTGACCAAGGTCAACCCAGCGTCCCCTCTACCTTGTTCGAAGCCCTCCTCCCACCATGTACACATGTACTTACTTATCAAAACTAATACAAAGAATAACAGTTATGTGAAGCATTGCAAACAGCCTTAACTCTTTACTCATCAGCTCATCTCATCTCAGTGTGTCTCCTCTCATTCTCTCTCTTTCTCCAGTCTTTTGTCCTCCCTCAGGCACCGTACACACTCTCGTTACTGTAGGTCATGTAGAGAAACAGGTCGTCTTCATGGTGCTCCTGAGACACAACAAAGCAACAGAGAAACAATTCAGCATAACAAGTGTGCCCAAGCTAAACAAAGGTAAATGTGTTCATCTCTGAGCCTCATTTGATTACATCGTATGAAATCCTAGTTAAAAAATATGATCTAAAAATGAGTTTAAATACATGCTGGCTTTATATCTTCTTGGACTTTAAAAATATAATAGCGCACAAAAACTGCTTTCACTTTTACAATGACAAACTGTAAGCTCGAGAACAATGAAGAAATCCCCGTTTGGATGACATGTTTGGTGTGTTGTGTCAAGAGGGGAGGGGTTTAAAGTGTTTACGTGTATCCTGAGACGTTGCATTTATGTCGCTGTGAGGAGGCAAACTCAAACAGCGTCAGATCTTATTTTGTTTATTTATTATTAATTTTCATTTTAGTTATTATTTAAGTATTATTTTGTGTAGTTATTGTTATCTATTCAACAATTGCACATTTATTTGTGCTGTGTTAAAATTTAACATAAAAATGATGACAAAAAGACAGTTATCTGCAAATATAAGTAAATGTGTTTACGTGTGTGTGTGTTGTCCTGGGGTGAGCACAGCAGATGCCATTACCTCATACACAGCAGAGAGAGGGGAGCTGGATGGGGGAAGGGAGTTGTTGACGAAGAAGAAGAGTGCCTCCTCCGGTCTCAAAGACACACGCTGACGGATCAGGAAGCACAACTGACCCACTAAAAAAAGGAAGGAGAGACAGAGATGGTCAACGGTCATGACAAGTCAAAATGTCTGCTGTGATGGTTAGATTAGACCCTCAGTTTGACACCTACATCACTAACAGTGACTGAGCCATCCAGGTATGAACTTAGCTCCTTTGTGTGACCAATACATCAACAAGGCCAATACACTGAAACCCTGTGAAATGTGGTTAGCTTGTGTGGTTGCCAGATTTGAGTTATTTGAGAGGATAAAACTGAGCTGCTGAATGTTGAATGTGTTTGTGTGTTTCACCTGTTAAATCTGAGGGTACGAGGTATTTCTTCTTGTCCAGATCAGGAGCTCGTGACCTGGAGGCCCTCTCCACAATGATCTGCATAAAAAGACCCAAGAAAAAGTAATGTAATCATGTGGTAAAATCTAAACAACAACATATAAATTCACACCACAGCTGTAACGTATGAAATAATTTGGAGCTTACGTTCGGGAAACTGACTTTAAATAAGTCTAGATGACTTTTATCAAACATATTTTCCTGATCCAGTTAAAGTGACCACTAACTAGACATAACATTATATTAAAGAAGTAGGCAGATGTCATACTGACCGGTATTTTATCAGGATGCTTGGCCCTGACTCTCTCGCCCTCTGCTCTCCTCACCTCTAGTGGTACTGAGCGCTGGTACTGACTGCCCATCTGAAAACAACACAAGGAAACATTAAGTCCATCACAACAGCATTATTTACCAGGCAGACAAAGGAGGGAGAGCACTGACTGATTTCACCAACCACTGAACTCAGTTTACATATTGACCGCTTAAAGAGCACAGCATTGTTTTCTGCAAAATGAGAAGCTTCTTCTTTTAATCAAGTGTTTTGTGGTGGTTATATTAGGAGATGGGTCAGTCCAGGCACCCATCAGGTGTCAGCAGATATCAGTTTATAGTGATTAGATGTTCACCCGATAACCAACGATTATAACACCTTCAGGTTTTTGGACCGATTCAACCTGTTAACCATGGCTTTCAGCTCTAGTGTCATTGCATTATGGCATTTTAGTGTTGACGTATTATATATCAATGTGATGATTTTTTAAGCAGTGAAATGGCAGAAAAATAATCTCCAATTACTCTTACCATCTTAACTCGAGGGGGAAATGCAACAAATTTCTGCTTCTCAAGTGAAGAATCTGCAGTTTTTCGATGCATGTAGATGACTGTGAACTGAATGTGTGTGTTTGTGGTTGGAGAAAACAACAGCACAGGGTGAAGCTCACGATGCAAACACTCATGCACACAGTTACACCTCGATAGCAGCCACCACGGAGAGCCAAACCCATCACACTTCTGCTATTCTTTCAGTGTGCGGACTTTTGTGGTCACAATAATCCAGGTTCTAGTTGTTTTGGGTTTGGTATTGTGACGTGAGGCCACGTCACTTTTCACAAGAGTGTCGAAATCAGCTGACCTGCTTCAATTTCATGAATACCCTGAATACCCAAACTAACGACACGAATCGTCGGGAATAACCACCTGCTATCGTTTCTACGTTTGCAGCAACATGTAAACTGTTAGTTTTACTGACCGTATCCGAAATCAGCTGTTTTTTGTTTTTGTTGCTAGCTATCGACGGCAATGCTAACAGCTGCAGATAACGGACAGACGAGACGTTATTGTTCACATACTTTTGAAAACGACAAAAAAAAAACCAAGTTTCACTCAGAACACGGCAAATCCAGATTTACTCCACCGTTCCCCTGCGTCGTCAAAATGCTCAAAATAAAGCTCTGGGTGCCAGTTATAAGCTTAGAAAACACTCATAACGTACGGTTTTAAAGATGTCGACCGATTCACAACGAAAACAACAAACAACTGTAACGCCCGCCCACCTGACGAATCCTATCTGACCAATCAGAGACGAGTACGTTGATTGACACCTAAATGTGTCCATTCAGACGGGAAGAGACTGTAGGTTTCCTGTGTGATCATTGGATGAGCACTGCACTGTTGTTCCCCCTATTGGCCTACGTAGGGGTCACGCCTATGGTCACGTCTCAGCCTGGCTACGTGCCTTATCACTGGTAGTTTCTTTCCCAGTCTGAAAACAACAGTCCTGTCACCTCTAGTTTATAAACAGCTGGATCAGTCCTGTCCTGTTACCTCTAGTCTATAAACAGCTGGATCAGTCCTGTCCTGTTACCTCTAGTCTATAAACAGCTGGATCAGTCCTGTCCTGTTACCTCTAGTTTATAAACAGCTGGATCAGTCCTGTCCTGTTACCTCTAGTCTATAAACAGCTGGATCAGTCCTGTTACCTCTAGTCTATAAACAGCTGGATCAGTCCTGTCCTGTTACCTCTAGTTTATAAACAGCTGGATCAGTCCTGTCCTGTCACCTCTAGTTTATAAACAGCTGGATCAGTCCTGTCCTGTTACCTCTAGTTTATAAACAGCTGGATCAGTCCTGTCCTGTTACCTCTAGTCTATAAACAGCTGGATCAGTCCTGTCCTGTTACCTCTAGTCTATAAACAGCTGGATCAGTCCTGTCCTGTTACCTCTAGTTTATAAACAGCTGGATCAGTCCTGTCCTGTTACCTCTAGTTTATAAACAGCTGGATCAGTCCTGTCCTGTTACCTCTAGTCTATAAACAGCTGGATCAGTCCTGTCCTGTCACCTCTAGTTTATAAACAGCTGGATCAGTCCTGTCCTGTTACCTCTAGTTTATAAACAGCTGGATCAGTCCTGTCCTGTCACCTCTAGTTTATAAACAGCTGGATCAGTCCTGTCCTGTTACCTCTAGTTTATAAACAGCTGGATCAGTCCTGTCCTGTTACCTCTAGTTTATAAACAGCTGGATCAGTCCTGTTACCTCCAGTCTATAAACAGCTGGATCAGACGTATCCTGTTACCTCTAGTTTATAAACAGCTGGATCAGACGTGTCCTGTTACCTCTAGTCTATAAACAGCTGGATCAGTCCTGTCCTGTTACCTCTAGTCTATAAACAGCTGGATCAGTCCTGTCCTGTTACCTCTAGTTTATAAGCAGCTGGATCAGTCCTGTCCTGTTACCTCTAGTCTATAAACAGCTGGATCAGACGTATCCTGTTACCTCTAGTCTATAAACAGCTGGGTCAGTCCTGTCACCTCTAGTCTATAAACAGCTGGATCAGTCCTGTCCTGTTACCTCTAGTCTATAAACAGCTGGATCAGTCCTGTCCTGTTACCTCTAGTCTATAAACAGCTGGATCAGACGTGTCCTGTTACCTCTAGTCTATAACCAGCTGGATCAGTCCTGTCCTGTTACCTCTAGTATTCTCTTTCCCAGTCTATAAACAGCTGGATCAGCCCTGTTCTGTACAGTCTATGGTGCAGACATCAGTAACCACATTCAACCTAGAGGTAGGCTCATTGCAGATGTGCAACAGTGTGACAGATGTACAATTATTCACAGAACAGCTTGTGATAAAGAAAATAATCTATTGCTCTCAACAAGGCATATGTTCAAAAGTGATTTTATTCCACAAATCTAAATTTTTATCCTTACTGTAAGCTCTGTACATCTTCTAAATCTCGTGTACATTTCGCATGATTTCAGTCAGCTCTTCTGCACACAGGGGGCAACTTTACAAAAGACATGCACCTTATACTCAACTGTTTGATTCTCTCTCAATATACACTAATAATAATACATTTCCCAAACACAGCATTTCTGGGAAAAAAGTAATTTCTCTTTAAAACATGTTTTATTAAAAAAACAGTCTATTGCTGTATTACAGCACACAATGTCTCTAATATACTGTAAAGGCCTTAGTAATTCATGCATTGCTCTGATGGCAATTATTGCTCCACCAAGTGAAACAAGTGAGACCTGATGCTACATTGAGATGCATACAGCATTTCAGTTGCTGCACTCTTGTGTACAATTCAGTGAAATCCCCATTTCACACGCTGAATGCCCACTGTCCAGTTTCCAGCAGTTTGAAGCAGACACCCGAGTCTTTTCCTTTACGGTGCATCCAGGATATCAATTGTTTAGCTTGAGTCCCAGTCAAACAGCAGCTGTGGCCGTCGTCAGTTTGAGGGCATCTGACAGGTTACGTTGCCGAACTCTAGAGTTGGTTATGGTTTCCAAATGTGACCCGGGCACCCATCCACGATGCCGATCAGACAGCCTGGTCCCCTCTACCCAATCTGTAGGGGAAAAGATGCAAACGTTGAGTAAATATATGGTTATTCTCGTTGCTGCATATAAATGAATTACACATTCCACAAGAAAATGACTGAATAGCTGGTGTGACGGTCTTACTGTCGCTGCTTTGCTGATGCACGAGAATGATATCAGCTTTTTCCAACGACAGCTCATCAGGCTGTTGGGCAACAATAGCTCGGATACATTGCATCTGTGTAAAATCTGCAAGGACACAAGAGGACACAAGTGAGACTAATAATCATAAAACATAAACTAAAAAGTCATCTATTTAGTCTGGTTGTGTTTGGTGATTTCATTATTTACTCTTATACCATTATTATATCTATATTACAGTTTGAAGAATATTTCCTTCATTTGAAATTTTAAAATAAAAAATAATCACATAGTATATTACAAGAGTGTTGCACTTGATCACTCCATGTTTTCTACTCAGAGCAGGTATGCGGTTATCCACCATTTAACTTAGTCTGAATGGAGGTACAAAAATTAAGCAGTAAGAGATGAACTAAAATATACAGTATATATAATTAAAGGTCTCTTTCTCTAAATAGCCCAGACTACTATGATGAGTCTTTAGCTTTCATAATATAAATTAACCTACATAACTGTTATAATGTGGGGAATCAGTGAAGGAGGTGGGGATTTAAGACACAGCTTTTGACCAGCATCTTTGTAATGTCTAAACCAAGGAGCATGCTTCACCTTGTGCAGCAGAAAAATCTATATCAGGATGTGGCCGGGATATGGCAGATATCCAACGTAGCTTATCACTCCTGAAGGAAGAAAAAGCAAAGATGGGTTTATCTTCTACAACTGATGTGACAACTGATACACAGACATTCCTGTCCTCCATCTTAAGTCTCTTACTGTGTGTCGGTCCGTAGCAGCAGGGCTTTGTGTGTCATGTGCAGCCGGAACAGGTTCTTCTGGAGGGAGTGAAGTTTGACGCGACAGTTCTCAGCACGCAGGTCTGATACAGGAGCGTGGTCTATTACTGTGAACCTTCCTCCTCTGGAGGCAGTGAGAGCACAAAAAACAAGTGAGATGGCAGAAGGACAGGATGACAAAAGACTGAAGAGGTGAGGAAAACAGGATGTCGCAAATGGTAATTAATTATTTGAATATTAAACATATTTGTTAACTCACTCTTTTTGTAGTGAAAGTAGCAAGTAGTCATTGAATAGATGCAAATAAATGCTCCTCTCTGTGTCCTTCAGAGAGAAATCTATCAGTTCGGTGACCGGTCCTTCACGCACCAGTCTCCGAGACTGACTGATCAGAGGAAGAGTCTGTGACAACACAAGGAGCATGGAGAAAATTATTTATAATTATTTTTGAGCATAAAAAACACAATTCATCTATTCACAGTGGAAAAAAATACAAAAATATCTCATTTTCTCATGGTCAGTTGTAGATTTGTCATATATGTGACTAACTGTCATTACACAACTACAGATCATGGGATGTTAACTGAGCCATCTCCATGAGTTGACTCTATTCATGACATATTGGTCGTACAGTCCATAAACATCACTAGAAAATCTAAGAAATGTTGATATACAGCACAAAAATGCAAAGTAATACATAAAATAATTCTTAGTGGTCAATACAATTTACTGTGATCATCTGTTTATCAAACCCCCACAGAAAATCACTAATATCTTGTTTGCTTTCTTTACAGTTTGCAAGATTTTGGCAATAACAACAAACAATAACATGTTACGATTACATCATCGCAATGTGATCCCATTGGTTTTGTCCCATCCCTGGTAGTCTTTACTTACCCTACACTCAAAGTCCACCTTAGCACTGAGAGAGACCAACGACTCGATGCTTTTCATCTGAGTGATGCTGTCATTGCTCTCTTGAATCAGCTAATGGAGAAATTAATGGAAAAAAGATGGTTTGTCACAAAAGATTTCACAATACCAAAGATATAAAATATTGCTATCCTACTTAAACATAAAGTGAAAAAGGGATATTACTGCACCTTCTCCAGAAGTTTCATTGACTTTATGGCCTGAGTCGCCTCAGGAGTACCAGGAGTTGTTCTCTTCACAATGTTCTGGACGGAAACAGTGTTTTAATAAGATGATGTTGTCAATCATCAAGCTTTGATGATTCACAAGTACACACACACACACACACACACACACACACACCTGGACCAGCAGCTTAATCCTTGTGATCCTCTGGAAGGGAAGGACGAGGAAGGAACGAAGAGGAAGCCTCTGACACACAGGACTCCTCTCTAATTTCTCCACAATCCTTCTGAAACCTGCATTCTCATTCCTGAGAGAGAAAAAGAAAATGAATGCACAGATCGATAAAGAAAGAAAAAATAAACAGACACTAGCTGAACACAAAAGCTTGACTGAAAGGCTTACATGAGTCTCTGGTAGGTGGCGTCCTGATAGGACTGGTTGGTGAGGTAGGGCACATAAACCATTTTGAAGCGCTGACAATGCCGAGCGATGATATCACACACGGTGAAGTGGATGATGTCGGTTTCCACTCGTTCCTCCAGCTTTGATAAAAAACTAAAACAGAAAAAATTAAGAATTATTCAAAGGTTTATGAAATTGTACCTGCTGGACAACACACGTGTGGCATACACTTAAAGGTAGTGTGTGCAGCATTTTAGGGTATCTGCTGGCAGAAATGGAATATAATATATTTATATATTTTCATTATTTTGTAATCACCTGTAACTAAGAATTGTTGTGTTTTTGTTAGTTTAGAATGGGGCCTTCATATCTAGATATGAAGCAGGTTCTCTTCATAGAGTCCACTATATTGCTAAAGTAGCCCAGAACAGATAAACAAACACCATCAAGGCCACATCTACATGCTTGTGAAATTGCAGTCTATCAGAGTAAGTACCCCTCTGATCACCTCCTTACCAGCATGACACTTTATGAGCAACAGAAATCAGACGGTGGCTGGCCGTACCACTGTTTTGCTCTCAGTAGCTCATGTTTCTACAGTCTTGGAAGGAGGGAGGAGTGAGCAGAGGGGTACTCCATGCAATCTGCAACCACACCGCTAGATGCCATCAAATCCTACACACTGCCCCTTAAATGTGTCATGTAGCTAAATGCAGGCCTAGCTCTGATGGGAACTTGCTCTGAATAATGTAGAACATCTCTGACCTGTGGCTGATGGCACGGACGTCAGCAAGCCGAGAAAACAGCCAGTTCCTATCCTGAGTAGTCAACAGCGCCCCCAGCTGTTTGGACTTAACAAAGTGTTCAACAACGATGTCCAAACTCCGGCAGTAGGAGGCCTCTGACGTCACCACCTCAAATCTGACCTAAAGGGAAAAATAAATAAGACAAATTATAGAGAACAAGCACATTCTAAACCACTGTTCTCTACAGGCTAAAGGATGTGACTAACTGAAGAGGAAGATTTCATAATGAGTAGACGACCTCCAGCTTAGACTGTGTTGTTTTTTAAGCTGCCATCTACAATAGCAGAGAAACACAACATGCTTACACAATCACATCTTCTAGCGAGAGGCTGCCAATAAAAAAAAATGATCAATGGGAGGGTAATTCTGGGATGTGGCAAGAAGGTGTGAAGTAATAACAGTGAAAAACTGCTTCTTGTAAGTCATGTCACAGAAACTTCCATGAAATAAACAATAAACGAAGCTGTTGTTGTGACATGATGCCCCAAAACAGTCTGAAAACGTGACAACAAACACATTTCAAATAGTCATCAGATAACTGAAAGATAATGTTCTCCATAAGGTCATGAAGTTGGTCCCAGTTCCTTTTCACATAATGAAACTCACTGCAGAATATTTATTGCACTTTGGAGGGAACAATTTAAGTTGTTCTGATGAAAAAAATCCAATAAAATCAAGATCAAAATCCTTCAAACAAGCTGGATGAATGAAGTGTAGCTGTCGGAAAAGTGAAAGATAACACCACTTTAATTGTCCGAAGGATTGTCCTGAATTTCTCTGAGATGGGAATGTTGTGCCTCAATAAATTTTGGACAAAATCAGGACCTTCCTGTCATCAAGCTGTGACTAGACTTTCATATGTGCAGTGTTACCTCCTGCAGTCGCCTCTGGTCCTCTGTGAGCTCCTCCAGCTCAACGCTGTTCCTGACCCCTGGCAGCTCCCGCCACAGCGTGGCTGACTGTGTGAGACAGAGGGACAGACGTGGGGAGGAAGGCCTGCCTTCGCTCTTGGGGGGCTCGGGGAGAGGCAAGCTTCTGACGCTGGTGATGGAGCCCGAGTGGGACAAGGAGTGGGGGTGCGGGACAGGAGGTAGGGGAGGAAGGGGTCTGCGGGCAGGAGGAGGCGAGGGAGCAGGAGACGGGAGAGTGTCCTCGGACACAGAGAGGACGTCGGATCGAGCCTGACGCAGGATCTCAAAGTTCTGAGCGGCCTCGCTGTACTGCTGGTAGAGCTGAGCAGCATCTGAGAGGAAGAAAGACAGCAGAAGAGGAGATGGCACAACAGAGAACGAGTTGAAAAATACAGGAAGCAGAGGAGAAGACAGATAGAGACAGTGTTAGCCAAGAGGAGCTGTTTGCATTCAACATTCCTTTTACACATACTTGACAGAATACAAAGTTGCAGCAGCTGTTTTTGCCTCAAGTAAGGAGATGTGAATACATGCAGAAACCTGTCTCTGGCTTGCGCACGCACGCACACGCACACACACACCTGCCTCATATCTTGCAAATATCCATATGAATCATAGATCATAGGGATCCGCTGCCATTTTAGGTTGTTTAAAACATTTTAAAATGGCGTGAGCCAACAGCGTTCATTTATATTCTGAGCCAACGTGTTCAGAGTAAGAGATAAACAGTCATGGAGCCACAGATGAATCACGCATGCTGAAGGGAAATGCTCAACTGTGTTTTCCCGACCACAGCCAGAGTTCATCATATCTGATGACACATCACTGTGCCACCTACATGTTGCCTTTCCTAATAATCACTCTTATTTACCCGGAATCTATCACCGTCAGTGATTTAAAAAGAAAAGTCATATGCAACAACATATTTGAAAATAGGCAAGCTGTGTTTGCTTTGTGCCTACAGAGATCATATAACACTTTTGACCCAAATAAAGCAGGAATAAAAAGGTGGAACAGAGATACTCACTGAAAAACCTTGAATTCCTTTTCCGTCTGTCGATTGTGTCCAAAACATTTCTAAGGTGCCAAGAAAGAGTCACAAGAACAACAGTTTATGGTTGAGTTGACTAAAACTGTCTACACTGCTATTCAGTGCGAAACATTTGCACTGAACGGGAGAGAGTGATTCATTTTAGTGACACTATAGCAATATAGCATTATATGACACTAAGCTATGACAGTTTTTAACATCAGGGACACAAAATGAAAATAAATGGCTACATCTTTGTTATGTGCCTCACTTACCTCAGCTCTACTTCTCCCCAGCTTTTGCTTCGATCATCCTCATCATCTGGAATAAGAAAGTATCCATTCGTTGAAACATCATACAACAGCATACTTATATGCTAATTAACAAACTGTGAAATAAATAAATAAATAAATAAATAAATAGGTGGTAAATAAAATAGATCTTTGTTAGTTAATTAGTTAGTTAGTAACTCTGCTAGAAGAGGAGTCACAGAAAAGATTAGTGTGCTTCTCGCGTTATGTCTCAGAGCAGAATGAACTGGAGCCTATTAACTGCTGCTTCTGGTTTTCCCTCACTTTCACTACCTCCACTCATCTCCGCCCACTACCTGAGCTCCCACCACAACACTGTGACGCTCTGCTGATGTCTTTACCTTCCATTTTGGTTTGATTTCTCTGACTGATGTGACAAAATGATGCAAAAAGCAAAGCACAGGATATGACTAGAAGATAATATCTGATTGTAGTTGTTTGTGCGTAAAATCAAACTTCATGTAAAAAGGCTGCTTCCTCTGTGGGCAGCCTAGTCTGAAATGTGTTGACCTGATTAAATGTCAGTGTCTCCGCCTCCAACTGCTTTCTTTACCTGTTGTAGAGAATATTCTGGTTCTGCGATCCCTTCCAACACCTTCCTCCTCTTCTTCTTCTACAAGTTCGTTGCCTCTTCTTTCAGTGGTTTTACGGATCCCCCTCCTCCGTAATCGAGCCTCGGGACCCAAATCACGGAAACTGCAGCTGCTCGTCACAGTCGCCCCTCTTTTTGTCACCTGTCCCTGTCTGCTATCCACCTCTGTTTCCTCTCCCACCTCCTCAGCAGTACCCTTCCCCTCCTGCCCTTGCTGCTCCTCTTCACTTTCACCCACTGTGTCTTCCTCCTCGTGGCTCCCACCCTCTCCGAGGGGAACAACAATGTCAGAATCAGTTTCACAATTAAGAATGGGACAGCTGTTAGGCTTGTACAGCGTGTTGCTCACAGATAAGTACATCTCCACCTCCTTCTCTCTCCTTGCTTCGGTTTCCATGTCTGATAATTTAACCATATCATCTAGCTCCTTACTAATTTTCACCTCTATATTTACCTCTTCTAACTGTAGGAGACGAGATGGCTCAGTCTCTTTGTCCATGCTGTGATCCTCCTTCCCTTCTGAGTCTAACAGTGTGTCAGCATGAGTGTATGTAGATGTGTCACCACCATGCATAACTGTGACCTGGTCAGCATGCATGTTGCCCTGCCTCTGGCCCATACCTCTCAGTCCCTCCACCTCCAGCGGATCCTCCTCCTCCAGCTCTGGATCTGATGAGTGCTGTTTGTGAGTTCTCAACTTAACAACTGTCACGTCACCAGTTTCCTCCTGTTGTCCGTGGCTCTCAGACTCGTCGACCCCTTGGTCTCCTCGTACCTCTGTGTCAGGTTCATCAGCAGTGTTCTCCTCTGAGCGTCCTAGAATCTCACGTACCACATTTTTGGCCCATTTCAGGTGAGGAGCTTGAGAGTGGCGCTTGGGCTCCTCGGACATGCTCCACGCCCCGCTCATTCGGATCCGAATGGCCTCCACCTCCTCTGGACTCATTGCTCCACTGTTAATTCCTTCCAAGATGGGTTGGATTTGTTCAAAATTAAGCTGAGAATAAACATCACCGTAGGGATTACTTGGGACTGGAGAAGCATCTGCATTTTTCTCCCTCCACTCTTGGAGAAGTTTTTCAGTCTGTGAGTCTCTCTTAATCGCCCCTATTTCGGTGTACGGGTGCTCCACTTTGCTCCTCATTCCCTCTGTTGTCGACACTCTGTATCTGACATCCTCTTCAGCTGTTTCTGGCCTTTTTCCCCTCGCTGTGTCACACTCACTCTTGCTTTCAGTGTTGTAGATGATCGAGAGTTCATCGTTTCTCCTCGGAGTCAGATGTGGATCATCGTGAGTTTGCTGCACAGCCTCGTTACTATAACGATGGTGACTTTCAATATTTGAGTCATCTCTTTCTGCTCCTCCCATGTGATCAACCTGTGGCAGTGACACCTGGTTGGGTTGTGACCGGGGCAATGTTTGCCCAATCACACAGAAGACGTACTTTGGCTGCTTCTCCCTCCCTTCTTCCTCTTCATCAACTGCCTCCTCCTTTCCCATTGACAGTGAGCGGCCACCATATGCAGCCTCCCAGAATTCCCGACAGTCCTCAAACTCCTCTTCTTCGTCGTCCTCCCTTTCGTCCTCCCCGTCTCCGCTGGACACCGTCACAAAGCCGTCCTCTCCTGACAGCATTCTGTCCCTCTCTTGTCTCCACCCTGCCTCACTTCCTCCTTCGCTCTCAGAGCGGCCCCAGTCATCGCTGCCACCCTCTTCCTCTCTGTCACTCTCCTCTGTGTTATCTGTCACGTCCTCTTCCTCTGCATCCCTCCGCCAGCTTCCCTCTATCCCTCCGTCACTGTCAGACAGATGTTCCTTCCCTCCCTTATCTACGTCTCTCCAGACCTCCTCTCCATCTACACTTACACCCTCTGTCTCTCTCTCCATGTCCCCCCTGTGCTCACGTCTCCCTTCATGTCTTCCTCTGTAACTGGTTTGGTCCAAGTCCTTCTCATCTGGTTCCTCTTTTACTCGCCGCCCCTCTCTTTCCCACTCAGCCACTGACTCTGCACTCCTCTCGTCTCGTCCCCTTGTGAGTCTCTCTCTATCCTCAAATTCGTCTTTGCTATTCTTGTCCCTCTGTGGCTCTAACCACATCCTCCTCTGCTCCGTTATCTCTCGTCTGTCTCTCTCTCTCTTTTGACTTCTTTCAACAGCTGGATTTCTCTGCTCTTCTACATCTCTGTCACTTTCAAAGGTGCTCTCTCTCCCTGATTCCCTCTCTTCATGACTGTCTCTGCCTGTTCTACGTCTCATCTCACTGTCTATGTCACTGCTCCACTCTCCACTGCTCTGTGCTTGTGGAGGCACCCTAGGCACTGTCTTATCGTCCTTTGTCTCCCTGCCTCTACTGAGCTCATGGTCTCCGTGTCTGTCTTCCCCTCTCCTGTCATCCTTCAGGCCTCTCACACCATCCTTCCATCTGTCTCCTTCCCTTGCTGCTTTCCTGTCATTTTCTCTGTACCGCTCTCTATCATCCTTCCTCCTGGATCGATCCACTTCTCTGTCCCAGTCTCTGTGTCTCTGCCTGTCCTCTTCCCTATGTGGATCCCTCTCCCCCTGTGGTTTGGCCCTGTTGTCCCCCTCACTTCTGCTGTGTTGATATGTCAACTCTTGCCTCTCCCTATCCCTCACTCTTTCCCTCCTCAGCTCCCTCTCGTCGCTGTCTCCTTCACTCCTGGTGTCCCTCCTTCCCTCTCTCCTTTGCATCTTTTCTCTCTCTTTCCTATCTGAGTAGACATCTCGTCCTCTGTGTCCAGATGGCACCCTGGCCTCCCTCTCTCCCATGTGAGGCTTTGGCTTCTCTCTTTTTCTAGTTGCATCCCTCTCTCTTCTGTCCCTCGAATCATCCACCTCTCTTCTCCTGTCTTGAAAGCCAGCATCAGACCCCTGATAGCTTTCCCTCTTTCGTGATTTCTCATCCTCTACGGGTCTTCCTCCAGAGTTTCGGACCTCATCTCTTTCCCCTTCTCTGTGCCTCGTTCTGTGCTGTGTCGTGTCTCTTTCTCTCTCCCAGTTGTCTGGGTCTACTCTTTTTGGCCTATCTCTTTGCCTCCTTCCCCCTCTCCCTTCATCCAACTTGGTGGTACTGTATGCCGTTTTGTCGCCATGATCTGCGCTGCTTTCTCTAATTCTGGGAAACGTGTTGCCTTTCCTCATGCCCCTCTCCACCTCTCTGTCACTATCCTTCTCCAGATTCAACAGAGGTCTCCCATTTCTGCTTCTACCATCTTCCTGCCTTCTCTCTCTCTCCCTCCACTCTCTTTCTCCCTCCCTTGGCCAGGGTGCAGGAGCTCGGTCTCTTTCATAATATCTGTCCCGTGGGTCCATATCTTTATATCTCGCTTTGTCCCTCGTTTTCTTCGTCTCCCTCTCCCTCCTCCAGTCTTCCCCTCGGTTGCCGTCTCTCTCTCGCTCCGACTGGGCAGTCATCGCTGGCCTGGGACTTGGATCCCGAGAGATTTTTCCACCTGGCTGAAGCTTGCGGTCAGATGTGTTTATGTTAGATGAAGTGTCAAAGAGAGTGCAGCAGGGCCTTTTGGTCCCCATTCTATCATAATTTGGAGAACCTAAAAGACAGCAATAGTTCATATCAGCAATTTAGAAATCAGATATTTTTCAGCAACAAATCACTGAAATGCCGGTCTAGTAAAGTAATATGAGGAAATCTGCAAACTTTTACAGGCTTAGCTAATTTCAGAGGGTTGAGTATGAAAACTTTTGTATAATGAATATTCATGCAAATCTATATATCATGAAGGTTATGGCTACCTTTGACAAATCACAATGCAGCTGGGTTTTCAGTCTGCTCCTATCTGATTTTATTTCATTAAATATAGAAATGTACGCATGCCGGAGAAAAGTTGACACCCTCTTACAGTTCTCTAAGAATGCAGCACCAACTTGCAAAGCGCAGCATACCAAAAGAAGTCTCTCAGAAAGCAAGGGCCTATGACACATAGGCACGGCATGTAACATGTAAACCACAACTAAACTGGATCTAAGTCAGTGTTCAAACCATGGGCAATTCACAGAAAAATAGTTCATCTTAAATACAAAACAAAAATATACAAAATAAAAGGAGCTCACCTGAACGTAGTGTGCTGGGGGATCTATGGTCCCCCCTCCTCCACAGGTCCAGCTCAGCTCAAAAGCATGAGATTGCACAATACACAAGAATTCATTCCCTGTCTTCACATTGTCTAGCTGACAGAAAATGTCCTCCGCTTTCAGTCTATTAAAACTGCCTTTTTCTATCAATTCTTCAACTCTTGTGAAACACTTGATGTTTACGCCTGAGCTCTCCTTGCTCTTCCCTCTCGCTGCCTCTCTCTGTCTCTCCCCACCTCCCCTCCTTCCTCAAATTCCCAAACAAGTTTCAACAGATTGACCTCCTCCTCCTCCTCCTCCAACACCTCCTCCTCTCTATCTTGTCCTCCAAGTGGCTTTTACTGAACGAGGAGATCGCTAATAAATCAAGCAAAAGTCTGTCCACTGCTTTAGTCCCCTCTGCAGCCTGTGTGGCCCCCCCTGGTAAAGAAAAGAACAAAACTTTCTCCTCTCTCCTGCCCCATTTTTCTCTCGCGAAACACAGGAAGTACACCTCCTTGGTGTCAGTGTCTTAAAGCGACGATTGGTTGATATGGAGTAGCCGGGTGTGTCTGCACCACACAAACAGCCAGGTGAGGTGAAGGCGGTGATAGTGCAAAGGAGAGAGGGGGGAGGGGAGACAGAAAGTGAGGGTTGAGCGCACAAGCTCACTGTTTGGTGGAGAGCTCACTGAGGCCTAGAGAACTTTGTACATTCCCCACAGATGTAGTGAAGGGAAAGAAAAGGACATACAAACAGTTTCTTATGACTTAAAACAAACTATATTAAGCAGTCACAGAGAAGAAGACTGAGACAGGGACATTTACATGGGCGACCTGAGAATGATTTGTATAACAATGAGTGCTTTACTATGTTGATTGAGTGCTGAAGTGACCAGAGATTACAGATTAGAGTACCTGGACTCTGTCATTTGCCTTACCATATAAAGACAATCAAACTGATAGCTCTCAGGTTTTACTTCACTCTACTGTCTCTCACTTAGTTACATTCAGACACCTTCTCATTTAGATTTGTATTTTTTTTTCAGATCAATGCATTTTACAATTTTACACCTTAAGCTACAAGTTGAACTTTATGCAGGTAATTAAATGTTATGGATATTTTGCAAGCTTTGTAATTTCTGGTGCTGTTGAATTGTATTGCATTATACTCACATTTATATGGCATTAGTTTATAAGTCGAGCAAATATTTGCACCTGAGTGGATACAGCTGCTCCTTGTTTAAAGAAATACTCCACCATTTTGGGAAATCCACTTTTCTTTCTTGCAGAGTTAAATGGGAAAACTGAGAGTGGTATCCATCCTCTCATCTGGTGTGAAAACTAATTCCCCAAAACAACAAACTATTCCCACACTGGATATTTTTGTGTGAATACTGTAATTCTTTGACCAATAAACAACATGTATCCATTATCCACTCCTTCTGAACTGCCTTGCCTTTTCTTCGGTAATGTGGTGGCCAATTAAAACATTTCACATAGCGGGTAGTTTTACACATAGTGAAATAAAGCTAGTAAGAGCGGACCTGGAGTCTGAAGAGTTGGGTTCCACAGTGGACCAGATCCAGTGGACAGAGCAGAATGCATTAAATGCTTTGAGTGAACACTGAGGCTACTGAGGCATATCAAAAACAGCAAAAATGAATCGACTGGACTTGCTTACGGTTTGTTGGTTTGTTTCATTTTTCATCCAAGAGGCCTTTTCAGTTCACTTGGAGGAGAGGTGAAACGTCTTCAAAAAACCCTAAGCAAGTCCAGTTGAATCGTTTTTGCTCTTTCTGATTTACCTCAACTGAGAACCAACACAGACAACTGGGGCATGTTTGTCATTTCTTAATCTTATCATTTTTTAAATACTGAGTATGCAAATTGGGATATGATTAGAAGAATGGGGCATTGTTTTAGGGAAATCAATCCAATCAATCTTTAAACAGGTTAAAGGCTGTCTTGCATTCAAATTCATTATAATAAATAGAACAGGACATACATGATATACTGTACTTCATCAAGCCCAGTATAAATAAAGCCTGATAAAACTCATACCAGAGGAAAATATTTCACACATGTGGTTTTATGAGAATGTTATTTAAATCACAGACCTTTCCATG
>CM056557.1:13957585-14132585 GCA_029721515.1 Synanceia verrucosa | reverse complement strand
GCTGTTAACACCTGCTGGACCCTGAAGCTTCAGGCCAACAGCTGACAACAACTTCCCTCTGTGCTTTGTTTTCCTTAACTCTTTCACAAATATGTCAGTTCAAATATACATTTATTCTCATCAAAGTCTATAATAATCACAGTATAAGATAATGATGTGCATTCAAAACAGAAAATACAGATTTGTAGTTTTTCTAATTAGAACTGCAACTAACATTTTTTTTCTTTATTGGTATTTTCTCAATTAATTATTTTGTACATAAAATGTCAGAAAATGGTGAAAAATGTCCCAAATTCCAAAATAGCTTTTGTCCAATGTGACAGTTCAAAGGCCCAAAATATTTTCATCCTAGTTAAAAGAAAAATGAAATGTTTGGCATTTTTTAACATGTAGTTCAACCAGCCATTAGTTGATAATCAAAATATTTCAGGTCTATATGTAATAATTCTACAATTTGTGTAGGAAATCTCTGCCTCCCCTCATCATAGGGAGGGGTTAAAGATCTTAACTGCTGCTGTGTTCTTCCCATCATCGGCGTCACATGGATTATAGAACGGAAACAGAGGAACCTCAACCGTTCCCATACTGAAGGTGTAGATTGGTGCCATGGTAACAGCATTATAGAAAGACACCTCCTGCTTTTCACAGTCTAAGAAAACACCGATGCGAACAAGTCGCGCAGAAACAATGACCTTGGTGGGCTTTGGGTCGGTGCAGGCCTGGACAGATCCACTCTTCAGGGCCAGAGTCCAGAGGCCACTGGAAGTGCCAGTAGCATCCATCTCCCCTCTTGGGACATCTTGTCTTGCCACACCCAACCGCCACGCTGTCTTACGTCCCACCTCCACCTCCCAGTAGTGCCGGCCTGTGGTGAAGCTCTGATGGCCCAACACACAGTAATAATAGTGAAACCGCTGTGGGTTGTCGTGGCAGTCCTTTGTGTACTTGTCCTCATCAAACCACACTGAGGTGCAAGACTGAGACAGGGACAGATTAGGGTGGGCTGTCTCAGGGTCAAAGGTCATTGATGTAATATCTGCAGGCAAACAGAGATTATGCAACATGAATTTGTTTTTTTGTTTTTTGTTTTTTTTTGGCGTGTGATATACTAAATGACGTGTGAACATACTTGGGTAAAGGCAGCTTTTCATATGCTTCCATATCCTGTACTGTATTGGTCCCACAAACTGACCGGAACGCACCTCAGTGTCCACCTCTGCTGGAGGAACAAAGCTGACCTGAGACCTGCTTGGACAAAATGGGACTGAATGATGAATGGCAGAATATCAACCTGGTGGACACACCACAGTGAGGATTATGGACATGGATTGATGGACAGAAATGAGAGGAAAGGAAAGAGAGGTTAAGTATGCATTAACACAATATTAAATGAGATGCAGAGAAAACAGTGGAGAAAAAAATGCATAGAGAAAACCTGCCTTTTTATGAGATCTTGAATTTCCTGCAATGAGAGAAACATTTTAGGAAAGTTGGTTGAAATAACTGACTAGTGCCCAGGTTTCATTTTCTCCTTTCACTTTTAAATAAGAAATTGATTTTGACTTTGAAAACTAGGAAAGTCAACTGTTTAGCCAATCAATGTCTATAATTGATCAAATGAGTGCTGATGAAGAGGTGCATGACAACTGACAGGGTTGCACTGCAGCACTGGAATCAGGTCCCTTTGATGTAAACCTGCACAGTCACATTGTTTTCCAGCAGCACTGAGCTCAAAGAAAGAACAATAATAGACAGTTATTTTGACGTAAGTCACATAAGTGAAGTTTTGCCCCAGGCCAAGGGGGATGCTTACAGTGACCCTGCTGTATGGCCCATGCATGGCCCTGCTGTTGTGCAAGGACGTTTCCAGAATGCTTTATGGAGGGAGTCCAAACTATTCTCCACCTCCCCCTCTGACTTCACTCACACATTAGCTCACCCTCTTTTCAAATTTAGCCCAGCCCAGTTTACAGTACAAGCCAAACTTCAGTGACAGATGTAATCATCCCTGTGTGTACATTTTCTTCTTGTTAAATGAACCCGCCTCCTCACTTTGAGCAGTTTGGGACTGTCCTCCTCAGCCAGTTTGCTGTTAAGCACTGTGATCGCTCTCTCCAGGTCTCTGCTTTGCTCTGCTATTTTCTTCTGTCGTTCTTTCAGCTGCTTCAGTTGTTTCTGCCTCTCCCTCCTCAGTCGCTCCAGGTCTTTACACTCCTCCTCATCCAGGAAACGATGGAGGTTCTGAAACTCTGCTCTGATTTCTCGTTCTAGGGCATCAAAACTGCTCTGAACGACGGAGAGAAATAATGGATGATTATGAATTAAGCCTATAGGTGTGACAACAAATTTAATGTGGGATATATGGCATTATAATCATTTTCAAAAACATATGCACTCATTTAGTTTGTGTTAAACTGGAATTTTTGTGCATGAAAAGAAGAAGATAAATCATGCAGCAACAGTACCTCTACTGTCACTGACTCTGTGTGCGTGTCTGTCTCTGCTTCTCTGCACTCATCTACCTCGTGCTTGATTCTTTTAATAGCCTGGACAAGCTTTTCCTGTAACAGGCGAGAGAAATGATTACATGCACATGGATAAGAAATGTCACTGATATCCTTCAAGCTTCAGTCCTTCTTTGCCTATATGACATATGAACTTTCAAATACAGTCAGATTGTGAGAGGCAATATGTCTTGTGTCAGCTGCTCTGGATACAGCAGGTGAAAACCATAAAACACTGAGCTTACCTTGTGATCACAGAGAAGGCTTTTGCTGCAGTTGGTGTCTTTGATGTGATTTTGGTACATTCCAGATTCTGCAGATTGGACAAAGCATGAATAGAGAAGACTCTTGAGAAGAGTGCAATAAATGTAAAGGATGTTTTAAGAGAAGGGGAATCTGAGGACGCAATAATAGGGACAGAGAGAGAGGGAGACAGGAAACAGATATGCCATCACACAGTCAGAGAGCAACAAGGACATACATCCAAGCTGAAAATTAACAGGAGAGATTGTATTGACGAGCACAGATCAGCGTCCACAGCCTGACTTGAGAAAATATGGATCCATTAGAGGAGAGAGAGAGGAGGGGCAGATAGGAAGCGGATGACTCAAGCTGCCAGGAGGACTTGCTGGCTGGCTGTTTGGCTGGCAGCAGCGATTTATGGCAGCAGACACAGAAGAGTCTATTTCTGTCTGCCACTGTCTTTGGAATCAAAGAAGGGTCTGTCGGTGGAGGGAGAGGCAGATATTGTGTTTCATGTCTGCAGTTGTTTTGCCTAGAAGGAAGACAATGCAGTTTTATTTTTGCAAGGCTGTCTAGGGGTGTGAGAGGACTAAGTGCAGAGTTATGACAGTGTTTTGGTATTGTTGCATTAAAGGATGCTGTTTAGCTATCCATGCCCTGCTGGGTTTCATATTGTCTGAGAAGGGGGCACTGTTTCTAAAGGTACGGTCAGAATTTCTGCAGACTCTAGCCGTACATCTACATCCCACTGCCCAGCTACAAATGTCCTCTCTTTAAAAAAAAAAGAAATCTACCTTGGGTCACATCCTCCCCACTGCAGATGGCCTCATCAACAAGGCCTGTGACCCACCACCCCTCCAACAGTCCAACTGCACATTTCTGCACATTTCTGCACATTGCACCCTTCTGTGCAAGTTTTGTTTCTATTCATCTGGATAGCAGCAATATTGTACTGTATTGTCTCTGTTTAACCCCATGCTCAGAATTTTTGCACTGTATTCAGTCTTAGTTGTAACTTTATCATCTTTTTGTTCTTATATCTGCACAATGTTTACATGCCATGCACCAATATAGCAAGTCAAATTCCTCATATGTGCAAACTTACTTGGCACTAAATTTATTTCTGATTATCTCCAGTTTTTATAGCTTTGCCTCTTTCCTTGTCTGTGTCCCCTCCACCCTCTCAACACAGGGGTTTGGGATTGTGCACTGAGGCAGCATTACTCACCTCTGCAAATGTTCCTTATCTATAATTCATGGTGCTGGATTCTGGCAAGTGTCTGTGCTGAGCTGAGGGTTGAGCTGCAAACAGTGCACTAAGCTACAATATGTGGCACTGACAGTATGATTCAGAAAAAAACTGGCCACTGCAAGAAGTCACAGAAGCATGAACAAATTCAAACAAATTCAAAACTGAGGATCAAAGCATGATCAACATACTAACACTGAGTCTCACATACTGATGTTGCACTACCTCTTTGCAAAGCCCATATTTTTTTTTATTATATATTGTATTTTTCCACATTGCTGCCTTTTAATTTGCATTTTAAACTGCTTCTAACTTTATATATTTTCTTATCTTTTTACCTATTTTACTTCTTGATTTATTGCTCTGCGTTCATTATAGATAGCAAAGGAAATATTTCATACAGAGAAGCATGTCTCTTTATTGTTCACATAACAATAAACACTCTGATATGTCATCATCGTATATCAACCCAGTTTCTCACAATGGATGATCACTATTGTGATGCTAAATCACTTTATCAGCTCATGTCACTTAACCTTTTATCTGGCAGATTATAATGCCAATCTTATAGATTTTCTTTTCTTTTCTTTTCTTTTCTTTTATCTCTGGTTCACATAAGGAACAGAAGGTGGCAGTAAAGCGCCTAAAACGTTGGTGACGAACTGCCTTAAAACCGTCGATGAAGCAGATTAAAGACGTCACGGAAGTAAACAATAGCATGTCTCACCGCCAGACTCAAATAAGAGGTGAAAATGGGGTTCCGTTTTTAAAAAAAATAGCTTTCTAATTCACCAGAAAGCATGTTTGCACCGTTAAATGAATGTTAGTGTGTATTTCCAGGTCAGACCAGCCGCACCGCATCTTTAACTAGTTAGCTTTGTATGCTATCGTTTAGCTTAGCATGCAGTAACGTTGTTGTGTTTTCACTTCACAGTGAAGTGTTACGAAGATTAACTGCAGCTTTCAGTGCATCATTATTTGTTTGATTTGTTTCAGAGATGAACGGCCAAGCGGACGTCGACGTTGACTACAAGCGCAAATACAAAAATCTCAAGCGAAAATTAAAATTTCTCGTTTATGTGAGTGACGTCACTCGAAGGTCACGTTACAGAGAATAGTCAATCTTCAATAATATATATGTACATATATATATGTGTGTGTGTGTGTCATTCTCCTTTTCCAGGAACAGGAGTGCTTCCAGGAGGAGCTGAGGAGAGCACAGAGAAAACTTCTCAAAGTTTCCAGGGACAAAAGGTGTAATCACACGACATTACACGACAGTGTGTTATTAATAATGCATATTAAATAACATTATAATACCATGCACTTGTTTTTGTAGCTTCCTGCTGGATAGACTGCTGCAGTATGAGAGGGTAGATGAAGACTCCTCAGGTATAGTTATGACACCTCATTCTGAAGCCTGTGCTAAAGTAATCACTGTTTATTACTGTGGCATGCTCCCATTTCTATCATTTGGTTGCAGATTCAGAAGCAACAGTTTCTTCAGAAAACAGTGAAGGAGAAAGCCTCAGGGAGAGGGAAAGAGAACGAGATGGAGCAAAAAAGTAAGTTCTATATCTGCTAGTGGTTAAATTAGTGTGTGAAAGGAAGGTTCACTTGTCAATTTCCCTCAACAGACATCACATTTTCTTTCATATATCCACTCTGAAAAATACAATTACTTTGAAAAGCATGAGAAACATGGATGATGTTGATGTGCTTCTTGGCTGGTGAGGCCTCTCAAAGAAATGGACACTTTGCACTCTGAATGCACTCTTGCTGCACTGGGTTTAATTAATTTGTATTGTACTCTCTTTAGACGAAGAAGCAGTCCTGGGGCATGTCTTCCTTCATCATCCTCCCCTCACCTCTCTCTGCTGTCCCGTCCTGGTGTAAATCTGCAGTCATCAGGCTCTGGGCCTTACCTCAACACTGTGAGTTTCCATCTCCCTTTCTTATATCATAGCAGCAGTATTATTGCTGCCCATCTCTTCAAACATAATCCCTGTTTTAGTTTGTCATTGTTTATATAATTTGATACTTTTGTCATTTTATTTTGGGTTATTTCTTCATTTGTTTTTGTTTTTTTTTTTGTTTTGTGCTTGTAATGGCTCCACTGTCCTTGCATTGTTCATTTTTCTTTTTATGTTTTTTTGTGTGTCTGTCTTGCCTATACCTGTGGGCATGTGTGTTCGTGTGGTCATTTGGCAATTCGGGGCCCTGTGTGTGTGTTGGGCAGATGCCCTTCCCACCAGAATATTTGGCCCCTCCAGCTGATCGAATGAAGAAAGAGAGAAAAACAAAGACTGCTAAAAACAAGAGAGACACATCGGGGAAGGTGAGAGAAGCAAAGGGAAAATAAGATGATCAGAGATAATAATTATAATAAGTACACTGCCTATTTCCTACATCCATTATATCAGTGTGTAATTGATATTAGATGGAGCAGTAAGTCATATTTAGGCCACAATATATTTGCATTTATGTCTGTTATTTTTTACTTTGTTGCACAATACTGCTGACGGGTTTTCAATACATAAACTATATTCAACTTTACTCAATATAATCTGTAATAATATCATGTCAGGACCTGATGTTGTAGAATATTCAGGTCATTTTAAATTTGGCGCTATGCTGTGTACATGCTGCATGCTTTGTCCTGATTCACTCCGTACATCTGTGATGCAGTCTTCCATTCATACCCCTCATTCATTCATCACATCTTCATCCCCTCCTCATCCCTAACGTTTTTACTTTATTCTTAGGTGGTTGCCCCAATGGCAGCTAATTACCCATCTGCCTCCGCGGTCCCTCAGGCAGCCAGTGGCCCCTTCAGTTGGGTTCCCAGACAGATGCTGAGTGGAGATGCAGCTGAGGAGGAGGGGGAGAGCGATGGAGACAGCGACAGAGGAGATGATGACAGAGGGGAGGGAGATGAGGCTGAGCTGGTCATTGACATTCCTAATGAGTGAGTCAGATTGTGTGTTTTTTGGATGTATTTATCAGCAAGGTTTGTACATCTACGCGCATGTGTGTGCGAGAAAGCAAAACATAGAATGTGACTGAATGTATTTGCTGTAGCAAATTACACCTGTTCAGAACAAAAGGAGGGCCAAGCTCCCTCCTGTGGACTTCAGCTTAATTGCAATATTACTGTCAAAAATATCTCCCAGATAAATGTGGTTTTCCATATTATGTTAGAATTAAATCTGTGACAAAACAGTTTGAAAGTTTGTAAAAAAAAAAAAACAAAAAAAAAAACCAAATCCACTGCCACTGGGTTGATTGGATACCTTTTCAGCAGTTTCAAGCTGCCTGCTTATTATCTTTTGTTTAAACAATCTACAAACTGTGACTACAAGGAGAGGTTTTGTTTGTTGTTTGTTTAGTATTGTCTGAACACCTCTGAGATGTGGTATTGCATGAATACTCTAGTTCATTAAAGTTGCTTTTAGGCTATAAATGTTTCACACATCACATCTTCTTTGCAGTTTTGCCTTTTCTGCCTCTACTTTGTCAATGTTTTTAACAAAGAATCAAAATTGAAAGCTACTACGTTAGTCAAGACATTGTTTTTACATCTATCAAAATGTGTTTGTCAGAGAATAAAATGTCCTAATTTCAGATGATTAAAAGTTTCTGTTTGAAGTTGAATTTTGTCAGGTTTCATTCACATATTCACAGAACATGCTGCAGAGGCAGTTTGTCAACGTTGGTATGGTTGTTTTTTTTAAATCCCATTGCACCATTTTAGATGTAGTTTTAGTTGTACAGTGGAACTTGATGTCCCACCCATTACAGTGTTATCCTCTCATTCCAGAGCTACACATTCCAGGTGTGCTATAGTCTGTGTGAACAGACCTGTGTGCAGGACATGTGTACAGACAACATTCACTGCACTAAGTCTATGTTTCACTCATATGAGCTTAGTTCATGTTGTTTATTGCAGATCTCTTTCTTTGCATGCTTGACCTCTCTGCTTCGCTTGATGGACGCCCAGGGGAACATTTGGCTCATGTTTGCCATAACTCCAGAAGACAGCCTGGCTGGCCTCCACCTCTTCTCGATGTCAGAAGGAGAGCTAGATGTTTTCCTGGTCAGTCTTACTCAGGGTTGCACAGAGTTATCAAAAAACATGCAAATTGTTTCTTTTGCCACACAGAGATTTTGGTAAGAGCAGTCAGTGCTAACATTGTGTCGCTACAGGCACGTTTCTAATATCAAAGAAAACAAGCCACACCCTGCAATCCATGACAGGGAATGTGTTCTGTGGAGAAGTGAAGAGTTCAAGAATCTCTCCACTCTGTGTGAGACAATGACCCGTGACTCTGACACTGCCAGGATTAAGCTTTAATGAGGATTTCATGAACTGGCATTGTCAAATTTAGAGCCTGGTTGCTCACATTTTACCTGGCCTTTCATGTGCAATTTCCTGCTTGATATAGAAGCATTTCAAAGCCGCTGTTTGACTCGATACTGGATCATGTGCTTGAACCAAGAATAATGGACTTAGAGTTATTCAAGAAACTAAGCTTGCAACGACCATTGTTTTGGAATGCAGACTTACAGGTAATTGACAGCTTTTGATGGGTGTGTGCTTGTGTACCTAACAGCCATGGGAGTTAAAGGTGTAACCATAGTGTGTTTCAGAGGGAGGGGTAAAGCGGAGGTACAGCCAGAAGGAGAGTCAAAAGGGTGGAACTGACAGACGGGGCAAGGTTGTCAGGGAAAGGGAAAGGAGGGAGTAAGCAAGATTGTGCATGCAACACAAATTCACTCAGACTACAGCTGACACCAAAAGAAGACAGCCATGGTTGGGCACAAACTGGAGAAGAGAACAAGGAGTAAGTGAGAAAACAACAAGCCATCAACAGCCAACACTGGCCATCTTATCTTTTCCATATACGGAAACCACTGGATAATTTATAAGCCTCTCCCTCTTGCTCTGTGTGAGTGTGTTTGAGAGAGGGGGATTTGCTGATCTCACCACCACCATGCTGTGTCCTGCTGCTGTCAGTGCAGCTGTTATGGTTGTCTGCCTGTGCTCGGCCCAGGCCTGGCTCTTCCATGACAATTCAGAGACGGGATTTAGCCTCTGCAGCCACTGCTTCTACAGACAGACGCCTCCTCAGGGAGGCTCTGCAGGGCAGCTGCGCTCGCTCTGTCACAGCCAGCCTGGAGGACAGACGTTTGCTACTCTGTCCAAACCGACCTGTAACACTGCCGTCTACACTGCCTTCCATCTCAGCCATGAGTGGACAGAGAAGAAGGGGGAGGAGGAGGAAGAGCTTGTGGTAAGGACGTTGTTTTAAAGTAGTGCTGTCTGGTTTTGAGGGATGGAATTTGACAAATAGTACAGTATAAAATCACAGTTTGGTGTTTAAGAATGCAAGTGGTGGAAAGTAACAAGTCAGTAAGTTTACTGAAATACTGCATTTAAGTACAATTTTGAGGTTGTTACTATTCTATATCACTAATTATACAATACAATGCATTGCTGTAAATTAAGCCTTTGCCTTCAAATTCCCTTTAAAATAAACCTGGGGCCTATGATGTCTTTGATAGCCAAAGAAACATGTCACGGAAAGCAAATAAAAAATAAAGTTAAAAATAAATAAATATACATTTCTGTAACAAAAGATTGTTTTTTTTCTTTACCCCATTAATCATCTAACAACCTTTTAGATTTATTCTGTGACCCTAAATTCTAACAGGACTAAACCGCAAAATAATAACCAAAAATTTTTTTTTAATTTACTTTTGTACGTTGTGGATAATACCTTTTTACCTTTATTCCAGTGTGATTTTGCAGGGCTTTTACTTTATAATGGAATGTAAATGTTTTGGTATTAGGTAATAGAGAGGGTTATAACCAGTACTCATACTTTTAACACTTCTGATCATTTTCCTCTGCTAGACAAATGCAGATGACAACATTGAAGTAGCAGTGCCAGCCCTTCTCAGAGGAGACAAGGGTTCGTCTCATCCTGTCTTGCCTACAGACTCCCCTCTTCAACACTGGGACTCAAAAATCACATCACTGGTCCAGGAGAGCATACTTCCCGAGTGCAGCTCTTTAGGGGGTGAGCTCTACATGCTGACCGGGGCAGGAGGTCTCGGGGCTGCAGAGGATGGAGACGAGGAGTGTCAGACAAAACCGCTGTGGTCTGCAATGTGTTGCACTGTCTCAGATGGGAATGGAGGCTTCGGTATGGGGTTAATCACAGAGACAGGGGAAAAGGAGAGTGAGCAAGTGAGCGTGAAGGAGCTGGAGCAGATTCTAGGACTGGCAGAGCTGTTCTCAGGGGGATGTGGAGGGATAGTTGGGGAGACTGGTGCCACTGAGGAGGTTGGTTCAGGTGTCACTGAGGAGAAGGAGGTAGGATCAGATGCTGTGGAAGAGGAAGAGGTTAGATTAGGTGCTGTGGAGGACGAGGAGGAGGTTGGTTCAGGTGCTGTGGAGAAGGAGGAGGTTGGTTCAATTGCTGTGGAGGAGGAGGAGGTTGGTTCAATTGCTGTGGAGGAGGAGGAGGTTGGTTCGGGTGCCACGGAACAAGAGGAGGAGGAGGTTGGTTCGGGTGCCACAGAACAAGAGGAGGAGGAGGTTGGTTCGGGTGCCACTGAACAAGAGGAGCTGCAGTCGTATTCAAGAGCTGTGACATCAGAATCTCCTGAGTCCTCAGCTGACTATGAAACTGTGGATGAACAAGAAACAGACTCAAATGGCAGCAGCACTCTGGTCTACATGTTCTCCACCACCATGTCTATTCTTAAAGCTCCACTGAGGCCTGTGTTCTCCACAGTCACACAGTTACCCGGACAGGTGAGTTACTGAACCTTTTAGACATAGTTTTCATGTTTGAATTAAAGGGGTACTAGCCTCCATAATCCTCACAAGGAAATTATTGAAAACAATGCGTCCTACACTTCCCATAATGCAATGGCCAAGTTGGCCAACCAGACCCCAGTTTATAAAACAACCTTCTGCCACAAACTCGTAGACTGCAAGGCCAGGCCCGGTGACTTCATCAGAGTTTAGCTGGGCAACACAGAACATTATGCAACCAAAATACTTGATAAATGCAAGTATTGTAGCAAATGCTTGATGATTGGGATGATAATTTATTACTATATGAGTTAAACAAACAGCAGAAAAGTTTAACAAGTATGTGAAAAAATTACAACAAACAAAAAACACAAACACAAATTAAAACTGAAATTCAGCAACAGCATATGACATTAATATTTCATCTGTTTTTAGATAACAACAAACAAGACTAATCTTCCAAGAGTCTGTGAAATACAACATGGATATGTTTAGTGCAGTTGGTTCATTTGGTTGAATCATGTACAGTTTTACTTCCCACAAATCATTCCAATGAGCTCCTCCACTGAATGGAATGAGGTGTGACCAGCTGCAGGTGTGGACTCATTACATGCCCTCAGGTCATTCTGTCATTTCATTGTACACACTTTTTTTTATCTCACTCAAAAAAAAAAAAAAAAATGTGTTTTACTTCAAGGTCAAATACGTTCTTCAGGAAGACCTCTGGGTTCTGTCTGCCCTGCCCGGTGACATGTTCTCCCTGCTCCACCTCTTGACCTCTGATCTCTTGTCTTGGATGGGCTCAGCTGGAGAAACGCTGTGGGATATCGGGGGAAACTGCTGCTCCAGCGTCTACTACTGCTCCTCCTCTATGGTGGGGGCCCTGCTGAACAGCTGCCACACTGGAGTAACTGGCATGGGAACACTAGCTGGAGACACAGTGGGAATATTTGGCGATGTGTTCGATAATGCCTGGTGGGTGACCAAGTTTTTTGGAGGGCGGCTGTGGGACCAGAGCGAGGGCTACGTAGGAACCGTGATGTCAGAGATGGGAGGCCAGGCAAAAACTGTAGGTGGAGGGTTGGGGAAGCTGGCATGGAGAAGTGGAAATGGGATGGGTAATGTTTTCAGGGTGGGAGGGGGTTTAATAATGGGGGTGGTTGATATGGTCCTTGGTGCAGTGAGAGAGGCTTTTGGACAGGAGTCAGAGTGAAATGTGGATGAAAAGTCCACTTGATGCCATTAGTAACAAGCTTTCTCAAAAGTTTTCTCCAGTTCTGGTTTGTAAATTTCTTTTGCACAAAGGTCTGTTTAAAAAAGGGGGGTGGACATGGGGGGAGACACACCATCAGTTTGATGTCATTTGTTAGTCCTTGTTGTGAGGATAAGGATAGCCCCATTAGTGACCACAAGGATTTACATATTTCTTATGCTTCATTGTAGTTGGCTGGCCAAATAATTTACTGCAGGAATAAGTGACCCAACAATGAGTCAAAAACACTGTGCAAAGCTTTTGGATGTAATTATTAAAAACAATTCTTGTATGATAGGTGTTATGATAAATGTTTGCATACATGTACATTTTAATAAAAGAGATCGCTGGTACTTTTTTTTGTTCTGTCCTTTCTCTGACACTGTACATACAACTAAACAACATTCATTCATGTTGATGAAAACCTTTGAAATACAAAATATTAATACAAACTCACTTAAGACAGATTTGGAGGTACTTTACTCAGTTCTTTCTATTCACCCTCAACTACAATTAAGGGGAACTACTGTACATACTCCAGTGAATTAACTAACACAAAATGTGCAGATATATACACATAGGTTGATGATTTACACATTTAGCTTTATCTTAGTACAACACTGCACCAGCCAATAATGCAATAAATATAGATAATATTATAATAATGTAACACTCAGAGTTCATTCTGCCTCAATAGTGTTTTTTTTCCATCGGATATTTCCACTTTCTCATACTTTCAGCTTCTTCTCCACTACATTTCAGGGTAAAGTACTGCAGTTTAATATTTTAAATTTAAAACAAGTCATCTGTTTATTTCTTTATTTTTACTGACTGTTCTTATCGTTAACAAATTATGTGTAAACTTCCGGTTTGTGGCGGAAGCAGTGGATGAAACCCGGAAGTCATCTGGCTGGCTCGTTGCATCAGACGGTGGAGGCGGAGTGAAGTGAACTCATGTGGTTTTGCTGTCGCTGCTGTTGACTTGGGCTTACGTCTCTTTCTGTTTCATTCAAAGGTATGGATAACTTCTTAAATGGTCAATAACAAGCTATTTATTTATTAAACACAATCTTTCAAACGAGTTTAAAAATAACCGCTGCGAACGTAAATATGTAACGCACATCGTGCTCTCACAAAAACTATAGTTTTAGTTTGTCTGGTTAGCTAAAGCTAACGAGCCTGTTTGTCATGACTTTTCGTCAGCCTTTGACAGGTGGCGTTGAGCTGTGCAGAAAGAGATAGCCAACAAGCTAACACAGTCATCGTCTGGTACTTTGAAACGGTGATGTAGGCCAGTATAAGAAGCTAAATTGTTTTCCGAAACACACTTTGTTTCGCAAAAGCTTGATCCATATTTGTTCCGTGTTATCACGCTGTTCAACCGGTATGGCCGGCAAACACTCCACCACTGTCAGGAAGATGAGGAATGTATGTTGATATCATGACAGGCATTATTGCTTTCAGCACTGTACACTGCTCACTGACAGCAAAAATATGCAAACCTGTTCACAAAGTGGACCTCCATACGGTCTGTGTCTGTACCAGAGATGGCCACTCTCTACGTGTCCCCACACCCTGATGACTGCAGGGGGCTCCTGGCTCTCATAGCTGCAGAGTTCTGCCAATCCTCCCAGCTGCAGACCCTCATGGAGGACCCTCCTGCATCCCTGAATGTCCGCTCTAGACCGACCCTGGTGCTGTCCGCTGGGGAAGGTGACGTTGTCTTGAGCGGGGCCAGTGCTGTGGCCTGGTACCTGGCTAATCGGGGGAGGAGGGCTGGTGTAGACACAAAGCAGCAAAGCCAAGTGTGGCAGTGGATCAGCTTTGCAGACAATGAACTCACCCCTGTGTCCTGTGCTGTGGTCTTCCCTCTGATGGGGTTGATGGGAGCGGATAAGAAGGTGAGATGAGTTTTGAAATGCTTACTTGGATGTGTGTGATTTATTACTCTGACGTTTTATTCTCAACTGACTTGTTCATTCTCAGATCCAGCAGAGTTCCCGCACAGATTTGATGCGTGTTTTAAAGGTTCTCGATCAGGCACTGGAACCGAGAACCTTCTTGGTGGGCGAAAGCATCACCCTGGCTGATATGGCTGTGGTTACAGCTGTTCTTCTTCCTTTCAGATATGTACGTATGTGGTGCAACACATCGTTCAGCATGTTTCTGTAGTCTTCAGTTACCCAATTGGTCTGGTTTTCTTTTCTTTTCTTTTCAGGCATTAGAGCCATCAGACAGGAAAGTGTTGACCAATGTTACGAGGTGGTTCACAACCTGCACAAATCAGCCACAGTTCCTGAAGGTGTTGGGGAAGATCACTCTTTGTGAGAAGATGGTCCCAGTTACACCAAAGACAAAAGCTCCAGCTAAAGCTGCTAATACCAGTCCTGCTGTTGATTCTGCCAATGCCACAGCTAATGGTCTGGTGCCACAATTCATGCATAGTTCTTATGAGTGTAAACAGTATTCTGATTTTCTGTGTTTCCTCCCTCAGGCCCTCCAAAGACAGAAGCCCAGCTGAAGAAGGAAGCTAAGAAGAGAGAAAAGCTGGAAAAGTTCCAACAGAAGAAGGATTTGGAGGCAAAGAAAAAAACTCAACCACCAACAGAGGTGTGAATACCTAACTTTTCATACTTTATTTTATTTATTAGACACAGACACAAAATTGAAGGCCAGGAGAGTACAGGCAGAAATAAAACAAAGAGCACAAGTACATTACATAACAGTTATTGTATCATTGACGAAGAGTCATTGTGTGGCACGTACAATTCCATTTTCTCTATAACCTGGATAGAGTTCACAATGTTCATAAGGAGCCCCATAGATTTTTTTTTTTTTTACCAGCCACCATGAGAATCTTTAAGAGGTATGTGTCTCTTTTTGCTGAGGCCTTACACTCTCTCCTGCAACTGTTAGCCACTGTATTTGGACTTCTGGTTTGGTGTGATTAAAAAACAATAGATTCATAAATCCCACCAATAAGGAGAATTTGTTGAAGTGGATTGGTTCTTCCAGGAGCCAATTATGGATACCTAACTTAAAAAAAGAACATCTAATTATGGTCTATATCAACTCTTTTTAAATCAGATCACATTTTGTTCTCTGTTTTTTTTTTTTTTTTTGTGTGTGTTTTAGAAAAAGGCCAAACCAGAGAAGAAGGAGTTGGGAGTGATCACGTACAGCGTCCCCACTGCCCCTGGGGAGAAAAAAGGTGATTGATCGCAGTGGGTGGGAAAGTTTTCTTTCTTGTGACGTCACCATACGTGATGTTGTAGCTTTTCCCATTCATAGTTTTATTTTGCCCCTTCAGTATAGGTGAGTGATTGCCTTGCATGACAGCTGGATTCTTGTATTGTCACAAGATCACACAAGTATCACAAGAAAATCTTAGCAGGCCTCAAGTGATGCTTTTGTGGCTGCAGTGGGTCAGACTAATGAGTGTCCTCCTGTGAGGAGCTACTGGCAGGCTATATGTGACCATTAAAAAAAAAAAATAAAATAATGGCTGCTCCTGAAGTGGTTGGCACTGAAGGCTTTTCTTGAAGGGCATGATGGTTCATTCAGTCACCTACCAAGTATTTTGAAAGTGCCTGCCCTTTCCCAACAGTGTCCAATAACGGCTTCTCAGATTGTTCTGTGTAACAAACCATCTGACGTCAGGGTGGATGAGGGGGATGGTTATGTGAAAAAGTGACATGCGTTATAGTTTTATCATTTTATTATGGTTGGCCTCAGGTCCATAGATCAAATCTTTCTCTCTTTTCTTCTGGTGTCAGATGTCATCAGCCCACTTCCTGACTCCTACAGTCCTCAGTATGTGGAGGCTGCATGGTATCCATGGTGGGAGAAGCAGGGATTCTTCAAGCCTGAGTATGGGGTAAGGAGGACCTTCCCTTCAGACTACTATTCACATAGTAGAAAATGTCATATTTTGCTGTAATGTTTCAGTCTGCAATATTATGTCTGTCTCCCTTGCTCTGTTCTGCAGAGGAAGAGTATCAGTGAGCAGAACCCTTGTGGCATCTTCATGATGTGTATCCCTCCACCTAATGTGACTGGCTCACTTCACCTGGGTCACGCTCTCACCAACGCCATTCAGGATTCTCTGACTCGATGGTAACTGCAGTTGGACTGTTCAGCAGCCTGAAGTTCAAAGCTGTTTCTCTATTTAATGGCACTTGTTGTGATGTGGCCTGTGTGTTTGAACAATGTGCTTTGCTCTGTCCATCCAGGCACAGGATGAGAGGTGAGACCACCTTGTGGAACCCGGGCTGTGATCACGCTGGTATCGCCACCCAGGTGGTGGTGGAAAAAAAGCTGATGAGGGAGAGGGGTATGAGTCGTCATGATCTGGGCAGGGAAAACTTCATCCAGGAAGTCTGGAAATGGAAGAACGAGTGAGTGAAGGAAGCAGCAGAAATGAGATGTGAGGGATTTTAACCGGGATAGTAATAACTTGGTCACTTTGCTCTTTTCAGGAAGGGAGACCGAATCTACCACCAACTGAAGAAGCTGGGCTCCTCTCTAGACTGGGACAGAGCCTGCTTCACTATGGATCCTGTGAGTTTCCTGAATTTTCTGAACTCATTTTAATAGAATTTGAATTCAATATTCTCATGTCTATACTCATTTCTCTGTCCAGAAACTTTCTTATGCAGTCCAGGAGGCCTTCATACGCATGCATGATGAGGGAGTGATCTACAGAAGCAAGAGGCTGGTCAACTGGTCCTGCACACTAAACTCTGCCATCTCTGACATAGAGGTAAGTATACAGATCAATTAAGATATGAGACATTTCCAGTAAAATCACCAAACTCACAAACATGTGACAGTGTACTTTTTTCTATTCTTTTATTATTATTTGTTTTTTCTTTTAGGATTTTACACTTGAAAAAAAAATTTTAAAATCCTTGGATTGGAAATGTTTCTATTAGCTCAGGCTTCAGCCTTCCCCTTTTGTTTCTGTCAGAATGTTGCATTTGATTTATTTTAAATTTTGACGTTCTTTTTACATAATGTTTTAGTAGTATTTTTATCCTTTTCTGTATGATGAAGTTGTTTAACACTAACAATTAATCATATCTTTCCAGATTAAAATTTAATCATATATTTGATCCCTAATTCTATGTTACATTTAGTTTGACATGGTTTGTTACTCCAGAAGTTAGATTTTGGAGACTTCACACTGGTTTATGAGCTGAGATTGGAGTCCAGCTGGGAACATTTCTTGTCATCCATGTCATCCTTCTTTCTCTCCCCACATTTCCCGTCTGGCTCTCTGCATACTGTCAATTAAAGGCCAAATACCTAAAGACAATCTTTAAAAAATGAGAAAAACAAAAATGTGATCATAGTCAGAAAATGAAGAAAGGATAATTTTGGTATTCATTGCTAATGATATCAAATGTTTTGTTGAATCACAGTAACCAGCCCTGCTTTTTTAATGTTGTTAGAGAGCTATGACGTCACAGATCCAAACTGATTAAATCTTCTGATTTGTTTGCAGGTGGATAAGAAGGAGCTCACAGGCAGGACTCTGTTGCCTGTGCCAGGGTACAAAGAGAAAGTGGAGTTTGGAGTGTTGGTGTCTTTCGCCTACAAGGTGGACGAATCAGGTTTGTGAGCTCATAGAGAGCAAATATTGTGAACAAAGACACATTGTGCTACTTCAGGAATACCATTCTTCATTTCTCTTCCTGTTGTGTAGAAGAGGAAGTGATTGTGGCAACAACTCGTATTGAGACTATGCTGGGAGACTCTGCGGTAGCAGTCCACCCTGCTGACCCCAGGTATCAGCATCTTAAGGACAAAATGGTGCTGCACCCATTCTGTGACCGCAAGATGCCGATTGTCTTCGATGACTTTGTGGACATGAGCTTTGGAACAGGTAGGCATAGTTACAGGAGGAGGCAGTCAGTCAGTGGGTCTACAGTGTGCTGAGAATAAGTATTTCTAACAGTCATTAAGCCAGGTACTTTCCTTATTATGGCTGTTCTCTTTCCCCTCTCTCTCTCTCTCATTCTCCTGTTCCTCCGCACCATTTGCTGCTCAGGTGCTGTCAAAATCACCCCGGCTCATGACCATAATGACTACGAGGTTGGAGAGAGACACAGCCTGGCCTTCATCAACATTTTGGACGAGAATGGCCTGCTCATTAACGTGCCCCCTCCCTTCTTGGTATAGTGTCTCATTATCATCCTTCCCCCTGCAGCGTGTTCTTTTCCGCCGTGACACTAAAGTCTGGCTTTTCCATGGTTTGCTTGCAGTTTTATGTCTCATTTTTTCATTTTTAACAATTCTGTCTGTCCCCTAGGGCATGAAGCGTTTTGAGGCCAGGAAGGCAGTGCTGCAGGCTCTCAAGGACAGAGGCCAGTTTAAAGAGATCAAAGACAACCCTATGGTTGTTCCAGTCTGCAGGTAAAGTTAGGCTCATGTGTGCATAAGTAGAACATGGGTTAGTCGTGTTTGACATCTTTTCATCATACTCGGAATCAGTCTTTAAGCCCCACTGTGAATCTACCCCATCAGTCGTTCCAAGGACATTGTGGAGCCGCTGCTGAAGCCGCAGTGGTATGTTAACTGCTCAGATATGGGCAAGCAAGCCGCAGACGCAGTCAGAGAGGGACGGCTCAAAATCATCCCTGATCACCACCTCAAGACATGGTTCAACTGGATGGACAACATCAGGTAATAATTAGTTCTTTCACACTTATTGTTTGTGCAAAATAGATCAAAAAGTGCAGAAGTAGCTTGTTGAGTAGAGCAGGTCATTCTTAAAGGAACCGTATGTATCGATACGTGCGTGGCATTCATACTTAAAGCTGGCGTACGCTGTAATCCAGAAAGTGCCGGACGCTGTCAAAAATCCAGATTTATCAAGCAGTGTGAACGCCAGAATCCACGCAGCTTCCCTTGATACTGTACATCCCAATCACTGTGGAATTGAGCGCACATGTCGGCGTTGCGGACTCCTCCCTCACCACACCCATAAATACATATGCAAATTCATTTAAATAGGCTCCACGCTGGGGCTGTCCTCATCACGAGAGGGGAAACTTCAGGGCGTAGCCACGATCACCTGAGTTAAAAACACAGGATTAGACACCACATGTGCTGCACCTGATGGATCACACTGATGTGAAATAGGATTACAATTCAGGAGAGATGCTGATGAAGCTATTTGTGAAGTTACGCACGTGTGTAGATGATGATCGGGGATGCATATATGCAAACCATGAGTCAGGGAGAAGACTGATGACCGGTCAACATTTACTCCAGTTGCACCACGGCATGCCTGCCTACAGCCCGTTCCCACCATGCTTTTATTTAGGATGAATGAATCGCCTGTTGAGCCAGATCACCTCGCAGTGATGTTGGTCACATTCATTTGCGCATCACAAATAATCTGCATACTGTGATGGTGCTTCTATTGCAACATGAATGCAGTCGATCGCTACATCAGGAAATCCAGCCATCGCTGCAAATCACGCATTACTGTTGACCTGTTTAACTGCATTGTATACAGATTTTAATATGCCTGGCTGACATGTGGATGATCCAGTCCAACACATGTGGCATGGCCCGGCTCAGGGTCGGCTGGCTCACTCCCGATCGGATGGTGTCGAGCCGTGGTCAGCGCCTGTGTGGCTCTGGCAGCGCTCGGCTCCTCCTGTGACGCTCCACAGCTGGGAGCTGACCGGTCACAGCTCCGCGCACAGCTGTGCGCACTAGTGACAGTTTCCCCAACATCCCCTCTAAGTGTCGCCAACGGACCAAAGCATACGGCAGCTATGAAGTTGGCGTGGAGCTGCACCAGTTTCCACGCTCAGTTCACTATTGATAAATCAGAACGTGAACGTGGATCCTGGCGTACGCTACTTTGATACATGAGATAGGTGGAGGGTGGCGCATCAGACCAAAACACAACATGACAACATCAGCATCAGTTGAGGGCTGCAACTTGGCTTTTTAAGTGAGAATATGCTGGCTGGACTACTGTTGTCAGTGATATAAGTATTTGAAATGAACATGATTTCTTAATAACTGGTGACATATCAGGGCCATTTTATGATAAATTTAAATAAACTTCTTACATATTGTACCTTTTAAAGTGGAAGGTGTCCTTGAACCAGACATCGAACCCCATGTTTCCACTTTTCACATGCTTGGATGGTTTAAATTCATGAACTAAATTTAAAGTGAAAGTTGTTAGATGTGATGGTGGGAGGAAGCCGGAGTACCTGGAGAGAACCCACATAAACACAGGGAGAACATGCAAACTCCACACAGAAAGGTACTGGGTACCTTCTTGCTGTGAGGCAACAGTGCTAACCACTACACCACCATGCCGCCTCTAGTTTTGATATATAATATTTTTGAAGAGTTCCACCATAGTAGGTTGGCAACTGGACAAGATTTTGGTGTCAGAAGCCTTCTAGTTTATGTTTGTAGTCTGACAGGTTTTGATAGTGTTGGAGCAGGCTTTGGTTGAACTCATGTAAAACAGTCTGTGGAGTTAAACATGGAGAGAAAAACAGATGGAACAGATAACAGATGTGAACCCATCAGTCCACATATATGCTGACTACAGCAGAGCTGCAGAAATATTGCCCCAGAGTTTTATCAGTGGTCAGACAGCTGTGTATCATTCGTTCATTCGTTTTTCAAAACCAAAAAAAAATAATGACTTGTTTTCTCAATATTCATTCACAAAACCAAAATGAAAAAATGTTTAATGATTTACATTAATGACTGTAATGAAAACAAGTAATTATTTTGCCTTTTTTAGTTTTAGTTTAAACGATTGGAAAAAATGGCACTCGGATCAGATAGGCTGCCACTAATAATCGTTATTTTCATTATGAGTCAATCTGCATGTCATTTTCTTTTTTGCTGCATTTGATACTGCAAGGCTTGTTTGTTAGACCTGTCCAAAAACCCAACATATTAAATACAACAAACACTCGATATCGATATTAAATAGAGTAAAAACACTCGACAAAAAGTAATTGATTGATGATCCAAAAAAATGTATTAAAACTATCAGTTTTGCACAGTTGCGTGAGTCCTGGTTCAGTTTCCATCCATCTTCCTGTCAGGGACTGGTGCATCTCTCGGCAGCTGTGGTGGGGTCACCGGATTCCTGCTTACTTCATCACTGTCGATGATCCCTCTGTGAAACCAGGAGAGGTAAGATGATGTCTGTCGCAGCTGTCAAGGTCTGGAGGATTTCAAACGACGCATAAAGGCTATTGGTGTTGTTATTCCACTTATCTTTGCCTGTTTCTCTTGTTTATCATCTCTGTTTTTACACTCCAGGACGTAGATGGTCATTACTGGATCAGTGGGAAATCAGAGGAAGAGGCCAGAGAGAAAGCAGCAAAGCGCTTCAATGTGTCCGCTGACAAAATCACCCTCAGACAGGGTAAGAGTGAACATTTTAATTTTAATTTAACGATCTCATTATAGCAACTTTTTTTGAAGGTTATCTAATCAGCTCATGTTTTGCTGCGACACAGATTCGCCAGTGTAATTAACTCTGCTCCATATTCATAGAGATTAGATAAGTTTTGTTCCTGTGTTTCAGATGAGGATGTTCTGGACACCTGGTTCTCGTCTGGCATTTTCCCCTTCTCCATCTTTGGATGGCCTAACGAGGTAAAACACTGAGGTCAACCACCTTTCTACAGACAGAAATGGCAATTTTTCTTGCCATAGATCATGAGGATGTCCTCTGCAGTGGAAACACTGCTCTGAAAAAGCAAAAATATCTAATAAAGAAAAGCATATAAACTGGAAATGTGGCCAGCCAATAACACAAATTTATGTTAATAAATTAAAACTGGTTCACATCCGTTCCACTGTACCACCTAAATTGCTCTGTACATAATTTTTAAAAATATTGTTGTATTATGTATTTCTATTATTAACGTCACTATTTGCTGCCTTTCCTCAGACCCAGGACCTGAATGTGTTCTACCCTGGCACCTTGCTGGAGACGGGCCATGACATCCTGTTCTTCTGGGTTGCTCGCATGGTGATGATGGGCCTCAAACTGACGGGCAAGCTGCCCTTCAAAGAGGTGAGACAGATAAAATCTGCCACTAACATGACACAACGTGGCGTGATGGTAGTGTCATTAGCAGGGCATGACTCAGTAAACATGCTTTTGTACAGGTGTATCTGCATGCAGTGGTGAGGGACGCCCACGGGAGGAAGATGAGCAAATCTCTGGGCAACGTCATTGACCCTCTGGATGTCATCACAGGGATCTCCCTGGAGGTAAAACCTAATCACACTTTGATCCATGTCCAGATACGAGCATACATGTAGTCCTGTCTCCTACTAGGGTTATCTATACATGGTCACCACACACTCATTGCTTCCCACAGCTCATATCCTTATGTAAGATTTATTAAGCACCCTTTTCTGCCTCCAGCAAGCTTTTATTGAGGCCATCAATCTTGTCACCAGCTGGGTTGAAACTGCTCTGTCAGATGAAGCAGACATGTCCTCTAGAGGGCACTGAAGGACTGCACTTTTACCTCAAGCAGTTGGAAGGAGTCTGTCATTCTCAACATGAAAAGAGAACATTGTTCAATGCATTGTGCTTTCAGTGAAGACATCCCTTCTTATTTCTTACCTACCCTGCCCTGTAGGGTCTTCATGCCCTGTTGATGGAGAGCAACTTGGACCCACTGGAGGTGGAGAAGGCAAAGCAGGGCCAGGCGTCGGACTATCCAAATGGCATCCCAGAGTGTGGCACAGATGCTCTGCGGTTCGCCCTATGTGCTTACACTAGCCAAGGTGCGCTTGTTTGTCTTTTTTTGTTGTTGTTGTTTGTTTCTTACTTTCTCTCTCATTGTGCCTCCATTGGCCAACATTCTGGATGTCAACCATAGCTATTTAAAAGATGCCAAAACATTGGAAAAACAGAAGCAATCCATCCAATGTTAATATGCACTGGAATTATCCTTTATTCCTATCTGTCTCCTAGGCAGGGACATCAACCTGGATGTCAACCGTATCCTGGGTTACCGTCACTTCTGCAACAAACTGTGGAATGCCGTGAAGTTTGCCATGAAGGCACTGGGAGAGAACTTTGTACCATCAGAGAGAGCCCAGGTGAGACCAGGGGAATAGATGAAGGACACAGAGAAAATAAACAAGCACTGCTCTGAACTTATTTATATTCGTCCAACAACACGCGCACTGTGTTTTGACCAAGTAAAGGTTTAGTAAAGCAGATTTTTTTTCTTACCATTGTTTATCTGGGGGGTTGTTTACTTCAGTGCTGCACTGCTTTGTATTCAGAAAGTGTCATGTTAACTGAATCTTTTCCTCTTCTGCATTTTTATTCAATCCCCTCAGTTGTGTGGAGAGGAGAGTGTATCAGACAGGTGGATTCTGTCTAGACTGAGTGCTGCTGTTGGTCTCTGTGATGCTGGCTTCAAGGCCTATGACTTCCCAACCATCACAACCGCTATCTACAACTTCTGGCTATACGAGCTCTGTGATGTTTACCTGGTAAGAGACTTTGAGACCCCCTGAGGAACCGTTCATCTTCAATAATTTATGTGAGGGCATGTTAAAAAGAGTTCATCTTTTTGCAGGAGACTGTTTTTCAGATCTGTTCCTTCCCACTCCTCTTGTCCTCCAGGAAAGTGTGAAACCAGTTTTTAGTAAAGCCGAGGACGACAGCAGCAGCCAGAGACAGGCCCTGGTGTGCCGACAGACTCTCTACACTTGTCTGGAAGTCGGTCTGCGCCTTCTGTCTCCCATGATGCCCTTCGTCACTGAGGAGCTCTACCAGAGGTTACCACGACGACGACCCCAGAGTGATCCCCCCAGCATCTGTGTCTCGTCCTACCCTGATACAGAGGAGGTGAGATGAGGGTTATTTAAGAGCTCACTGATGTACAAATAAATGGATTGGTCACTGGTTTTGAAATTGTACAGATATTGTGAGAGGGGGAACATCACTTATTTTGAATTTTATTTTGTGAGCAATATATTTTTCTGACTTGTTCTAGTTCTGCTGGCACAGTGAGGAGGTCGACCGTGACATGGAGTTTGTAATGACTGTGATCAAGACGATCAGGTCACTGAGAGCCGACTACAACCTGACCAAGACCAGAGCCGACTGTAAGATGACCAACACAAGCTGAATGATTGAAGTTACTCTGAAATACATCTTGGTTTATGGCCACCTTATATCAGTTAGAAAGGAAAAATCTAGTATTTGTCCACCTGGGTTTAGTTCTCACACAGCATGAAGCTCACACTCCCTGCCCTGATGAATATAAGAAGTAAAATACATATATTTACTCAGTGTCTGTACTTTAATAGCCAGGGCAGCCCCTTCTTAGTCTATTCATCAATGAATCGGTCATGTTGGTCTTAGTTGAGTAAGATTTTAGTTGATCAGTCTTTTTTTTTTTTCATGGTCCATAAATCTTATTTCCAGAAACATAGAGCACATGCGCTCATTGATCGATTGACAAAGAATTTCTGTTTTGTTTTTTTTTCTTAACATGATTTCTATTTAAATAACTACTTTATACACCAACTTCACAACATTTCAGAGGCAAAATTATGCAGTTTACTTTAATATGTAACATATTAGTTACTTTGATACATGATTCATTGCAATATGAAAGTTCAGAACTGCATATAGATTAGTTAAAAAATAGGCTCCACCTTGTCCAGCTACAATATGAAATGCTGCTTATATACATTTACATGCATACATACATTTTATTCTATAGTTCCTTTGCTTTTTTTAAGGTTCCTCTCAAAGATCTGGGCATTGTTCTCTTTGGTGGCACCTTTTAGTAAAAAGGTTTAGGTTGAAACAATTGATTGTTAAATGCATTTTGTCAACAAGATAAGTCATCTGTTGTGATGCCTAAACCTCAGTTTTCCCATTGTGTCCCAGGCTATCTCCAATGCATAGACTCTGCGACTGTGTCCCTGGTGCAGAAGTACAGTCTGCAGATTCAGACCTTGTCTTATTCTCAAGCCGTCATCCCTGTGACAGCCGACCAGCCTGTACCAGGAGGCTGTGCTGTGGCTATTGCTTCTGACAGATGTACTGTCAACCTTATGCTCAAGGTGAGGTCGGGTAATCTGTTCAGTTTTGTAATTACTCTACCCAAAGCCTGTCGTGTAAATATAGTAATAATAAATTCTACAATGTGGTCATACATGAGAATGGCCACTGTTTTTTAGTTTCAAAACAGTTAATTTGTAACTACACTTACACATCTACCTGAATATTCTAAGTAGATAATCATGCTAGGACTACTATTGAATTTAACTTGAACACAAGTGTAGTTTCCTCAGTTCCTCCTTACTGACCTCATGTAACAAGATAAGCATTTATAACACTAATCCTTGTCATCACATCATTTTTAATCCCCCAGGGTCTCATTGATGTGGAGAAGGAAGTGGCTAAACTGATGACAAAGAAAGGTGATTTGGAGAAACAGATGGAGAAACTGAGAGAGAAGACGTCCAAGAGTGACTACAAGGAGAAGGTGCCAGTGAAGGTGCAGGAGCAGGATGCTGAGAAGGTGGGAAAAAGAAATTGGCTCGCAAGGTTTCTCGGGGTGTTGAGACATGTAAGTAATTGCTTCCTTTTCTCCACAGCTACGACAGAACCAAACCGAACTTGAAAAAGTGAAAGAAGCCATGGACAACTTCAGGAAAATGATGTGACATTCCTTTTAGCATTAAGTAAATCAGGATTCATTTCCACATTTTTCATGTCAGTGCGTATTGTCATATTATTTGAGTTGATTGTAGTACGACAGAAATTCAATAAAGCTCTAATGACAGACAATTGTCTTGAGCAATGTATTGTTTTGAGGCAATGTGTCAATCTGAGTCTCTTGCATATCTGCAGTTTGTTAAATACTTGTATCAAGTAATCAGCAAAAGAATTCTGTCCCTTGTGTCAAACATTTTATTCAGCATATTTAACAGAACATGTCAGAGCATTTAATCATTTAAGATACAGCTTTGTTCGTAAAGATAATGTCCACAGAAAAGAAAGTAAGCTTCACCACTTTGGCTGCATTTTTAAAGATAAAAAAATCCTATTAAGATTATTTAGTAATATTTAAAATGTATTGCAATGCTCCTCTCCTTAAAATAGCTTCTTTACAAATGTAGCCGATGATGGAAGGACAGAGATGGCTTGTGCGTTTACGTAAAATGCATCTTTTTTTTTTTTTTTTTTTGTCTTTGGATAGTAACACTGGACAGTATGGATAAAAACTAACCTCAACACAGAAAGATGTACCTTATTATATTTTACAGGTTTGAGGCTGGGGCTCAAGGATAGTAGTAGACCAGATATTTCCAGATGCCACCACGGCAACACAACATGACAACAAATCTGTCTCGGAAGATATCTGGAACAATTTTAAAAAAAAAAAAAAATCACAGTAATACATTCACGCCATGCCAGGAACACGCTCTTGACCACAGGCCATTCAGATCCTCTGCTGCTTGTTTCCTCTCATCCATCTTTCTTCACAGTCTCCAGGGTGAGTGAAACTCAGAGGCGGGGAGGGGAGTGCAGTGTGTTGTTTCAAAGTTTCGCATGTACTTCCGCGCCTGGGAGAGAGAAAAAGACAGCGGGGATGGAGAATGACAGGTGTGGGAGGGCAAAGAACAGAATAAAAATTGTAGAACTTGATTATATTAGTTCAGGTCTTTCTAGCTCAGTGCCTTACAAATCTCTCCCATCTCTTAAGGATTTACACAGGAGGAGAATAAAGCCCAATTCAAAAGGAATTACCAGGGGAGGAAAATCACAGCATTAGCTGTAATTGATGGCAGTGCTCTTGTTTGATGTTAAATGACTTCAATAAGCTGAGCGTGGTGCAATATATTACACCAGTCAACCTGAGAGCACAGGTGAGCTGGTTACCATAGCTACCACAATAGTGTTCCTCGGTGGTAATGATGTCTGTGAAAAGCTGTGATGTTTTTTTTTTTTTTCCCCGAGTGCGAGAAAAGACGGACCCTTAAACAGGAAAATTAAGCTTATTGGAGGAAAGGAAATTAGATTTTGTATCCTGACTTGAAGTGGTGTGACGAGGGCAACAGGTGGTGGCCCTTTAAACCAGACAACAAATGTAAATAGATTGAGTGCTTACGTAACAAAAGACTCTTTTCTTACCAGGAACAGAGCCAGCTGTCGCCTTCCCTCTGGAGTCATATCCTCACCTGGTAACCAACATAACGTGTGTGAGGCCATGTAAACGTGCCTGTACCTCATAAACGTGAAAGGACATGCAGCCCTACCGACACTCCATGGAAACAAAACATCTCTGTCCGCCTGATAGGACTGCAGCACCGAGACACACCAGTCATCGTCCACCTCATAGCCACTGTACACAGATGCTGCAGAAACAGAGCTGGCATTACACTTAGCTGTTATAAGTGTTTAATTCATGAAGTAAAATTATAATTTGCAAGAAAACATAGCTCAAGTTTGAACAGAGTTTACAGGCAATTGAAAGTCTCTTACCTTCTTCTAATGGATTGGAGGATCCCAGCCATTGTCTGACAACTCTAACCCCTTCATCTGTCATTATTTTTGGATACCTAAAACAGGAAATTCACTACGGCTTATATTTGTGTCACTCGGTAAGTCCAAATACATCGATCGTATGAAGCAGTGAGAATACTGACCTGAACTGAAGCAGTTTGAGCAGAAGGTTGTTGCCTCTGTTAGACATGACGTCCTCTGGACCCCTGTCATGTACATCATGCAACTTAACATTCAACATATTCTTGCATTTTTATTCAAAACATTACTAAATTAAATACTTGGCATAATGTTACTAACAGTGACATACTGGTGGGTGTAATTAAAATACAGTCACTGATTTTGAACAGTGTTAGGCAACTTGCTGAGGAAGCATAACAAACTACTATGATCAAAACTAATTAGTTCCAATATTCGCTACATCACATCATTGTCTAGTAACACAGCATTACTTGTCAGGTGGGAAGAAAATGCTCTGACTTTTTATTACATTTGAAATGAAGCTATAAAACCTACTGAGACATTTTAACATGGACTCACGTTGTGGTGATGATCTCATCTCTGGTTCTCCTTATCAGCAGGACTGGTCCCTGATATCTGGAGGAGGAGAAGGAATTTTGTTAATCATTGGCCACGTCACTGTGAGCTACGCCAAGAAAAAAAGTGAGTTTCACCACTACACCCCCAACGTGCGTAATGTTCAGTGATGATTTGTGTCACTCTAAATAGACCCACTCACTGAAGAAGCTGCTCAGCGTTGTTGAGGTTCATGTACTGCCTCACTGTGTGTTGTACCAGCGGCCCTAAGAGAGAATTAAGATGTTTGAGTTGCGAAAACAATGTTCCCTGCTGCAAACAAGTAACTGTGTGTGGACTCACTCCAGCTGTCAGGCATGACCTTGAGGGCCAGAGGCAGGAGGTCGTCAAAGGAGGCATCCAACACTACTGACTGGATCTCTGGGTATGACATCACTGCCCAACTGGCTAAGAAAGGAAATAGATAGAGAGACAAAATGAGGAGCAGAACCAGACAGAAAGGACTAAACGGTACGACTCATGACTGTGTACCTGTGAATCCTCCTATGGACCAAGCATAGACAACAATGTCTGTGAGCTGGAAGCCCAGTTTGTGCATCGCGAACTGAATCACAACATCCATGGCATTGGCCTCATTCTGGGGGAATGGGACTCCCTGGCAGAAAGATACAAGTAAAAAAAAGCAATGTCCATGCATTATTAAACAAGAGAAACACTCATCCACCTACAAAACCAAACACTCCCAAACAGTTAACATGTTTTATTTCACTCCACTGGCAATATTTGCCAAGGGAGTGTACTTGGACTCGTAATACTGTAAAACTGAAAGCAGCATTTCAACATGCTGTTGTTTCCACAATGTGAAGCATTGTAAACTAACGCTAGTTTACAGATGTAGTGCTAAATCTGAAAGCACTGCTTACCGTACTGCCTCCAAAGCCAGGGTGGTTCCAGCCCAGTACAGAGTAGCCACCTGCGGTGCACATCAACACAAGCGTTAACTGCAAGTATAACATCTTGACTCTTGTGATGTAGTGGCGTCCTCACCCTCTAGTGGCGTGTTCATGCAGCCCACCTCATAGAAGCCTGCGTTCCCCTCACAGCAGATGACCTGTCGCAGAATTAATTCATTTCAAAAGCCACCTGCAATGTGACTGAAGCCCAAAACATTAAATCACTGCAGATACTAACCAGGGTCTGACCAGTCTGTCCCCCGTCTCTCCTTCGATCTACAAACATAGTGTCGATCTCATTGCCATCGCAGGCCACAAGCTTGTTTCTTTGGCCATCAAACTGCAACAAGAGGCATATCAACCAAGAATGACGATCGCTATTTACTGAAGTGAGTACAGACTGTTAGGGTTTGTTTTTTTTTAACCTCTTCTATTAGCCTAGCCTGGCCTTGCTGTAGCATGGGCCTCATGGCTTTCTGCAGTAACCCCACAGAGCCAGGATACAGCATCCTCCTCCCAAACGAGTGAGCAATAAGGGAACTGGAGAGGAAGAAAATGGACACAATGGCATTATAGGAACATTGGCAAATGTAGCAAATTGTTGTATTAGACATAAATCTGCAGTGCCATCCTAGAATCGTGCAGACTTCATTTTTTGGATAGTGCTGCATTTGTGAATTTCTCTGTGAAATGAATAAAGCATCCATCCATCCATCCATCGTTTACCTGATGATGTGGCATGGTAGTGTGCGCACAGAGTTCAGGACACTGTCTGCTGCTCCTCTTAATCTGGGCTCTGGCTTCAGCAGAGAAACACCAGCCTTGGATAGTTTTCTGTTAAACACAGGGTTAAAGGCTTACAATGAAACAGATGAGACACAAAGCGTAGGACATTCAGTGGATGCATTTATCCAGCATATTCCACTTAATTATGAAGTGACCCTGATGGGAATGGAAATGCAGCGAACACATCCATCTATCCATTATTTATCCTCGTAGGGTCGCTGGGGGGCTAGTATCCCAGCTGTCTTAGGGCGGTAGGCAGGGTACACCCTGGACAAGTCTCCACCTCATCACAGGGCACATAGAGACAGACAACCACTCACACTCACACCTACGGTCAATTTAAATTAGCCAGTTAACCTAATCCCCATGCATGTTTTTGGATGGTGGGAGGAAGCCGGAGTACCTGGAGAGAACCCACGCAGACACGGGGAGAACATGCAAACTCCACACAGGATTTGAACCCGGTACCTTCTTGCTGTGAGGCGACAGTGCTAACCACTACGCCACCGTGCCGCCCCTAGCAAACACATGGACATTTAAAAAATGACAATAAAATAGAAGAACAAACGCTTACGGATTGCTGATCTCTGTCCAGCTGAAATCCACAGGCCAGTATGAGAAGTCAAAGTCATAGCACCTCAGTTTTTTCTACACGGAAAGCAGAAACAGTATAGTATAGTAGTGCAATGAGTTTAATTCTGACATATCAATATTGATTAGTAGTTATTATCTCGTCCCCTCATTTCTCAAAATAACCTGATGAACAGTACTTGTAACACCACCTTGGTTGTTGGGGTGTGATTCTTCTTGGCATCCTCTAGAATGGAGATAAACTGAAGATACTCAGAGTTTTTCCATCTCCCCCAACCTAGAGGAGAAGAGGAAGGAGGGAAGGGGAAGCAGGAAGAGTGATATGTCGGCTCAGTACACGACACAAACAACATTTCTCTGCGAAGCCCCAAAGGTGCGTTTAGTATGTTTGTGGGTATAGACCTTGTGTAATGATCTCAATGTTAATGAGATCTTATTGACATGCGGCGTATACAGCATATGATGTGATATCTGAAAGATGAATGAATGGAATCAGTTGCCTGCCAGTCAGTTGTAGCCTCACCTCTAAGACAGGCCACTCCTAGCAGACACACGAGCACTGTTCCCACGTACTGACTCACTGGAACCAGCTTACTGCTGCAGATATAACCTAAAAATACACAAAGCAACAGTGACACAGACATCCACATAACCACCCCCCTCCTTCCCGGCTAGACCTGAGACTCATTAACAGACATCGATTAAAAAATAAAATTCACCGTCTGGCAACTACCCCACAACCATACGCATAAATCAATATCAGAAGCTCAATTATACACTATGGAGTAGCACACAACCTGGAGCAATTCATTTCTATTGCCACACGGTCTTCCTGGATGATTCAGTTGATTAAATTTATATTAATCCCACTTGAAGAAGAACTGAGAACATCCCTGCTGGCAGTGTTCTTCATTAGCAGAGGGAGAAATGTCACCCCCCCCCCTCACAAAATACATATTTTGACATTTGGCACCACCAAGCCTTCCAAATGAGAAAGACTTCTACTGAAACCTGTCAAGCTCACATTCATATAAACTCAAAGTATAGTTTAGACCTTTTCATTGACATTCTGTTGCCAGCTTTGGTCCATGTTTACTTCCTGTCAGCTACTACATTAACAAACAGTGTAACAGGAATAAAAATTTTGATTTTATTTTATGATGTCATGTTTGAGAAGGTCTATGAAGATACTAAAAAATATCATATCAGCCATTTTCACCGAGCTGGAATTGTTTACATCTTGATATTTCCTGATATACAGTACACATATTACATATTTTGAAGTGTCTGACTGGCTTGTCCTGTTTTTGTTTTCTCGTCCCCTTGCTTGTCGTTAGTGAGCTGACTCACCTGGCCTGGCTGGTCGTTTCTGTCTCAGCTCCCACACAGTCGTGTGGTTTGTGTTATCTTTTCTTTGAGCATGCAGCACTGCTTCACTCCTTCTCACTCAACCCGGCACTGAGGTGTGCAATCTGGTTGTTTGAGAGCCATGGAGGAGTGAGATAAGCGGGCTGTTTTGCTGCATTTGGTCATTGTAAGCAGCTACATTGGACAGGAACCGGCTGGTTTGTTTTTGCGTGTTTGTATCGCAGAGCTGTGTATGCTGGTGAAAGTACTGTGGTCTTGGGAGCCACATCCAAGACAGATGGGTTTCCACTAGTTTGTGTCGCTTCAATAATTTACTATGCACAATATCACTGTTTTTCACTCTCAACATGTTCAATAATTGATCTTCTTCATTTATACCGTACAACACAGATTATAGTTTTCCATCTAGTCTTCTACATGTTTTAAACATTACACACACACACACACACAAAAACATTATATTATATAGATTATATATGTATCATTCTCTCTCTTACTTTAGTATATATATATATATATATATATATATATATATACGTATATATATATATCTATCTATAGATATGAAAAATTCATGCGGACGTCTGCAAGGTCCGTGCACGAAAAGCTCAAATTTTAAGTCCGAAGGGACTCTGCCCTGTACTCCGACCTGCATTGCCGCAACAGCCGACGTCGGTCGCTGCTAGTTAAGGACTAGTGGTGCAGGTCTGGTAAATGCAGAACCACTACTACTACTACCACTTCTACTACACGCTTGTGGAAAAGCGCCATTAGTGTGTTTGTGTCACATTGATTTCCTTTTTCATACATCAGTTTTTGTTGTGTGTGTATTCTATTGGTGCTTAGTTTGTTTTCCTCAGTTGTGGGCTTTCATAGAGGAATTTTTGGGAGCTCCGTTGGGTACACACCTAAGTCGCATGTGAGTGGTCCTTGGCTGGAAGTTTTTGATGCAGCTGAATATAGTGAGAGAAACAAATTCTGCTTTGCTGTTTTTCATGCTGACAGACTTGTAGACTGTTTGGCTTCAGCTTTACAACAAAATTTTTATGAGTGTGCTTGTGCTTTCAGTATTTATTGGTAGTTCTGAACCCAGTCACACTGAAGGCTGGAATATACTTCTCCAACTCCGTAGCTACGGAGACCCCTCAAGCCTCACAGTTCTCCGTCGTGGTGCGTGTTATGCAGACAAACACAGGGGAAAATACTACAATTTAATTATTTGTGAAGGAGACATGAATGACATGAAGAGAAGAACACTGGTTGCTTACAGTCTTAAAGCTCCTTGGTATGTTCTGTGGAAATATACCCCAGCCATAATTACTAAATGAATTAAATGGATTTTTTGAGTTGAATGTATTTAAATTGCGTTTCACAAGGCTAATCGTTACTTTAGTTCCTGTCTTATCCACGCTGCTGCGGAGGCGACCTGTCTGTCTGTTCTGTGTAGGGTGAGGGGGGTGCATTTCATGGCAGGGGTGCAACTAGAGGACCAATCGCAGCCCTTGCCATCTCCGTGTTCCCTTGATGAAGTGACAGACAGTTAAAAAAAAAATAATAAAATCCTGCACCCAGAGAGAACGGAGAGGCTCTCCATCAGGCTCTCTGGCAGAGGGCTCTCCGTGTCTACATATAGCAATACAGAGTACTATAAATTGGCCTTGACGGTGCTTCATCTGAGAACCTGAAGTTGGGTGTTGCACACAGCACAGGAGTTTACAGTGGTAGATGGTTACAGCAGGGAAGTGGTGAACTGTTATTTATTGTGTTGATGTCTGTAAGTTAGTGGCTTAATCTTAGTTTTGGGAATGTAGATGTGACAGTTCATCCCTTGGTTGGTGCAAGCCTTGTGGTAGTTTGGCTGCCTCTATGCTTTGTGCATCTCGGGATGACTTGGGTGGCGGATGAGCCTTTGTTTTAGAGGAACCTTTTGAATACTTGATTATGCATCCCAACTAATGCTACAATTTGGTATATTTGGCATCAGAAAGCAGTGTATAATGTCATCACAGTTTTGCCCAACTTAGAGTCCAAAACAGAAACTTATTTCAATTTACAAGAATATAAATGAAAAGTAAAAAAATCCTCACATGGTCATAACTGTAGCTAACAGGTGAGAATAATAAGTCTCTCTTTGTCTCCTATCAACCATAATTCACACCACCTACCTTTCCTGTACAGATAGCAAAGGAGCAGAGGAGAGCTGTAGTAGGACAGAGACCACAGTGCTGAAGCCTGGAGGGAGAAAACACAAACCTGACTAGACAGAACGTCTTAGTATTTCCATACCGTATGATCAATCATATCACCATACTAACCCAGCCGAGGATGCTGTCGGTATGTTTCTCCAGACTCCTGGGCTGGTAGCTCCATCCCTGCTGTGAGAGAAATGTTGGTCACATCTGGAGCACCGCTGCTAGCGCCTGCCTTTCAGGTAGCTAACGTTGGCTAGCTAGTCGCACTGACTGTAGCCATGTAAAAAGACATGGTAGATATGTCATCTACAAGCAGTCTTTACAGGGGCTCTGTTAACGTAAGCGTATAGTTTCTGATGTTTTTCTCCCCCATTTATGAGGCAAACTTTCTTTTCACCTTCTTCCCACTTAGCTTTAGCACAACCATGTTAATGCCATTGAGGGAAACAGTCTATGGCGCTTCAGTTAGACTGGTTGTTACTGTGACGGTGAAAGAGAAATAAATTGAACAAGAAAAGACGTGCGGCTATTTCATTCATTTTCGAACTGTCATTCCGGCTGTGCTGTGCGGTGACAGCAAGGGTTCAATAACAAACACTAGTCATTTCCGGGACGCGGTAGGAGCGACATCAATGCTAAGAGACGAAATATTGCTTTGTTTTTGCAGTCGGCTATAGTCAAACAAATGCATAACATTATAGATATCCATACCCTCCTCCCGGCCCTTCCTTCGGGTCGAGACGCGTCCGGTGAACGATGAATTCGTTGTAAATGAGGCCCTAAAATACAGCGGAGCCACATCCAGTCAGCCATTCTTCCAATGCCAGGACTACGGAAGCCCGTACAGACCATACGTCCCAAAAGCGAAAGCGTTTAGTAATTTATAGGCCACAGAGACACCAGCATTACAGAAACAAATATGTTTATTAATGTTTATCTTTAAGCACAAACATCAGTAACAATAGAACAATACGATACAATAGGGTTAATCCATATTAACATCCACATATTTGGGACACATTCTCATGTATTTGCGTTTTTCCCAATTATATGCAGACGAAAATCAAAAGGAATCAGGAATAAAACCTCATAAAAAGCAATAGCTTAAAATAATACTCAAAACAAAATTCCACAACCGAGTTGCATTTCCCTAAAGCCGTGAAGGTTTTCTTCATATCCCAACTCTGAAATTCAGTTGTTACTTTTGTTTATGAAGGCCTTCTGCTGCAGCTGGGAACTGAGCATGATGATGACATGTGGGTAGGTGATCAGCTCTGACACTGTTCGTAGCTGAGAACACACCACAAAGACAAATTCTTACAAAAAATATCACTTGTCCCCCTGTCTCTTTTATTCTTCCTTAAACACAAACACAGGCAGCCCACGCAACTGCAACACACGGGCGAAGGAGCGCTGCCTGTCAGTGGATGGCGTGATATTGTGCCATGGTGTCAAAGTAATGTTCAGGCCAGCGTGATCGACAAGTGTGAGAGGAATGTGAGGGGCAGATGAGTGACAGTGCAAACACACACAAAAGCACAGATACAGTTCAACATACAAAAGCACACACGGGTGATGCAAGGCTTCTTGCTTACCGCTCCAGTTCCTTATAGACATCATCTCCTCTTGGCTTCAAATCCTGGCGAAAAGAAGAAAAGGGGGAAGGGAGGCAGAGTGGAAATGAGGATAAAGAGATGGACTCGTGGCACTGAGGCCTGATTTATGTCCCTATGTGCCCTATATAATGTGATTGATTTGTTAATACCACTAATGTAAGGGTGACAGTTGATAGGCAGTGGGTTTGTCTGAGAGATGACTGAGAGATTGGAGAGGACTGCAAGTGTGAGGGAGGACATATCTGCCAACAGTTCAGGGAGGAAGCCACACAGACTGTATGCATTGGTGGGCGGGCGTGTGTCACAACTCCTCACAAACACACATCTACACCATGCCTTTGTGCTTACGCAGGGGACGACACAATAACTCACCATGTAGACTGAGCCCTGGGGAGGAGTCTGTTGGGAAGGGAGGAGAGAGGAGAAAACAAGTTTAATGAACAACAAGTGACAAAGGGAGGGATAATGAAAATCAGAGGAAAAGCAAAAAATGAAAAAAAGTAAAGAATATAGACAGACAGGAAGGGAAGAGAAGAGAGAGTGCTAAATACCAGAGGGGAGGAGTGCGAGAGGGGAAGAAGGTGGCAAAATGAGGAGGGAAATTCATCATTTAGTTATTGAAAATGTCTGAATTCATCACCTGTCTGATATCCTCAGGATTCTCATAGATGTTTTCAGCTTCACCCGAGTGCACAGACAGAGACTGCTCAATACCTGAGTACAGAGAGATAGTTACTTATACACACACACACACACACACACACATAGACACACACACACACACCTACACATACACACACAGTCAAATGCGCAGGAAGTGGAGGCGTGGGGACAGATTCATTACAACAACCCCAGAGGATGTCACGGCCCACATCACTCAGTGGCAGCCATCAGGGGCCAAAGATGGACAGAACACGAAAAGCTGTCAAAAAAAGAAAACGCCGGAAGACTCACTGCGATCAGAAAAGTGTTTCTGTCTCCATAGCAACACACCAACCGCCGCAGCAACCAGGGGCACCAGGAGTAATAAAGCAGAGAAAGAAGGGGGCAGGGAGGGGGTGGTCTCACTGACAGTCTCAACTAAAGGAGAGAAAAAAAACATGAAATGTTTCCAAGAACAGGGCTAATATAAAACTTGAAGAGCTCTTGAGCGTGTGTGGTTGAATGACATGAAAAGAAGTTATTGCTGTTTGTTCTCCAGTTTGCGCTTTTGTTCGAGTCAAGAGGGACATCAACACTCCAAGTGATGGATTCAAAGACACGGTGCAGTTGAGATTTCCCAAACATGTTACATGCGTTTGCATCATGCTGCTGTCAGTCACTGACAATGCATTGGTGCATTGGAAGAAAGCAAAGCAATCCAGGCTCTGTCAGACAGAATAGTCTGTGCGACAGCTGGGTGGACATCGATCTGACAGACCCTCAGTCAGGACAGTAAATGCTGTCAATTTGAAACGTGGACAAGGTGAAGAAAAACAACAATATCCAAGATACCAAATGCTGCCAGATCATCACACAAAGCCTCAACCAACAACACCTCCATACAGAGTGACTTTACTCATTATCTCACTAAATACTGTATGCAATTATGTACAGTGGTGTAGATAAAGTCCAGAGAGGCTTCTCTATGCACACTCTCTTAACACCTGATCCTAGCAACAAACTGCCTCCAGGCAAACTGACAAACAATGTAAATAGCAGTCTTTCAGCCATGCCCTGTTGGTGCAGCATCAGAAAATGGGTGGTTAGAAAGCGTAGGCCTGGTTATAACAAACATTACATAAGTACACCGTTTTCTCACTGAAGTACCAGTCAAATTCTGTCAGGAGAGCTCACGCATGCTTCAAACTTGTCAGGTTTGTGTGCATAATGAGGATGACATCAGCCTTATAAAACAGCCATGGGGTGACATGGAAAGCAGGAGGGAGGGGCTCATTTCCATATAGCCTGCTGTAATTTAGAGTACCTGAACAAGTGTCCTGTCGCTTCCTGCATACTGTTCCAAAGTGTTGATCTGTCAGACATCTTTGGATTACAACAGAGAAGCATAATGAACAGAACAGTTATTACAGAAATACCAAAACAGACTCCTTTTTTTAATCAAATCATCGCCTTTTCTAAGAGATTCATGCTGTGTCGCATCCGAGGTTATCTGATTGACAGAAACCTGGCAGAAGTTAAGTCCCCTCTGACAACTCATCACATTTTGTTTGTTAAAGGATTGGCCCTCAGGCTTCACCTTAGTCCTGGTCACAGCTTTTAGCCGACTTCAACGTGATCAATCCTCATGTGCTATGTGAGGTGTAATTGATTGGTGAGTATGTGTAGAGGTTGCTAATGGAAATACTGTGCTGAGTGCTGACCCCAAGACTGACCTGCACTGTTCTCCATGCCGGCTTTAACGCATGAATTATGGTAATTGAGTGCAGTGAAGTGAGGCATTAATGCTCCCAGTTTCTCTTCATACCGCACCTACCGTTCTGTCCGTCTCTCCACCTTTTGCTCATCTCTGTTCATCACACATTTTCCTTTTTCTCAACTGGCACTTCCTTCCTCTTCTATTTCATCTCAAATGGGGTGGGGGGGTGAATTATATCAGTGAGATTGTAGAGGAGGGTGGCTGATAGAAGGCAGCCCAAAGAACTGCATGAATGCTTTGTAAATGATGGGCCAACTCAGGATGGCAAATGATTGCAGAACATCAATGACATTTGAAGTATTTTATGTGCTGCAGCGCACAATGATTGCTTCAATTTAGCACTCTCTGAACTGTGCCACTGGTGAAAGGAATTCCATTATGCAGAATTCTTTATTTTCTACAACTGGTGCTATACTTTTAGATTTGGCTTGGAGCACCCCACAAATTATATACAGATATAAATCACTCATTTATTATTTGGTTATTTCCAGTGAACTAAGGTGTTTCAGTTCATTGTTGGAATCAACCCTGTGAAAAATCCCACCATCTCTGCAGCCTCCTTGCTACCCAGAACAACCATGAACTAAGACCTTCTGAGCTATGTTGCACTTTTACAGAGTTTGTGCAAAAATTTATGTTTAAGTTTATTTTTTTCAGATTCAGACTTTCTAATCTGGCAAAATGTGTCTTTTCCTTTACTGTCTTTATCACCTTCTCTCTCTCCTCCATTGCCATTACTCTTATAGCTCTACTATTAGCGTGCATTATGATGAGCTCTGGGCCCCTCAACCCATGTGATGTATTGGGGTCCAGGAAGTGAATTCATCTCTTCTAAGGGATCCATTCAACTGTCACATCCTCCTGTGCTCCCCCACAGCCACCAATACAATAAGCCTGAATAATTTAGTTTTTGTGGGGAGATATGTCCTAAGGTCCTGTCTTCATATATTCACATATCAGCTGGACGAGTGTGATGAGAGAAATGACAGCCTCTAAGTTTTATATTTTATAGAGGCTGGGCAGAGTATTAAAACGGTGGTGGATTTTAATGAAAATAGTAAATGGACTGAGTTATTCCCGCTAGATATTATCTGCAAATCACAACTTCACAGAAGTCTTGACCTGTGACCTTTTAACTCCATTAAAGAAGAATAACATATGGTATCTATCAGGAGCTTTTCCTTCCATTAACTGTTGCTTTTTGCTGGCAGATGAACTGACCTGAGTTTGGCTTAAATGCGCCGTAGAATGCTTCACGGAGCACGAGAAACTTCCACGTTCATGCTTCACTATCTCCACTGAGTTGACGGGAAGTCTGCCTGGATTCCTATGCTAATAAAATGATACTGATCATGAAAATCAGAAAACAGACCAGTCTTTGTTATACTGTACCATTCCTGCCACCCACGAGGGGCAGTGTGACAGCTTGTGTCGCCCAGATGGTCTGCCCATTTTTCAGCTGTAGGGTGCAGGTGTAGTTCCCAGCTGTGTCAGCAGTGATGGGTAAGGGCAGGATGGTGGTGATGCTACCGGGGTTTTTGCTCCTCAAGAGTAGCTTGCGACTCTTATTCTGGTATTTCCAAGTCACACTTTGGACCTGGGACCTCTCTGTGTACAGGCACCCCAGCTCCAGCTTTGAGGAGGTCTGGCTGGTTTTAACTGTGGACATGATGCAGAGTGGTGAGTGGGAGGAGGGAGGAGTGTAGGAGAGTAAGAGAGGGAACATGTCACAGAGGTAATGAAAAGAAATTGAAAGGAAGGATAAGTGAAAAAGACAGGCAGGAGGGAAGGGAAAGGAGCGAGGCAGGATGAGAAAGTGAGTTAAAGGGTAGTGTGTGAATATAGAAAAGGCCAAGGACAGATAGAGAGTAATGGAGTAAAGGGAAAGTGATATGAAAAACAAAGAACAATTCAGAGAGGGGTCAAAATAATATATATTCATTAAAGTGATTTGCTGCTAATGCATTGGTTGACTATGACTGATGCTTAGAGTCTCATCAAACTGAAATGAGGATCCATCTGGGTGTAATCAAGCTCCACAACCCCCCTGCTACACACACACGCACACACGCACACACACACAAAGATATGCACATTTCAGCCTTGATTAGTGTGATCAGTGTGGGCCACATACAGCCTTGGTGGGAGGGCAGCAGGTATAATCATACATAATGATACTTATAATGAGGTGGGGTAAAAATATATGCATCACATGATTGGTGCATGGGCGGGTGTGTGCCTGTGTGTACATGAGAGATGCAGATGTGTGAGGCAGGGTGGTGACAGTGACAGTGACAGTGACATATCGGCTGGTCATGTCTGGGCGGCTGTGATGGATGCCAGTGGGACTGTGATTAGTAAAGTCTTCCAAGGCCGCCATGACAGGGCATTATATGTGCGTGTGTGTCTGTGTTGGGCTTTGTGTGTGTGGGTGCAAATGTATTCTGCATGTTTTGCAAAGGGTGATACCTTCCCAAGGTGTTGTCATAAAAAGCAACAAGTGTTCTACTCTTTTTTTTTCGCTTTAAATTTATGAATCAAGCAATATCTAAATGTATGACTGCTTACCAATGGCTGTGGGAAATTTTCTTTGTGTTAATTCCACTTTGAGTGTGATGGAAAATGACGAATGCTTCTGGAAACATGGGTCCTTGGCTACAGGGAGTAATTTCACATTAAATCTTATGTCTACATGTGATCTACTATGGAGCTGGAACCACAGATGATTATTTTAGCTTAGCATAAAGACTGGAAGCAGGAGGAAACAGTTGACATGGTCTAGAATAAAGTTCACTAATTAATCCATATACAAACAGAAATGCAAAAGCAACAGGTTGTGCTTTTATGGGGAGCTATGTGTTGTAAACATTAGGTATGGTGACATCCCAGAGTCTTGTCGTCACAGCAAGGTTGCCAGGCAACCAAACAGGCAGTTTTGCCACCACTTCTGCAATTTTCAAAAACCATCAATTTTGTGATGTAGCCTGCTGTGCAGAGGTGAGAGAGAAGCCAGGGCCTGAACTTCTCTCTGTAGCTCTCTTTTTTAATTTTTGTATCAAGCTGTGAATGCCTTCCAGAAGGAGGCAATATGTGCCATCCCCATAATTAAACAATATATCTCCATGAAAAACAGCTTTTTTTCTCCACTATGGCCATTTTGAACACCTATAAATACTGATTTCATTGATTTCCAACATAGTCAAACAACACATCATCCAGACTAAAACCCAACTATTATGCTAAGCTAAGCTGAGCTAATTGCCTCCTGGTTTAAAGAGCAGACATCAGCAGTATCAGTCTACTCAGGCTGCTCTGTTTTGTTTGTTTCATGCCAATCATTCATGTGTAGTGTTTCCTGTTTTATTTTGTTACTTACCTCTCCTCTTTTAGATTACTTCCCGCATCAGATTGTCCTGCACTGATTTGTTTTCTATGTCCCCCAGCCCTGCAGTCACAAGACCTGTTGCTTTTGCTTTTTTGGTTTGTGTTTTTTTTGCCCATTACCTGCATGCTGATAACTGCCTGCAGACTCTCAGTTTGTAAGCCTTTCTTTTTATAATTTAACTGTACCAGTCAGCCTGATTCTGTTTGATTTTGGGTCCTTCTCTTGCTGCATAAGCATATTCTCCTAAATGTCAAAATACCCATTTAGCCAAACTTCATATAGATAACGGATTATTGGAGGTAGGGGGTGGAAAATAAATCGGTGGAAAAACACATATTTAGATGCCTCCAACCTGCTGCTCACTTCACACTTTACTGGAATTACACAATAGGACACCTTCATTGCATTTTCTCACAGTTTGCTGCTCTTTTTTTCTAAGGCATGAAAATTATCTGTTGGAAGACTGATGTTTAATCCCTCCCAGAGTTTAAAAGACCTGGTACATAAAAGCTATTCTAGGGGCTCCTGATAGTAATTTGTTATCTCTTTATTTACCTCTTTCATAACAGCTGCTTTGCTGCAACGCTCACAAAATGGCATGTTATCAGACAAATACACAAAATTATTATTACACCACTTATCACGTAAATTCCTCCGCGCCCATTGTTTTATCCCCTAGCCTTTCCCCCCTGCTGAGTCTGATACGTACCTTTCACCACGCTGAGCTTGGTCCTGTAGCTGAAGGCACTGTCATCGATGAACACCTCACAGATGTAGAGGCCACCATCATTCAAACCAGGGGTGAGCAGAAAGGAGAAGCTCCCGGCCTCTGCGTTATAGGGGGGGCCGGCGAGCTGGAGTCTCTTGCTGTGCTCAGTAGAAGTTGTGCTTGAGAAAGTGGAATCCCTCCAACGGTCGTACTTGTACACCAGCTCCATATTTTTATTATTCCTGCTGTCTGGAGGTAGCCAGTACAGCCAGACATAGTCCCCCTGGGTTTCAGGACAGGTCAGGGGGAAGGATGTCTCAGCCTGAGTGGCAGTGGTGATCTCTCTTTCTGAAGGCAAGGAGGGATGAGAGAAGCCAAAGTGATAAAATAGAAGAGACAATGAGGAAGATGAAGTAAAGATGGATATGAAGGCATGAGAGTGGAAGCGGACACATTGATGGGAATTCAGAATAAAAAGAGGGTGAGTGAAGACAGTGAGAATAAACAGAATAATAAGAGAGTAGGGAAATGGAGATGGGGAGAAAATTCCTTCAACAAAAGGGATTACGTTCTTATGTGCTGAGAGTTACTTCTTCAGTTGGTCTTGCATTCTGCTTTGCCTGATTAGCAAAATGCTGACACAGTACTTTCAGACCGCTTGTGTTACAAAGTCACTCACCATGTGTTATACTGCCGCGTGATGCCACATTGTCAGCTGTGGAGAGAAGGGAAGCAAGAGGAGTGGTGGTGGGGGGCAAAAAGCAAATAATGAATAATACATAAGTGTAGCAACTATAATATTCACAGGAGGACTGGCTGGATTTTAGTGAAGATCTACAGTAGACTGTTGAATCCTGAAACTGGTCTATAAGAGTAAATGCTTTGAAGAACTGCAGCTACAGGATGCTTGAATAAATAATGCTGCTGCTGGAGTCTTTAGCACTGATGCCCACTCATTCCATCAACAATGACAGTGAATGTATTCACTTCCTCAGTGATTTTGCTTTCCTCACTCTCAAATCAGTCTCACCATCAACAGTCACGTCCACATGGAAGATGAAAGGAGTGCTACTGCTGTTACCCGATGGGTGAACCACACACACATAGTCCCCACTGTCACTGATCTGGACCTGTGGTAGTTTGGCCACTGTGCCTTTGTTTGGCTTTCTCTCGCTTCTCAGAGAAATGCTGCCAGGTGATGCCCAGGTGATCTTGGTGACAGCATAGTCAGGATCAACACTGGCATTCAGCCGCAAGGTGCTGTACTGAGGAATGGGTGCAGTGGGCAGAACAGTGACTGGAGATGAGAGAGGACACAACAGCAGCAGTTCAATATTACTCTTGTATAAGAAGAGAATTATCAAAGTAAAAGTTGCTCCTCACATGCACAATATTTGAATATGTATTAGTGGATTGTTATCACTGATTAAATAACATGTAAACAGCATTTGTTGTGCATCTGTTACATTTTTTATATGATGAACATGTGATGATCGTTTGGTTGTAAAATATTAATCTGTGCAGTAATTAGTAGCTGCAGATGGAAGGCCCTCTGAAGACGACAATATTTCCCTCTGAAAAGTTAAGGAGTCAATGATTAAAGTAGCAATGAAATAGAAACATAAATGAATGAAATATGAATGAAGTGCCGCAAAAGCAATTTTTGTAGGTTGTCATTAATCTAGCAATCAAACAAATTATTTGTTATGTAACATTTCATAAAAGTGTAGGTCAAGAGGCCTCGTCGAGAAATTTAAAGGGCTGTAGAAACAAGTACTTAGACACCGCTGGAATGAAAAAACAACAACAAACTTGTGTGTATAAATATTTAAACAGATAATAGAGAGATATTGATCTGCACCATATCTGGGCTACACATACTAAAAAACTGATATTCCTACGGGGCACAGGCAGTGTACCAATCTCCCATGTATCCTGTTGATAATTCTACCTGTAAGGATGGCCAAGAGGATAATCTTCTCCTTCAGTTTTCTCTCTTGCTGCTTTATCAAGCATGAGTAGAGACCGCTGTCCTCCATTCTTGGAAGAAAGAACAGAGAGAAAACCCCGGTGTCTTGAAATTTTGGGTCAGTCAATCGCATGGATGTCTTTGAGGCACCACCAGAGAACTCTTTCCTTTCGCTGGCTGAGAGAACGAGTTTCCACTCATCGACACCGATGAGTGGCTTCACCAGCCAGTTAATAGTCACAGCACCCCTCACTGTTGCATCAGTGCAGACCAAGGTGGTAGGCATGCCCTCTCTGGCCACCACAACATCTTCCCAGTCTGAGGAAGAAAAAAGTCAAGCTAATTATTCATTATTATAATTATAATCATGAATTAACAATAATAATAATAATGATTATTGAGTGACGTCTAAAAGAAGGCCTTTATCCTGTCCATGTTTTTTAAGTCTGTCTTAAAACAATACTCACATGCCCATTTGTAAGCTATATTTATAGTTATTAGTGTTATTATATTTGTATTAGTGTAATCAAGACCATCAAAATCAAGACTGGTGGGAGTCCCGCACTGCAGGACACAAAGTACTGAAATTGATCTGCAATTCCCATAAAAACACCAACAGAAAACAATGAAGATTTTACTGTGTGTAAATGTGTACCATGAGAATGTATTGATTGATAAAGTATTGAAAAGGCATTGCAGAGGTGAATATGTGTGGAATGTTTATATGTTTTCTTTAAACAATTACAATAAATATCTTAAAATATTAATCAGATGATATGCAGGCAATTTAGTTATATGCCTGCAGTTGTGGTCTTGAGGCCAGTAGGAGACAGAGGAAAAGACCTTCAAAGTGTCTGTCGAGTACTAAAACACGTTATTGGTCCCTCTAATTGTTGCTCTGCTCATACTGGCTGAATTTCAATTTCTATGACTGGAGCTAATGTCAAATATAAATTGTCTTACAGTTACAGTCTTTCTAGTAACAAATTTCCTCTTTCTGTTTCTGGACAGCATTTCTCAGCTGAGCTGTGGTGGATAGTAACAAAATGAGAAATTTGTACAGAAATAAAACTAACTTTGCAAGATGAGGACTTGATTTATTTTATGAAGAATACTAATGCACCATATTTAGTATTATATTTAAATGGATTTGTTACAATCCCAAAATACTGTGTATGTTGTCTTACACGGTGAAATAACTTTAAGAAATGAATCTTTGCAGCTTGCAGTAAGAGGAGGAACAATTATAACAACGATACGTTTTTCAATGAAGTCATGTGAGTGTTGTTTGAGAAGACTTGAACTCCTTAAAGATTGTCGAATTAAAGACAAATAATGTGGAGGAACAGGTTCATTCATATTTGCATTATAAATGCAACATTGGCTGGGAAATTATTCTCCCTTCCCAGATCAGTTTGTAATACATATCCAGAAATCACAGAAAATATTCATACCTGTGATGCCAGAGTGAGAGGAATGTACCGCAAAAGAAGAAACAAGAATAACGGAGAGAAAACCAGACTCCATCACACATTGAAAGACAAAAGGAAAAACACTCTGACTGCACCAGCTGTCTCCTCAGCACTGTGACCTTTCTGAGTACGCTCCAGAACACCAAGTTTTCTTTCCTGCAATATTACTGGTGCCCCTGACTGACATGTTAACAAGTTTGCTGTGCATCTTTCAGTGCAAAAGGATGTGGCCAACACTGGGATAATCAACAGGAAAGGACTGTCATTATTGCTGTTGTGTGTGTGTCTGATAATACTTACATATACTGATATTGCCATGGCCTCATCCAAGCCTTACATATAATGTAGGCCTACTATTTTTTTACAACGGCTGAACTTCTGGGTAATTAGTTACAGAACTTCTGACCTCAACATTCAGATTGACAAAGGGATTGAGCATGTACTGGTGCGTATCACAATGTGTGTGTGAAACAGAGAAAACGATAAGAATAGCAGAAAGCAAGGGATCGACAGAGATGGAAAAAAGCAGGAAATAAAGAGTTTAGGTTAGTGTGGGTGCACAGCAACCCCTAGGCTGCATGTCTTTACATCCCATAAATGTCTTTAATTAAGCCAAAGGTATTATCAGCTCCTCTGAGCACTGTTACAGATTTTTCCATAATTACCATTGGGTGAATGGGGGCGGTGAAGAGAGATAGTGAAAGAGAGAGCATAGATATGTATTGTGGGTGTCTAATGACAGGGAAAAAGAAAAAAAAATGGGAGAGCAGCAAGGAGGGAGACATGTGGAGGGAGAGGTGTTCAGACGGAGAGAGAAAACCCAGGGAGAGGAAAGTGTGAGTGTTGCAAGGAAGCAGAGACAGTGTGACTTCAAAGGAGACTGTGGCTGCTGACACAGAGCGCACTGATCCTGTCGCCCCTCCTCAATGGATAAATAATCACCATAAGCCTTGGCTCTGTCTAATGAATCCACTGCCAATGAGCTAATATCTGTTAACTATGTGCTTCATTATCACTGACACAGACCCCTGGAGAGCACGAGCATGGGAGGACAGGATGAACTGAAGCAAGGAGTGAAGGACAAGTGGACAAAGGAAATCAAATGACACAGGAAGAGGGAGAGAGAGAAGGAAAGGAAAGTGTAAACGAAGGGAATGTGTAAGAGGTATGAGGTGTTGAGGAAAAAAAGCGGTGAGGTACTATACGAGTGGGTGGTATTTGGGAAGTGGAAGGTGTGCAGGTCGATTCAGTATGGGTATGAAAAATGGATGAGTATGGGATGGAAAAGGAATGAAATCCTCCATTTGACTGCCCTTTTCCTGAAAGCTCCATGCGTATGATTTAGTGAGAGTGGTCATATGGGGGGGTCCCTGCACACTCTATGACTGTGCCGGTGCTCAAACATTCAGCTACAGGGCCTGCAAATTAAAATGTGGCTACGCAAAGTACCATTGGCATTTAAAACTTACATTTGCTGTCTTTGCATGGCAGATGCTTTTGTAGTCTCTGGATTTACAGTGCAGGGTAAGGAGTGGAAAGAAAATGACACTCCCTCCTGGCTCTTTGAAGACTGAAATCTCCTAAAGAGGAACATATTTCAGCAGTTTATTTGTTTTTTTCTGGTGTGCAGAACATTGTTTGACCTCTGATCAGTATCAGTATCTTGAGAACTAAGGTCTGAAAATAAGAGGGTGGCACTGGAGGGGAGCCTGGAAATGGAACAGAATAGAGGGAAGCGAGCAGCACGGTTTAAAATGTGGGACTTATGGAGATGTAATTACATTGGCTGTAAAACACTTGGGTATAGGGATTAGACCTAAACCAGATAATGCCTTTGCTATGCTAGTATGTACCTTCCCTCAGAGGAAAATAGGGCAAAATGAATTGGAAGTTATTCTGCGGAAGAGGGAAAAAAATCTCATCAACAACAGAGTCTGCTCGTGTCTGCAAATAGATGTATGAGAAGCTGTTTCCTCTTGATTTGATTCTGCTGACTGCCACTGGATTCGTATTTTGCCGTTCTTTAATGAATGTTTATTGATTTTGGCATCTGCTGTGCTGGAGTTTATTTTGAGCTCAATTATGTGTGTGCAAAAACAGACAGCAGAGGGCGCAAGAAGCATCTGTTTCCACGCGTCTCACCATGACGGGTCTGACTGATTAACTGTGGTAACAGTAACGTTGCGTTTTCAGGCTGGTTGCAGCTTTTATTTATACAGTCATGACGCTAATTATTGAATAGTGTGTATTTACAGCGGTATATCCAAATGCATTATGAGTGCTTTGAGGTAATATTGAAAGTGAACTGGAATGATACTTCTCAGATGCTGGAGCTTGAATAATATCCATGTTTTTTCCTGGATATGAAATGCATTTTTTTTGGGGATAATTTCCAATTTAGAGTTAAGATGATATTGAGGTTCATGTTTACCGAGGAACTAAAAAACCCTTTCGCTGTTTCAACAAGTTGTCCCCCCCCGCCCCAGTCGCTGGTCCTAATTGGTTTTTGGGGCCGCACAGAGCCGTGACGCCTTTCAGCCTGATGACATCATCTAGTCAGTCACACAGTCGGACAGCCGCGCGCTCCGAAGAAGTAGTTGGAGTAGACAGAGCACGCGAGCAGCAGCATCCCACCGCGCGCCGCTGAAGGAAATAGTCACCTGTGAGAAGTCACGAGGATTTTCTTTAATTTATCTGTCTTAAAGGCGCACTGAGCGACTCTGACGGGCGTCTGTCCTGCAGCCAGACAAGTTTATTTCACCTTTAAATAGGGAGATTAAAATAGAACTGCACCCGCAGCTGAAGCTTTCAATAATCCCGGAGAGACTGGTTTCACAGACGGGGACCATTAACCGACCATGGCGAGACATGACGCCCCAAATTGGCATGCCGGACTGCTGTGCCTGGTCGCCTGTTTGACTCTCTCTCAACACGGTAAGAAATGACCACTTCTACAAACTTACTAGTGTTATGTGCAGCGCACTGCGTGTCATTTCTTTCTCAGAGATTTAATAATTCAGGAGGAGATAAATTTAAACCTGACTGCCACCTGTCAGGGCGGTGACAGCCGCAGAAAATCCGGCAGGTGATTTCCTCACTGTCTGTAGCCTACTGGCGGTTTTTTCTGCTTTAACCCATAAAATGTCTTTAGAATTAGACGCCAGTGACATGTTTTTAAACTTCTACCTCTTTGTTGCCGTTTTGTTTTTCGCTCACGAGCAGCTGTATCGATCTATGACCGAGTTTCGATCGGTGACTCAACGCCATGTTAGTTTTGCTAAGGTGTGGCTCTGGAGCAGCAAGGTGTTTTTCTCAGGTACCTGCTGGCCTCTGTAATAGACTGAGTCACCGTCCCCTATAGACGCTTATCCCTCAGCTCCTCCTCTGCTTTCTGTTTGAAAACCATCTGTTAATAGTTACACTTCAGCTGAGCAAATAGCTCTCATTGTACACAGAGTAACAGGCAAGGGAAACTCAATTAATGGCACTTAAAGTCTGTTCCTTTTCTTGGCTGTAACTTCTACATAGATTTTGTGACTTAACCACTCCCATTGTAGGCCTTTGCTGTGAACTAGCTGTTTCTTTAAATAAAGTAACAACCACCCCTGCGTCCTTGGCAACCTGTTTGAACAGGTCAATAATTCAGGTCTTTTCCAGTCAACTTCTGCCTGTGTTGCCTTCAGGTACCATCGCCACAGCCAGTAGGTCCATAAACAAGACGAAACATCCCTGGCATGCAGTTGACTTAACCCATTAACATATGAATGCGTGAGGTATGAAACCAGTTCAACATTTCCTCTGCTTCCTCACTGGGCCAGCTATTTGTTATGTGCAGTAATTGGGGCAAGAATGTAGGCCTGGATCCAACACTGGCCCAGCTACAGTATACATTTTCTGTAGTGTACAGTAATGTGGTTGATTTCTGTGTTGTTTTAATCACGACTCATAAATATAGTCACTCTTTTGACTTATTCATGCAGCGGCCATTTTTTGTCCAATTTCATTTCACTGAACATGAAGTGCTCTTAGGGGAGGGAGAAAAGTGGGGATAACAAAACAAAAGGTTTTACATATTTATGAGCGAAAGGGGAAAAAATGCTCGGCTTCACCAGTACAAGCAAAAACATTGCTTTTAGTTTTCTTTCATTTAAGTTGTTTTTTCAGAGTGAACCTCTGACCCCCTTTTGGGGTAATGGTGAAGATATGCAACATAAACTCCATCTTTTCCCTTGTCTACTTTGCATTTGGCATTCCCCACTTCCTCTCAAGCTGCTACAGCAGCCACTTACCTCCACCTTCCACCCTGCCTCTGATGGAGGAGAGGAATTAAATGCAAAGTTTTCATTATAATGTGGCTTAGTTGTAATGGGGAAAATACACATTGAGGATATTGGGTTTTTAATCAAATGTAGGATTCTTTAGTTGCACATTTATGTAACTTAATCGAAGCTAGCAGGTGGGGGTCCATTTAAGCTAAGATATTGCACTATAATGCTACCCCACCCCCCAAGTTGTGAGGGACCACTGATGTGGGTCAGAAAGGCTTGGCCCGTTACCATGGAGATGTTTTTATTGGAAGAGGGGTGGGCTTATGTGAGGGGGAGTTTTGGGGGGGTATGAGGCTATGGCAGCATTGTCTTTATGGCTGAGTAAGCTGCATGTGCAGGGGGTGACTGGCTGCCTGAGAATCTGGCAGACATGCAGGGTCTGGGCCGGGGGAGGAGGCCACTTCCTTCTCTGCTCACAAATAAGCCGATGTCTGTCTTTGTTTACCTGAGGTCTGGAGCTAATTCATATGCGAGGCTCTTCTCAGTTTCAAGGAAACAGGTGGCTACTGCAGTGCACAGGGCTGTGGCTGAGTTTCGGGATTGGCTGGAGCACCAAAACGGGTGGTGTCTGATTAAGACAGGCGACACTCCCCTCTTTCACTCCCACCACTTGAGAACTCCCCCGCTCCCGCCATCCCTCACTCCCTCCCCCCACCGTTGAGTACATACAGGGGCCTTGTTCTCGTCACTCTTTTATTTTCATCTGTCTTTCATGCTTGTCTGTGTCCAGTGCTTTTTGTTTGAGCGATGGTAGTTTCTGCTTTATTCAAATGGCCTCCCTCCCCGCCTTTCCCCATCTCACTTTGGACTGAAGGCCATGCTGTTTATGACAGGAACAACATGCAGACTGACAGGAAAGTAAACCACACGTCATTTCACCTTGGTCTGTCAGCGTGTCTGAAGGATTTCTTGTCGATCTGTGTGGCATCAGGCCCATCTTAAATGGAGTGTTTTAATAAATTACTCTGGATGCATTTCCCTGCATTTTCACACACCATGTTCTCCCACAAATACACAAGCAATCAGAAACTCTGAGGTGATATTTCTTTTGGCGGCACTTCAGTGCAATAGCTCAAAGTATTTCTCCGAACATGGAGAGGTTCACTGTGAACACTGTAGCCCAGCCAAACCTGAGACCATTCATCATTCCAACAGTGAGAGAGCAAGGGAATTACATTTTGACTATTTAGAGGGATTTGATTGATGGATAATGAGAGAAGTTTGTTATTTTCCCTCACTAATAGTAAAAGAAGGAAAAAGTATCTCATTAGTCCCAGTGGAGCAAGAGGCTTAGGTCTTGGTTTGGTTTTTGTGTTAATGGCTGTCTCAGTTAGGTCCTATCATTATGTAAATTAGCTGTTTCTTAGCCCCTTTGCTCTGGATCTGTAAATGTCAGAAGGATTTTTGAAAAGGTCAGGTGTTTGTCTATATGTGTGTAAGAAAGTCTCACTCTGGCTGTGGCATTGGCTACCACACACACACACACACACACACACAAGCTGACGAACCTTCCTGTTTAAATGACACATCAATAACCTCCTCCTCCCCCTTATAATCACCATTAAGAGTTCCTTGATTCAGACATAAAAGTGTGCTTGGATTTACAGCTTAATGGAGATGTGAGAGTGATACCAAATGTGTGTGAGCGTGTGCCTACGTGGCTCTATTAATTTGAAATCACTAAATTGCAGAGAGACTGACGCAAATATTTGGCAATTCACCAAATGAGCCTAATGATTTAAACAGCTTTCTATTATTACATGTTATTTCACAAGGTACACAAAAAAGTGATTTCAGCTTAGTGGAAGTATTAGATGGCTGCCTCAAAATGACGTACCTCTTATTCAGCATTAAACTAGAGACGGCTGATGGAAAGCTTTTTAATCGATGCATTGAAAACATTTCAGCAGCAGGCACTTTTAATTTTAAGCTGATTTATTTTGTGATGCTATATTAATGTTGATCCTCAACATCTTGCAAGGTTTTTAGACGGACAGATATTTTGATGAATGTGTTTCAGTGAAATTACTTTGTGCTGTCGACTTTTCATTACCAATGACCAAGAACACAAAGGATCCATCAGGTTTATTGTTGACCTGGCAAATATTATTAGACAGGATGGATGAATCTGAAGAGAGGGCGGTCGATGAGCACGAGTTACTGCATCTTGTTGCGTTTTAGGCCACGGTATTGGACCACAAACACAACTGTGCACATACAGAAACACACACATGTACGCATCCAGCTGGTGATGAATAAGGGCAGTAACCGGAGGCTGCGCTCTAAGTCACATGGTATTCCAATAATAGGGAGGAACCATCACATCGCAGGATGACAGTGCATGTGTGCGTTGGTCTTTCTTTCAGGAAGTGGTGTGTAGCAACCTTATCAACATCCCTGTTATCTTCCATACACATCAGATCTTAGGACACCCTCTTTTGTGTTTTATATATGAGCTTCCTGCTCATTTAACTGACTCTCTTTAATGACACTTTTTCTCCAACTTGTCAGTAATGATAGTGGTTTTCGTGCAATAAGAGAGCAAATTAAGAGTTCAGCGACAGCTCCATGGTGGAAGTCTGACCCCTGCTCCCTCTGCCTACACATTCATGCAGGATGGATGGCGGCCTGTGATGAGGTCACGCTGAGAGCCCCCCACAGGGATGATTGTGTTTGGCTCCCAGGTTTGCCAGACGGCTGGAGTCTGTCCCATATGATCCAAGGGAAAATGAAAAGAAATCCTCATCTTGGAAGGAATGCCAAGTGTCGTTTATAGGAATGGGGGGGTAAAGCAAAAACACAACTGTGCTTGGGTCGATGATTTTCTTGGCAGAGGGTTAAACTGCTGTGTACATCTCACTGTGTGCATCAGCTCACACACTGAGATGAGTTCACTGCAAGAGACCATAACATAATCTACTCTAACCACCCATATGTTTCTAGATAATAGAGTTTTAAGACTGTACTATTCACAGGAGCAGCATGCCAGCAGCTTATCTTGTATGAAAATGCTATGAAAAGGTCTGTGGCTTACTTTAGTGGTCACACATACATTTCCATGTCATTAGTCAAGATGCCTTCTGCCAATTCTGCATTTCCTTATGTCTAACAACCCCCAGATAGAATTTAGGGAGATGCAGGTCAAACCCATTCCAGCTCAGCCAATGTGGAGAATGAGCGGTAATTCCAAATGAAGATCCATTGAAAGGCAGCCAAACTGTTTGGAATAAAATCCCCTTAATTAACTAGACTTGGGAGATGGGCGTCCCCATGACCCTGCTGTAGTAAAATCACTGAGGGGTAGCGGCGGTGAAGGAGGAGTGTGGGTGATGAGTTGGGGTGGGCGCTTGACGATGTCGACATTTTCAAATTCCACAGTGCAGCGTCTTGGCTGAGGGGATGAAGGAGGATCTCACAAAATTGTGCGAGAGAGTGAACCAGGAAGGCCAAGAATTATCAGCTCATTTGTAATTTAGTCGCACCTCCATCTCCTCTTCTTCTCCCTCTCCTAAAGCTTGAGACACATATTTAACAACCGAAGAGCCCTCCATTGTGGACAGGAATGGACTGCTTCTACTAACTTCTCTCTTTTTATTATACTTACCTGACCTGTACCCTCTCTCCCTGTCATCTTTCCTCCCCTTTCTTCTGTCTTTGTCACATTCTTTTATTTCAGAAATCCTCCCTATAGTGGACTCAGCAGATCTCTGTGCAGCTAAGCACCGAGGCCCTTGACTGTGTCCTACACACACACACACACACACACACATGCACGCACGCAGCAGCTCATTAGCAGTCACCTTAATGTGTCTAAATGTAGTTTGCGAGGTGGAAGGTGGTTTGCGTTATTGATCTGGTATTGAATGGTGGATGATGCAGTGCCCTTATGTGATATTGAAAACATTTAGGGCTCGCTCCATTGCCATGACAGCACCATGAAACATCTCTCTCTCCCCTCCTCCTTTGATAATCCTTCCCTGTGTCCTCCCTGCCCCCAGTTTGTGAAATGTCGAGCCAGTTTTGCCGTTACTTCCTTTTCCGTCTTGCTCCTTTTATCAACATGTGTTGCCAGCGACATTACAGCTGTAGCTGCACACCTTTGCTCCTCCAGTAATACACACACAGACGTGCTGCATCTTCGTCACATCTGACTTTGACAAGGTCACGTCAAATTCACACTTATCAAAGGCAGCGGACAGGCTGGCTACAGGAGGAAATTGAATTTGGTGTGACAGGGTCTTGTCAGGGCTCTGGTTGCTGTATATAAACTCATGCATCCCAGAAAACCTTATGCACACCAACTGCTTTCAATTCACACAGCTTTCCTCCAAAGTACAGCAGACTTATCAGAGGAAGGGAGTCAAATTTCACACTGTAATATACAGAAAATCTGGTATTCTTTATAGATATAATCTCTGAAATATAAGAAAAACACAACATGCCATCATTGCTGAGATAATGCAAAACAGGTGTATATCTCTTGAATGCAAGTGGGGAGTGTTCCTGTGTTTCCTAAAACAAGCTATGTTTTTGCAAACTTACAGCTGTCTTGCCATTCATATCAGTGCTATCTTTTGCTTCACTTGTTGGTTTAAAACTATGCACCCATGCTGGACTGATAACAAGCAGCAGAGTCGTCATTGATCCCTAGAGCCTTGAAATGGCAGGAGCATTCATATCCTCCCCTGAAGCAAACGGCACATTAAGGTCAAATCGAGGCAGCACGTTTATTCAGTTTATCAGGCCTGTGTTTTGTCAACAGGGTGTGCTGGGGTTTGTTTGGTGTGGCTCCTCAGGGAGAGCAGGTCCTCCTTCGTTTGAAGCGATTTGTCTCACTGATGTGTCCGACTGATTGCCTGCTCTCTAGTCGGCCACTCGCTCCCCTCTGTCACATTTGTGTCTTGTACTTCCACTCCTCCATCTTGATTCATTCCTCTGCCCTCTCCGTCTCCCTTCTGTTTACGTCTCCTCCTAATGCTCCAAAGTTCCTTCTTGCTGTAATTTGGTCCACATAATTGCTCCATCTGCTCAGTAAACTGCTGTCTCTTACTATATCTTTTTTCCTCCTCCTCATCTTCCTCTTTGTTCCCCTCTGCTCCGTTCTTAGTCATCAATCCCTCGTTTCTGCTCCTGTAATTGGAATGTCTGTTGCTTTCCTCTATCCTCTTACTCTCTCCTTCCCTTTAATCTCTCTCCCTCACTTCTCCTTCTTTCTTCCTCTCCCTGTCCCACCGTCCAATTCCCAAGTTGTCTCCTCCACCTATGTCAGCCCCAGAGTTTCTCTTTAAGCTTATCCAAACTGCCTATGCTACTTTCCCTCTCCTCCTCTCATTTGCCTCCCTCAGTCTGTCCCTCTACTTTCCTCTCATACCTCCTTAACAGCCCCCACCCTTCCTATAGATTTGTATTGCAGGCAACTGCACCTTCCTGCCTCCCCTAAAGAGGTCTTCTTTTTTTCTTCACATCAAGCTCTCTCTCTCTCTCTCTCTCTCACACACACATACACTTTTCCTTAGCCAAGAACACCACCTCCCACTCCGCCCTGCTGGGCATTTTTTGAAGGTTAAGTTGCTGTGACACTTTTACAGTGTTTCAGCCCACCTCACCCCTCCCCAGATTGTCTCACCCTCCCGCCTCCCTCATCCCGGCTGTGCGACATCATTCATCACCGCCACCTCCTTACACGTGACCACAAACGCACACGCGGAGCACAAACGTTACGTCGTGGACACATGAGCACAATTTTCAGGGCTGATTTGATGGTTGAATCACTTGATTACTGTAGGAAGGACATGAAAGGGAAAGTGACAGGACAAAGTCGAGTAAGCTGGTGAGCATGAGAGGTAAAACTGGAGGGGGGTGGAAACAGATGCAGGGTTTTATTTCATTTCTGCAGAGCTAACCCGTCGTGCTGTGCCTGGATCGGGCTGACAATGTCCACTCCCCCTGCTGCTACATGCTGTCACACACTGCTCTCCCCCGCAGGCGGTTACTAGGCCAGTAATATAACTTGACTCATCCAACAAGAATCTCACACCGAAGCTGAAAGGGGCTTACATTTCAAGAGTTAATTCCCAGAAAACTGGCTTTGTGACGATAAATGTTCAATTTTTGGTGAAATTGTGTCGTTTTCTACGTTAAGTTATCTGACAAAGATAAGATAAGATAATCCTTTATTCGTCCCACAGATGGGGAAATTTGCATTGTTACAGCAGCAAAGTGGATAGTGCAACATTACAAGGAGGGCATACAAAAGAGCATATAAAAAGAATAAGAATAATAACAACAGTAGAAAATGACCAAGTAAAGAAAAACTATAGCATCATATGTGCAATAAGTGAATACCAATAGTGAATAACTAAGCATGTACTATATACAACATAAGTGACTGAAATTACTGAACACAGCAGATGGAGTGGCATGATAAATATAATACAAACTATATTAAAATCACAGGCCCATGTTGGGCTTGATGCTTGATCAGTGATGTAAAAGTCTGCGTTGATATATGAAGTTTGCTTAAAAAAATCTACAACATGTAAAAGCCATTTCTCTATAATGCAGCCATAAAGATTGTACAGTATAGTTTAACCTTTGGAGCTGAAATGATTATTGGTTTTTCAATTAGTCAATGATCAGATCATTTTTATTTTGGTGATTGATTAATTTGCTGGTCATAATTGTTTTGAGTGTGGTTACCATGAACATCATAAATCACATATTTCTTTCTTTTTTTTAATATATTTTCAAGCACATTTGCTCAATAAGAGGTCTGCCTTCAACAGCAGCCACCTTGAGATGTTTTCAGTCCAGGCAGTCAGCTGGCTGCTGCCAGACAGGAAGATGCACTTGGTGTTATTGAAAACAGAGACACTATTGTTTTCAGCTCCAAGCGTAGAGACCCTCCTCCTCCTTCATCCCCTAAGACTCTCCCTCCTCCTAATCCAGGTGAGCTGAGGGAGACCATTGAAAAGGCCATCTATTATCCTCCCTCCCCCCTTCCCTTTTCCTCCCTCTGCACCACACCTGTATCAATGGACAGGCCTGCCTTTGAGTAGTGGCCCTAGAGGGAAAGTGGCTTTGTAACAAGAGATGATTGGGTAGTTTCTCTTCAATTGGAGGCTGATGGAGGGTCTTTTTGTGTTGTGTGGATGGACCACTGCGTGCCTTCTTTAGTAGGTCTCCTTTGTACACAAGTCCTTGATGTGCTTCTCAAAGGGCGTTTGTGTGCAGACAGACCAAATATTTGCCAGTTCCTTTGCGATATGCATGTTTACGCTGTGTATGCATCATACACTTGCTCTTTATTTGGCTGTTTGCTGTTTTGGCTTTCTATCTTGGCCTCCTTAGGAAGAGGCGACAGGGAGGGGCTGAGAGAGGAGAGGGGAAAAGCCAGAGCGTGCAGGATACACAGTACCTTCTCTGCTGACAAGGAGTCACCGAGGCCCCTGTGGCTGTATGCTCGCTCCCACTGCACGCTGGGAGCCATCTCCTGAACCCACCTCCTTTCTTAAAAGCTTTTAAAGGAAACACTTTAACTGCTTACTTCTGTCTTTTTCCTCTCTTCCCACTTTCCTCTTCTCGCAACGAGCTTGCGGCTGATTCGTGCACCAGTGATTCATGAATTTATCTCTGGCAAGGCACAGTCATGCAGGGCGCTCGCATGAGTGTGTGTCGAGTGTGCGGGGTCTGAGGAGCGATGGAAAAAGGCTGCATGCTCGAGAGGGGGAAGAAGGGAAAGATGAGAGGGAAAGTGCTATGATGCCAGCCCTGATTAGAGCAGTAGCAGTTGCCGTTTAAACACACATTTAAATAGGCACAGCCTCGGGAAGATGGGGGGTAGTGTGAGGTGAGGAAGAGGATGTGGTTCCTCTGCTTGTGTAAACTAACACAAGTGTTCTCACTTGTTCTGGTTTTAAATAGAAGTCCCTCGGGCTCCACCTACCAACTTTCCCTTGCTCACTTGTTTGTCTCTCTTTTCCTCCCCCCGCTGTCTTACTCTCCATTTTGCTCTTTAGTTTTTGACACAGAATTGCTTTATCTGGCATAGATTATTGATGTCGTCCACAGACATCTCCCTCAGTGCTGCACATCTCTATCCTTCAACTCTATGTTCTTTTTCATGACTCCCTCTCGCGTGGCCGCTCATTTGAGCTGTCTTTCTTGTGCCAGCCAGTTCCCTTCCTCTCTTTCATTTATCTCTCCTTCTCATTCCTTCCAGATGACTCTCTGTCTCCCGTCTCGCCCTTCATCACCTCACCCTCCTCATCCTCTTTGTTTTCCAATTGTTCCCCCCCATTCGTCACTCTTCCTTTTCCTCTCTGAACCCGACTCGGCCCGCTCATCTCAGGTTTGAGTGTCCTACTTTGATTTCCTTTCCCTCTCCCCTTGCTCTTTGCTCCTCCCGTCCTCTCTCTGGTGTTTATTTACATAGAAAGGGATGGCGGTAGGGCTGTCAGGATGGATTGATGGATGACAAGAGGCCATGGGTGAGGGGATCTGAGTGTTTGATGGACGCCCCTGTCAGTCAGGATACTACTTAAAGAATTGGCTCGTTCCTTATGGCAAAAAAGGTGTTGTAGACTCATCGGCTATTTTGATAAATTCACCTCGGGGAGCTTATTATTCTCTGGCATCGTTTTTGTACCCATAGGTTTAACAAAATGCCATAATGTGTCCTCAAAGGTCCCAACAAGCTAAAATGAAATATTCCTTAGATGTGTATTGACATTTTACTACATAAAACCTTTCCATTGACAGAGACTCTCTGCCACACAGCACGTCTGCCCTTTAAAAGGCTTGTCCCTTGTAGATGACATAATTATGCAGTGTCAACGCGTGACAAGTTTAGCTGCATTAGAAGAATTAATATGCACAGTGTGGGAGGAAGCTCATCCATGATCTTCAACTGCTTGTAGCCGCTCACTCCCCTCCGCTCATCATGGGAAGCCATCACACTCTGGAGCAAGTTATCTCTGAAGCCATCAAGGCTAATGTTCAACTGCCATCTTTTCACCCAGTAGTATGCTTTAAGACTTCTATAATCTCTATCTGTATTGCATTCATTTGTCAAGTAAATGAATGCACGTGGGTTTTTACGTGGTCATTTAATGGTGACACAAGGGATAATTGGCCTTGAGGATAGGCTATGATATCATAGTAATGCCAGTCTGATTACATATTTGATGCATAATTAAATATTAGCCTGGATTTCTATGGAACTTTCAAACCAATAGATGTGAATGCAGCATAAATCGGTTTCCAGCTTAATACACATTTTTTTTTTTTTTTTTTTTAATCCGGAGATGAAAATGGTTTAGATATTTTTCTGTCATTATTATGAGAAGAGAAAGATAATGTTTGGATATGACATATCTAAAATACGAAACAGTTCAACACAATGTTAAAGAAAACTTCATTTCAGTTTGAATTTGCCTGGTGGAAGCACAATATTAGTGTAAATGACTTATTAGTACCAGTGCAGAAAGTGCAGCTGTATATATCATTACACCAAGAACAGGTCAACTCAGTGAGTCTGTGGGCTGAGATGTTAGAGAGCATACTGTTTGAAATATTACAGCAGTGCTCTGGCTGAGGTGATTAACTGTCTGAAGAAGTGAGTGTAAGTGCTATTTGACATTGAATTGCATTTCTCACACATTGTTTTATCCCCACTTGAGACCATAAACACTGTGTAAAATGTCCTTGAAAAGCTTTAGGAAGTTTCAGAAAAAAATGGGCTGAAATGATTTGTTCATTTCAAGCAAAAATGCAAAACATTTCCCACTTTCAGCCTCTCAGTCAGGATTTGCTGCATTTCTGTCTCTTATTTTGGACCCTTGTTTTGGACTCTTCGTGGTACATGAGAAGCATTTGAAGACATAGCTATTTCCTGAAATTTATGTATGACTGACTAGATTAATTAGATATATAATTGTTCTGCTGATGAAAGTATTGTTTGAGAGACATGTTAGAGACCAGGGGTGCACAATTTCGACAGGGTCAGTCCTAAACATAGAGATCAGAGTTCAAGTGAAAGACGAGGGCCAGTCAAGCACAAAATCATCAGATCACCTGCCAGTTCACAAAGCCCACTTGTGCTGAATCTGTAGTGGATAAAGCAACATCTGCAGAAATCATGTGAATGGCATGCAGTGGGATGAGCAAGGGGAAGAGACGAGTGCAGGCCATGCTGTTAGAGGTAAATGTATGTTGGCAGTAGCTAAAGGCAGGAAAAGAGGGAGAGCACAATGGCGAGAGGAGAGAAAAGCCTGTTACTGAACCATCAGCGGTGGTAATGAGACCCAGGTGCAGCCTGTGGAACCTGTGTCCTATCTGAGAGGAGGAATGAAGGACTGGAAAGCAGTTAGAAATGTAGAGCTACAAGATGGGGACTCAATTAGGGTTGGGTATCGAGTATCGAGTATCGATTGGAACCGGGACTACATTTCAGATTCTCCCGGAATCGTTCAAAAGTTTAAATTTCGATTCCTAGTTTCAATACCCAGCCCGCCGACTGGAAGAAGAAGCCGCTGAACACCAACGAAGAAGCGTCCACCGGAAGTGTTTGCTTAACCGAGCAAGTCCAGCATGGATAGCAAGCGTTGGCAGTCTAAAGTGTGGCTTCAGTTTTCTAAAAAGAACGAAGTCTCTGCAAAATGCAACACTTGCGACAAGATTATTTTGTGCATAGGAGGGTGCATGACGAACATGAAAAAGCACCTCCACCGAGTTCATGGAGTAGACATAAATGAGTGCCCCGTCTTTGACGCGCTGCGCCGACCGTCCTCCGCTGCCTCATCCTCTGGCTCCGGAGTTCATAAATTTGACATTTATATTGTAGTTGAAAACACCCCTGTGAGAAATTCATAGTGAAGTTCATAAAAGTAAAAAGTTTATAGAATTAAAATTGATGAAGAAGGTCAGACTATTTCATTCAGAAAGACCGCTGGTTAGTTAGCTCATTTAAAATATCCAAAACTTTTTTTGACCCTGCCTCTTAAAATAATCGGAATCGAGAATCGTCAGGAACCGGAATTGAATAAAGGAATTGAAATTGGAATCGGAATCGTTCAAATTAAAACGATGCCCAACCCTAGACTCAATGCAACATCTCATTTTGATAGAGCATTATTATTTATTAGCCTGTACACCCCCAAAGGAGTTCTTGAACAATCAACCAGAAAGAGTAGGCCCCCTGGGGACATGTCATTACTTTGGCACCCAAACACAAATGCAACACATTAAAAGCAAGCATGACACACAGCCACATCGTAGGAATAATTCTGGATCTTTGTTTGTAGTTCATCATCATCTCTGATCATCTCATTTAGACTTGGTTTTCAAACATATGCTAATGCATGAGGAGCCAGAGCTTTCGCAAGGCTGCAAACTGATTTCAGCACTTGATTGTTAATGAACTTGTATTTTGGGTTTGCCTGCTAAAAACAGAAAATGTTGGATTAGTTGGGAAAGCTGCTTCAAAAATTGGTTAGCAGAAAAGATGCAATGAGAAGAAGATTAAGGAGGACCGAGGGGAGAATGTAAGGTGACAGATCGAGATAGGGAGGAGACAGAGGGGAGCAGAGAGGCAAAAGAGGAAAGAAGGGCACAAGCTGCACAGGAAAAGGTGTTAAGACACTGTCAGGGGTATTGAATCAGAGGGCTGTGTGCGAGGATTGGAGCAGCAGATACGTACTCCCTGCCGCAGGCAAGGCTGGGTGACTACACTAGCTGCTATACTTGTTTTTATTCTTCACCAACTTCTAGATCAGTCAGATACATGAACCAGATGGAAGGTTCAGGAAGGGAGGAGTCATCACAGTAAACAACTGTGTGCAGGCGATACAGAGCAGGTGCAGTCAGCGAGTGCATGTGGGTGCACAGTTTGTTTGAATGGTCGACATCAGAGAGCGTAAGAGAATGGCCTTTGTGTTCAGCCAATAGTGAGTGAGTAAATATTTTGGAAGGGCATGCTGTGTCGGTAGATTGTTCTTTTCAGCAGCGGGGGTGACAGCAGAGGAGGGAAGAGATGAGAGGAGAAGGAGATGGCGAGCCAGAGGAAACTGTGAAGCGGCAAGCTATGTTTACTCCACCATACAGAGATGCAAACACAAACTGGGCTTTGTCCTGTGCCCAGGCTAACTTAACGTTAGAGCTAGCTGTGAGACCCTCAGAGAGACGCTAGCATAAACTGCTTTGCTCTTTCCCCTTCATTTGCTGCCAAATGACACTGCTTACTCTGCTACAGGGTTGCCCTCGCTGCCAGAGGCCGCTATCATGAATGAACAATGTGTACTTCTCAGGGTCCCTGCCTTTCCTCGGGGTGCTTCGGCAGGCCGAAGGCGTGCGCTACAGGACTCAGACTCTCTGCATAAGATGATATTCATGCCGCGGCAGCTTTGGTAGAGAGATGTTTGATGTGTCTCATTTTCTGCTGTGGCGGCACGGTGTGAGTGAGGATCAACACGTCAAACTCATGCTGCAGTGTGACCTCCATGGCCACCCCTATAGTGTTGTCTGTATATTTTTGTGCTATTGTGTTAGAGCAGGTTGGCTCCAGTGGGGGGGTGGGGTAAGGAATAAGAGAGGTCATTCATTCATCTCACACACACACACACACACACCTCCCTCCCAGGCCTTTCATCTTTACTCTCACAGGCTTCTCTTGTTCTGTCAGTCTCACTGCAGCAAAAGGAGGGCAGAGGAACGGAGGAAGGATGTCAGAGAAGGTTTGAGAGAGGGGTTGCTTTAGAGGAGGGATGGAAAAGGATAACATGTGATTTGTGTTTCCTGTAAAATCACCCACCACCCTACTCCATTACCTCCATTTTGGGGGAGGAAATGTAACAGGTTGCGGAAGTTCTGTCCGCATCTGTGCACTGCCATTTCTTTTCCATCTCTTTAATTGCATCCCTCTCATTTCATCCTCTCATTGCCTCACCCCTCCCTCCTTTCCACTCTTCCTCTGTCCATCCCTTGCTTTCCCTGGGGCTTGCCTCAGTGGGTCGGTTCCAGTCTGTCTGTTCGCTGATGACTCCACTTGGAGCAGATGTGATGCTGAGCAGCTGTTGCTCTGCAGCATCAACACACAGACCACAACACCCCCTTTCCATATCTCTTTCTCTCTCTCTCTGCATCCCTTCCTATGTTCTTATCACTCTACACGTCTTTTAGTTCCCGGCTATGCTGTTACTCAACTGTAAATTGGCGAGCTTCATCATATGTTTTCCTCTCAGATGTGTTTTGTCTTCCCTGACCAACCTCGCCAATTCGTTTCACTTTATCCAGCTTCCCCTGATGCAGCTGTTAGCATTCAGAGCACATTAGGATTTTTGTCATAACAATAAGTCTGAAATCTCTGTGTGTTTGTCTGCAACATGAATGCCAACTGTCCCACTGTAATCATGTGAAACAAATGCCGGCCTTTGATAGCAGCGCTGCAGAGGGCAGAGCGAGGGTATTGTTCTGGCGATCTGAGAGAAATGTTAAATGAGGACTCGGTGTGTTTGTTGTTATCGTTGTTGTCAATCCACCCAATGACCAGTGTTGTTCGAAGCCAGGTCAATGTTAGAATGTCTATGTTTATTTTGATATTAAGTTGTGTGGAGACAAAATGGGACACTTGAAGAATGATGCAGTGGGTTTTATTTAGGCTTACTCCTATCAGTGCTCTGTGCGACTTCAAATAGCCTTATTACAATCTTTATTGGCTTTCATTGTTCATTTCTTCCAGTGAACTGAGCATCCTCTGACAGGTGCCCTCTTGTCTGAGATTAGAAGAGAAGAAGGAGAGGAGCTGGAGGGTGGTGGTGGTGGTGGTGGTGGTGGTGGGGGGGGGGTCACGTCACTTTGATGACTTCAGCCTGTTTCTGGACAGGCGTGTGTGTGCATAAGCATTGCGCGCGTGAGCCACACTCACATCTGTAATTGGATGCTGCAGCCGCTGCTGCCATGCTCACAGCTCAGCCTCTGATCTTGTGGAAATCTGGGATCAGTGTGGCAGATCCTCCTGTTAATCAGCACTCAGAGCCCAGGAATGTCAACCTGTGCTCCGCTCAAGAGAATGGAATATCACCGCACACAGGATTTAATCGCTCCAAAAATCCCCTAATGGGAAACGTTATGTGCAGTCTAATTTGAGGATGTCTAGATAAAACTGTGTGTGGTGAGGTTGTGACAGCGGTGGTGTTTGTGTGTGCTGTGCACATGACTGAAACGCTGATAAGAGATATCGAGCGCCACTTTGCTCCACTGTGCTCTCAGATGATAAGATTATAGCAAGGCCGGATCACTGGTGACTCTGTTTGCACTTTACCCTCTCTGGTCTCTCCTTTGTGTGACCGGTGAGTGTTCATGATGGCATGCAGCACAACACCGTCACTGGGAAATTCATAAAGTGGATTCATCACTCATTCCTGGTTCCCCTTTGAGGACTGTGCTAATTAGCCGGCGTCTGTGATTAGTTGGCTTGCTTTTGATCTGCTTCACTCCTTTTCCTCCCTGTTGAAAAAGGCTGCCTGCCTGGGCCACAGTTTGGCTGCAAGGTGCATCTGACACAACTCAGGAAGACACACAAAGACCAGAAAAATACAGACACTCGTAGATGCACACAGCGGCAGGTTTTTCCCAGCCTTTTGGAGGCACTGCAGGTGGCCGACAAAGACACAGTATCATACACCAGCAGACAGCCACACACACACACACACACACACACACACACACAAACAGCTACTGTACAGCACTTCAAACACATGCAGCACTTCAGTAGGATGAGTACAGCTGTTAATATTCCACTACTGCATGTATACCAAGAATGATGTTTACTTTCTCTTGAGAGTTTCTGACTGTCAATGAAATTTGAAAATCAGACGTTGCACAGCTTACTGAAGCAACACAGGCGTGGGTGGCCAGCAGAGAAGTGGATTTACTTAACTTAACCCCGAGTGATTACAGCTGAAGATGGGCGAATTATGAACGTAATTAAATTTGTACAAATCCCCCTTTGCTCCCCTTTTGCACTAGGTCTCAATGGCAAAGCACAATCGGGGATATCCATGCTGCGTTTAATATGACACAAATAGGAGGAATTCTTTGATGCGTGACAGAACACTGTCTAATTACACAGAAGCTGTGATATTGAAAGGCCCGTTTGTCCTTGAAGCTGCCCACTGGAGCATGGCAAGCCATCTCTTGTCTGTTCATACCCCCATCTATCTATCGCTCACTTCCCAGTTCTCTATCTGTCACTCTTCCTTAAAAGGTTGAGATGGTAAACAAAGGTTGCACCAACCCAGAGTAATGACGACCAGACAGGGGGCGGCCCCGGCAGCTTTTGTGTTTTCTGGTGCGCATGCTTATGATCTCTGGGAAGTGGTTTCAATCACAGAACAATTGTAGCTTCGTTATGACTGTCAAGGTTTTTCAGGCTAAAACCAGGGTTCACACTGTTACTGAAGGGCAACTCGATCCGCGGCTGTTTGCCTCTCAGACTTGTAAAGTTGTTGAGGAAGACAAGCGGTTTATTCTCAATACTAACATCCAGACAAGTTACTAACTTTAGCTTATTACATGTTTTTTTTGATTGACTTTGATTTTAATTAACCTCATTGTTTCATAGGTGTATTTTGTTTATTTATTTTTGACTGACACTCAGCACAGGATTGTATTGAACACCACTGGACTGGCTTACTTTTCATCACACATAGTACTGACAATTTCTGTGACCTTGTTATTTCAGTGCAGTGTCATTTTCAGTGTTCAGAACAGAACTGCTGTTGTTTGAGTCTTGTTCTAGTTACAACTGTGACATGTTTGATTTCTATGCCTGGGTGTTTGTCTTGTGTATAATGTGAGTTGTCATGTACAGGTGTTGTTCTGTGTTGCGTTTTATTTTATTCAGCTTGACTGTGGCCATGCAGCCTGTCGGCCAGTTCTTTAGTAATCCATCCATCCGCCAGCATCAAAACAATACTCAAAGTTGGTCTTAATGGTCAGTACAAAGGCCAGAGATTGAAGGCATTACTCTCCCGCTCCTTAGAAACACATAGAAACTGCAGTGTAAACTCTTTTCCTCTCTGTCCCTGTTTCATCCCCTCCCACCTCAGTATCACCTTTCCCTTCTTCCTTTATGTGAAAACCAATGGGATGTATGTGTTGAAGTAAAAAGTTTCATCTTACCTGCCTCCTATTGAGACTTGAAGACAATAGGCCGTTCACCTCCGCCCTGACTGCTCACTGCAGACCTGCGGGAAGGAAACTCAGACACACACAATACACCAAACGTGGATTCCTTCTGCTTTTAATTGCTTCCCTTATCTGTTGTCCCCTGTTTCTATCTTTTTGTTCTGTTTTCTCACATCCTACCTGCATGATGTTTACTAATTGTTATCATCTTCCCACCTCAGTGTAGCTCTCATTTCTCTTCATGTAATAAAAAAAAATACCCCGAAGTAATTTAAAAGCTGTCACATGTCCTTGTTGTATTTTCAAAATGCAGACGGGCTAATCAGCTATCCTTATCTATGATATGAGCAATATGCAGCAGAGTTCTAGTAATATAAATAGTGATAGTGAACCATAACGTTTGGCTTTGTGCTAGCAATACTTTTGTAAGAGTATACACTACTTTTTTCCAAGTAGTGGGTGTCATTTTTTTGGAACATAACTCATCTGTCCTGTCAGATCTTTCCCTGCAGACTTCTTTTCCCTGCTCCCACACAGACTCGCCATCAGTAATTCAATCCAGCTGGTTGTTGTGACGGACACAGTCATCAGTTTATCATAAAATTGGTACGCACCTCCTTGTTTGTTTGCTTGTGGCACATGACCTTCTGTCTTCCATATGGCCGGCGTTGATTTGGTAACATGCTGTGTGATCCTCCTGACAGATTGACTGTGCTAATAGCCGTCTCCCTCATATCACTGTACTGCATTTTAATCCTTTAATGTGCGGTATAAATTGGATTGGTCTCTCACCCCCTCAACTATGAATGAGCTGCGTGTTGACAGTACTGTCGACCAATGGGCTCATCAGCAGTGGGCTGAGTGACGGCCCTGGAAAGAGCAGCTGAGAAATGAATTTCAAGGTGAAGTAAAGGTGAACAATGGTGATGAAGAGCGTGGAAACACAGCTGTGTTTGGGCGTGGAGGTGGGGTTGTCATGGAATTCCTTTCACTTTAACAGGCAGCTTCAGCTTTTAATTCAGGGAAAGGATCACACCCAGACTAAAATATCCTCTTTGACACCTTGGTAGACTCTCACATCCAAGTGTTGTTAGGGAGGTGAAAAATAGGACACATAATCACATTATGTTAACAACTAACATACCGAGAGAGGCATACACACATGTACACATACAGGAAACGATGGAGGGAGAGATGGACACACACAAATTTGTAGAAGAATGTTACACTTTGTTTTCCAGCTGTACATTTCTTACTCGATCCTTTAATTCTAGGCTATCTCTTTAGTGCAATGCTGCCAGACTGGATGTGAACGCGCACACACACACACACACACACACACACACACACACACACACACAAACACACACACACACACTTCCACAGTCATTCAGTGAGTGACGTCTGAAGGATTCTTACTGCAAGCTTTCTGCTAAACCTGATATACAGGTGCAATAGAATCGTTCAAAATGTTTCTCACACTCTGACCCTAGACCTGTCTGAAAATTGTTTTTCCAAATCCTTAGATTTACATTTTCATTCTTGCACACAAACTGCAGATCTGTTTCTACAGTATTCCTGCAGTAAAACCCCAAATTTACATGCAGGGCAAAAATAACATGCCCGGTACAATTACCATGAGGAGTGATGGCGAACAGGGCAGGAAGTCAGACAGAAAAGGAACTAGCTGAGGAGAAAAAGTAGTCAAAGAAGAGCAGAATGAGCCACAGGGATGAAAAGGATTTATTCCAAAATGAAAAGACAGGACAGGGCTACGGCATAGAGAGGGGCTGGGGGGAAAAAAGGAAAGAGGTGAACGAGAGGAGGCGAGTGTGGTGGAGGTAGAATGATGTGCAGGGCCCGAGTAGACAAAGACGAGCCAGGAGCCACAGGGGAACCGGGTGTCTGTCAGCCATCCAGCCAGTAAGTTATTCAGTCACTTATTCAGTGGGTTTGGAGTGATAGCAGTAGCAAGGCAGTATAGAAGCAGGAGTTATTTGTTTCGCACGGGAGAGCTGTGTCCTTTCTGTCCACAGTAAACTGCCTCTTACAAGTCAGACTTTACTGACTAAGCGAGGCTAGCATCAGATGAAAAAACGCAATGCCATTAAGCCACTCTTGCCTCTTATGGCCTTGGTAATTTTTTTTTGTTCGTTATACACTCTACTGTACACAGTGGCTACATTCCTTCATGTCCCACAGTCTTTTTCTTTGACCGTCTCTCCCTTTCCCTCATTCACTCTTTTTCCTCTCTCTCCTGGGTCAGGTACAGTGTAGATGTTGGTGTTTATCAATAATGAAGAGATGAGAGGAGGAGGAGGAGGGAGAGCGCACGGCTCTCGTTTTTACCCGGGGATGAATTATTCACCCAGTGGAGAGGAGTGCTTCTCCACCCTGTGTGTGCGCGATCGTGTGTGTATCTCTGACTGCCTGTCTAAATGTGGTTATACTTTACCAAGCAGTTGTACTTGGAGAAATGTGTTTTGTCTCACCACACACACACACACACACACACACACTCTCCATTTTGACTACATTGCAAATCATTTTTATCTCCTGTGAGCTGTTTCCCCTTTGCTCGGCAGATGCTAAATGATTAAAGGGTGTTGTGTATGTTGTTGGTTGTAAGGTTCATCTGTTGCAATATGCTGCAGAAAAGAACAAACAAAAAAGAAACCACCATGTTTTGTTCATGGATCACCCCTGTTTTTTTCCCAATACTATTCAAACAAACAGGATTCCTATTTCAGACCTGTTAAACCGGCAGAGCTGCTCGAACTGGAATATTCTGTTTGTGGTAGCTGGGACTGGAGGATGATGGAGTGAGAGGAGTCCACAGAGAGTAACATGCATATTGTTTATGTAATTTCGTGTCAGGTCCCCTGCAGTTAAATGGCTGGGAGATCCCATTGTGATTGCTTCTACTTTGGCAGTCTCCTCTTACTCTCCAACTCATACATTCTGTATGAATGTGTGTGTCTCACTGCAGCACTGTGGTTGTGGTCCAGCTTTGGAGGTTTTGGCATTTTAAGCTTAAGTGTTCATCGTTTAGTATAAAACTTTCACTTTCCTGCTGGGTTTTTATTAAGATGATGCACTTAATTGACTTGGCAAATGCTTGTATTTGCAAATGATATTCGCTCAAGTCCTAAGGCATGTTTGTTATAAACAGGCAGCTAAATAGGAATATGTATCAGTATATCAGTATACACATGCATGTGTGCATGAACACACACACACACCTCCCTGTGCAGATTTCTCCTCCAGCTGGTCATTTCTCCTTGGGACTTTGAAGCCTGTTCATATCTCTCTGTCCCTCCTTCCAAACATTTCTCCTTCACTCCCCTTCTGTTACATTTCATGCATTTCTGCCTCCCTTCCTCATTTTGTCCTGTGTTTCTGACTCCCCTTCCCTTTCCACACTCTGAGTTCAGTGTTCGTTATCAAATATTTCATCATGTCACTGTGAACAAAGTGAAATGTAGCACCCTTTTCTTCTTGCACTTTTTTTTTTTACTTCTCTGCTCCTGTTGCATCACAGTTAGTGTTTTTTTTAACCTGTCTCCTGCATGCAACCACACTGTAACACCAAACCTTTTTACAAGTGTGTTTCTGTCTTTTATTTCCTAGCTGATTGAACATCTATTGAGTTTTGAGTGCAGATCTCACATGATAAATAGCCTTGGTCTTTTTGAAGTCAGCTTTTTTTTTATCAAGGTGCTTTCGATTTCTCCCACTACTAAGTCTTACAGCATGACTGGATCATAAACGGATGTCATTGGAGAAGTCTATACAGAGCAGTGGCTACTTCTAAATGTAGCTTTCTCATGTGATATCGATTGGCTTCTTATAGAGGGAGAGAGAGAGCCCAGTGGAAAGGTCAATGAGAAGCCGAGACACATCTCAAGTCTTCATTTCCTAGTTTTATTCTCGGCTTGTCAAACTGCCTCGCCTGTCAAAGCTAAGCTGCATTCCCACTCTGCTCCCTGCATACCAAAGTATCCACATCTAAATGTGTGCGCATGTGCTGGGTATGCACGTTCATTGTGGGTTAGTGTGGCTGTGTGTGCATCCACGCTTCAGTGTGTGTGCGTGTGAAGGTCAGAGGAACCAGTGCTGGAACAGTGTCAGGTGGCAGCAGCCAGCAGCAGGTTCAGGTTGGTGCTGCTCCAGACTCCAGCTGATAACAGCTATTAGTACATACCAGCAGCAGTTTGGACACGACACACAGCCACAGGAGCGTAGTTAAACATTTGGACATTAACTCTTTGGTCAAAGACGTATAGTCACATCCTTTAAAATAGAACACTTTCCCTTTTTTTGGCAGGGACAAAAGAGCGCTTTTACACAGCCTCTAAGTAAAATTCAGGCTTCTGGGATTTCTAGTCGGGACATAAAGAGACAATGTACACTGCAGAGATCAAAGCAGGAAGTGGAGACGATCACAATTAGAGAGCAAAACTAACGGAATCTGGACAAAAAGTAATGATTTTGGTGAAACTGGCCTCTACTCTCCTCCCGATAAAACACGAACAGAACAAGGTAAAAATTATGAAATAGAGAGTATCTTCTTTCATTTGAGCTATTCTGTGTTTTCAGAGACTTCCGGTTTCAAAAAGGGCTGGCATTCAATGAGTTAACATTAATGTGGGCTCTGCCAGCACAGTGGATTTGAGATTAAATTCATGACTGAAGATTTAATTGTAATATCCATATTAGTTAAACAACATAGGCATTGTTGCCCTGTTATTGCCCTGCAGCACTGCTCAGAAATCTACACGGGGTGAACAGAATAGAAGTAAACACTCTCAAACCCTCTTTAAAGCTGAAAGTCAGCAGCACGTTAATCTCAGTTATTGCTTCATTTCAAGTCCATTTGCTGGAGCACAGAGCCAAACCAACAGAAAAATGTGTCACTGTCCCAGTACTTACAAGCTGCACCATACAGAACTACAACCCCAGTAATAATCAGGGAATTGAATCAGCTTCTCTGTGCCAATGTCTCAAAAAAAAAAACAACAAAAAAAAAACAAAATTGCACATCGGGAGCCTCACAAAGCTGGTATTTGGCAGAGCTTTCATTTAGAAACCACTTGTATCTGAGGCCAGCGAACAAATTCGCACACACAACAGAACAAAACAAAACCAAGTGCACTGACAATGGAGTAAGTAACATGAGCTGATGGATCATCATTTCACCATTTTACCACTCAGATAATTTGGGTAAGAGTTCAAGGATGCCTTTAACCAATGGTGTCTCAGTGTTAAACATTGTGGTGAATATATGTGAAGGACTCTCAGCATGCATTTATTGTGACAGAATACATGAGCTCTCCATGATAGTCATAAATAAGGGGTGTATAACCTGGCCTTTGGAAACACAAGGTCTGAACATCCCTTTACCTTTTAAAACAACTGATTATTTATTTATTTATTGAACATTAAGCTCAAAAATAATTCATGGCTGCCCTGTGCATTGACCTCAAAGACTACAGCTGAAAATTCAAGTGGTGTACTTCTATGTAATGATTTAGTTCATTTTCATCAATATCAAGCAGTCATTAAGCTACTGACACTGTGTTGGTGATTATATGCTTTGTGTTGTGAAGTCAGACCAAAATGGACTTGCAGCAACATCACAACATCGTCAAGTGTCACCCTCAGGTCCAAAACTCTGCATGTCAAGTCTTCAAGTTTGAAAGGAGGGATGGGAGTCATTCTAATTCCTCTGTGAGAAAGAGATAATGTTTGAGGAAGAAAACATCAGGACAGGATAGTGACGCTCTGTTCTGCCATTATCGAATGGAGGGTAGATGGTGGGCGCAACAACAGCAACAACAAGACAATATTGGAAATGGATGAAATGAAATAAATGAAATTCACACAGACCTGGAAGAATAATGAAAGATGAGAATGCTTATTGAGACAACAATGCACTTGAAAGGCCAAAGTAAAACACACCCACATTTTCTGTCAAGCATGCGCACGCACGCACAAGGAGGCAATCTCTAAGAGCACAGAGAAGGGAAGCGTCATTCTAGCCCACCTGACAGTGCATAGCCACTAGCTTGATGAAATGGCAAAGAGTCAGTGAGCTCTGAAGGCCATTAGATATTTTAGGTGTGATGGCCTGCTCTTCCTGTCCCCCTGACGTCCTGCTTCTCTCCACTGTAGCAGGGATCAGGCAGAGGGCATGAATGCCGTTAGGCGTTGGAGTCAGCCAGCCAAGGCAGCGAGGCAGGCAGACACGGGCTGATAAGCGTATGTTCGTTTTATAAGCCACGATTGGCTCAAATGGGCTGCAGAGAAAATTAGGATTTTGACTTTTTTTTTTTTTTTTTTAACTCACTCTCTTGCTTTCTCTGGCTCATTCAGTCTGTCGCTGTTTTTTTTTTTCTTTCTTTCTTTATTCACAGCCAGTGTTTCTCACAAGGTTAGGTGTGGAGTCTATCCTGCCTCTCACAGCTCTACACCTCCCCTCTCCTCTCCTCTCATCTGCCTCTCCTCGCTCTGTTTCTCTCCACCTGTACCAGCAAACCCCCTCCCCTCTCGCTCAGTCTCTTTTTCCTCTCTCACTCCTCTTATTTCTCTCTTCTGAATGACTCTCTTTTGTCCCTCAGCTCTCTCTTATTAACCTTGTTTATAGCTCACCGTCTCCCCTTAGATCCTCCTCCTCCTCTCTCCTCTTCTCTCACCACTTTCTCTTTGCACTCCCCCTTTCATTCTCTATTTCTGGCACTGCATTCTCTTCACACACTTTCATCCCCACTTTCCTCACACCCCCTCCCTCCACTCTCATCCTCCATCACTTTGGCATTCCCAGGCCGTCTCTGGTCTCCTTCTTTCGCACACTTTCTCCCCTCCTTCCTTCTAGAATCATTTTCCCCCGCAAAGAAGAATGGTGGGAAATATGGAAATGTCAGTGTGGCCAGGCGGGAGATCATGGTGCACTGTGTTAATATGGCAAGGCTGTCGTAGAGCCATCAGCATGAACTCTGTGTGTGTGCCCATCATGTGAGTGTTAAAGACATAATGATAGGTGACAGTGTTTAGGATGGTGACATCTGACTTCGTGAAGATGCTGAAGAGGGCAGTTTGAATGTGCGTGCATTTGTTTGTTCATGTGATGGCGTTCTTTGTATGTCACCTACAGGCAGCAGAGCTACTGTAAAGTGGAGCAGCGGTGACACAAGGCTTCTGTTATCACTCCCCTCCCCTCCAACCCTCTCTTTCTCTCCCTCTGTCGCTCCTCCTTTCCTCTCAGTCTTACCCTTGAACTGCCTTTTATTTTCTATTTCCCTTAGTCTCTCTCTCTCTCTCTCTCTCCCCCTCTCTCTCTCTCTCTGTCTTATTTAATATAACCAATGCTTCCTAAATATTTATACTGACAATTACTATTTCAAACAACTGTTGTGTTGATATACACGCACACGCATTCACACACTGACTTTTGCTTCTGTCTGGTGTTCTAATGACAGAGTCTCTGAGACTTCAGGGCTGGGATTTGGGGACTGTCACGGACGATGAAGACGTGCAATGCCTTGTATGTCTTGTGTGTAATATTCATTTCCCCGGGGCTCTTTAGAGTCTCATAAGGTCAGTCTGTCTCTCATCTGAGCTTTGGCAGGAGCTGACCTGCGCTGGCTTCCCTCTTATTGCCTCTGAATGACAGACAGCAGGCCCAGCTCGGCTCTGCCGCCACATTATGTGCGGACACAACAGCTGTGTATGTGTGTGCACAAGTGAAACCTAAAGCGGAGTGACATCTCTTCAGTGCCACATTGTGTGGTGACCTCTGACATTGGCTCATACACTCCAATCAACTCTAGTAATCAAGGGTTTCAATAGCCCTTCATCCCCTTTTTTGCTCTGCTACATCCTTCGGTAACTGGAGTACTGCTCCCATTCCCAAAGCTAATCTGTAGTTAGTCAGACTAGTTCAGGTGGCTTGACAGAAGGCTGGAGCTTCATCTTCACTAAGTTCTTCAGACATTTGACAGATCAAAGGCCAAGAGATCAACAATAAAGCTATCATGAAACTTCTGTTTGTGCGTGTGTGTGCACGTGTGTTGGCGTGCATGCATACGTGCGTGCATGCGTGAGAGAAAGAAAAGGAGTGAGCTGTTCCTCTGCCAGGCTCTCTGCTGCTCCCACGGGCTGCTTAGTGGTTGTCCAGAGGTTCCTCTGTGGGCTACAAGGGGGTTGTTTTGTGGTTGTAAATTGGGCAGGTCCTGGGAGAGCTGGTGTTATTCTAGGAAAGGCTTGTTTTCCTCCACATCTCCACTCATTCTTTCGCTCTCTCTTCCTCGATATTGATATCTCAGATCTCCCCAGAGTAGAGAAGGTGTGGTGGTTTATTGCTCGTCAAAAGAGAGAGAGACAGAACTGGCCTTTCCTCTTATATGCTAGCCTATCAGTTAGGTGTGTGTGTTTTCCATCAGGCCTGCAGATTGTTTTAGATCACCAGTTTGTGCTGAGCCAAAGCTCAGCACAAACTGGTGGAACTAGTTCTGCAAGTAATGTTTGTTGCATGTAGCTTGCTGCTAAACACATTGTAAGCACACACACATGGCCCTGGCTGCAGACATTTGAAGTTGTGTATCCACAGGTAATCCACTCTTACTTAAAACAGGTGCCATCTTGCTGACAAACACTAATGTGTGCTTACTCATACAAGTAATTACAGAGACCTGGATTACAGATTGTCGTTTCAATGCTCCTTCGCTCTTTCTGTTTCTCACACACCCCCTGACACAGCATACTAAGAAAAGCATATTTATTTTGACTCTTTGCTGTAACACAGGAATGTGTCGGCACAGCAAATGGCAGGCTACAGAAAAGCATAAACCATCCAGATGATTTATGACCTAGTGCAAAAGGGAACTAGCTTTTTTCTTTTTTTCCAGCACACATCCCCTTTTTTTTGGTCACTCCGTCCACACTCACGCATAGTCATGGAGAGATACCAGACTGTTGGCCTACTTGCCTGGGTTCACTAATGCCGTCCTCTGTTGTACCAGACACTTCCACACTGTCCTCATTTATCATCAGCAGGCTTTGTACCAACACGATTCCCCTGTTCCTTTTCCTTGTCTCCTCTTCTAGTCTGAGAAGAAAGGAAAACACAGACATTAATGTTTCTCTCTCTGTCCCTCTTTCTAGGAGCATCAGGTCAGCGGGTGAAGGTGGAGCCAGAGGTGTTGTCGTATCCCGGCCAGACTGTCAACCTGCGCTGTGCCTTCACCGACACCACTGAGACCCAGCTCACAATGGTCAGATACACCATCATGATACAATTTGTTTTCCTTTTTTTCAGTCAGGATTTGATTACTCCTTTACACAACCACTCTCGTGTTAGCTATAAACTGGGTTTGTGGTATGAAATTCTAATAAAAATGTCTGTTTCATCTAGAAATTACAGCTCATTGTGCTGACTTGACACAGTACAATTAACTGAAATTGCTCGGGACGGCAATTTGTTTTCACCATTGAAGCAAATACATTGGCTTTTAGACAAAACACAAATATTACTCAAGTTAATATTTGACTAAACTGTTTTCCTGTAAAATTAAGTATTTGTCAATTATATATCAACCCTGATTCTGCAGGTGTGTGAAACTTAGTCCCACAGATGGCTAAGAGCAATTCATTGAAATCAGAATAAACATAAAAGGATAATAAAGGTCTGTGTGCCTTGTTTACCTAGCCCATTAAACCTTAATCTGACAAATCATAGCCCACAGAATAATCCTAAAGCTGGTAATAGTTTTTTTTCATCACATTTAGACTTAATATTTTATTACCCCAAAACAAATAATACTAAGTTTCATTTTGCTTCAGGGGATTGAATATGATAATGGCAACACTTCTTAGTTGCATCTCAATGAAGTGGGAAGTACACAACTCTGCTTGGTACCGCTGAGGGCGACTGAGAGAGAGCGAGTACTGCTCCTGAACTAGTCAATCCATATTCATACCTGCTCCACTTACTTGATTGCGGCGCTGTGTACTCTGCCCTGTGGAGAGAAAAATTGTTGATGTCTTAAAATGCTCTCCAGTGTTGCTTATCAGCGCTGTTATAAATGAGGCTTGCAGTCACTGCACGTATCCTAAGTGCTGACCCCATGCCCTACTCCACCACAGGTCACATGGATCTACGAGCCCAAGGACGGGGAAAGGATCAACATTGCCGTGTTTCACCCCGATTTCAGTCCCAACTACCCCGAATCACCTGTGAAGGGCAGAGTCAGCTTCGCACCCAGTTCGAACCTGAACACTCCTTCTATCCAGATAAGCGATGTTAGGATGACCGACGAGGGGAAGTACATCTGCGAGTATGCTGCATACCCCAGTGGCAACGACCAAGGCATCACCTACCTGGTCATGCTGGGTAGGTCACTATAATCCATGTCTATACTTTAGAGAAGTGATTAATCATGGGACACAATCAACCCCAAGATCTACTCTATTTGCATTCTGCTCCTTGGTGTAAAGATGGCAAAGATGTATCTAGGCAACAAAACTCAAAATCCAAATTATGAAATGTTGAAAATTACAAACAAATTACAGCTAAAATGTTATGCATTATGCATATTATGCTTTTTCATGCTAAAACACTTATTTTCAAGAAACCTCAAAGCACATCTCTGGTAAACACAAAATTCACAAAATTCTTTTGTGTGATTCTTTGTGGAGAAACTCAGTTTACAGATCCACTGATTAAATTTCTTTGGTCGGGTACAGACCTGATAAATATTAAGCACCACGGTCTGTCTGACAAGGCCAACAACCAGTCTGTTGGAATTGGGATTTACCAACATATTCTCTTGAGTTCCTACCTCCAGATGATTTAAAACATTGTTAAATGCTTTTTCCTTAAATCTGTCACCCATGTCTGTAGTGAGTGTATGCAAGTTTACAATAAGAACTATATATCTTTATATAAGTGTAAATATGAAGTACACCTACCTCTCCCTCTCCCTAAAGGTAGCATGCAGGTTAAAAGCATTTTCCACCCAGGCTTAATTGCCATTATAAGTGGTATTGTCAGATCAATTGTGTTCTTGTTAATGCAATGGAACCATCGCTCTAACCTTGGCCCGGCACCAGTGCCTCTGCATTGCTCTCTTCTCTGTCCAACGCATCATGCCTCCCTGCCTCCCATAAGGCACTTTATTGATCTGGCTGCTTGTCATCCTGCTGTCAGCTCCTGTGCTGTCTGATCTCCTCTGATCCCACACTTATATCATAGGGGGATGAGGAGGGTGTTGTGACTGAGAATTTGTGCATGTACTGGCCCAGTCAGGGAATTTTTTTGGAGAGAGAGAGCGAGAGAGAGAGAGAGAGAGCGCAAGAGAGAGAGAGAGAGAGAGCAAGAGAGAGAGAGAGCGGGAGAGAGAGAGAGCGAGAGAGATGTTTGAGGTTTTAGATTTGCTTCTGCCAGGCTGGTGACTCAAATTGTTTATCAATAATGGTGCACATTATCTTTTCCCTCAGCTGTCTTATTTCCATTTTATCTATTTCTACATCCTTTAATCTTCTCTCTGCCACTCTGTCTCTTCCTCTTTCCACCCTTCCCCCTTTGCATGAATCCATCCATCCATCAGCTAAGCCTCAGAACTCGGCCTCCATCGTAACAGCGGTAGCGGGCACTAAGCCGGTCGTTGTGGCTCGCTGCGAGTCTGTGGATGGCCGCCCCGCTGCCCAGATCTCCTGGGTGACGACAGCCAACGGCAATGGAACAACAGTGTCCAAGGCGGGTGCCGACAACACCGTGACGGTTAGCAGCGAGTATCGCATGGTTCCCACACCAGCAGACAATGGAAAAGATCTCAGCTGTGTGGTGGCACACAGGACCCAGGTGAAACCAGAGAGCTTCCTCTTGAAGCTAGCAGTTCAGTGTAAGAACACACACACACGAAACCCAGCACTTATCAGTCCATAAATTAAATAAATTGTTCACACTCTGTTGTGAAACCTTGGAGTGATTCATTGAGCATTTTTTTCTTCTCCCTTCTGCCATTCATGTCCTTCCCCCCAGATGCCCCCCAGGTGAAAATAGTGGGTTATGACAACAACTGGTATGTGGGTCGTACAGATGTGGTGCTCACCTGCCAGGCTACCGGAAACCCTGCTCCTCAGTCCGCCTACTGGAAGACGTAAGTATCCACTCATATCTCTTTTTGTCCCGTCACCTCTTTCTGTGCTTCTCTTTTTCCCAGCGTCTCTTGCTTTCTCTTTCTCTTATCTCTTTTTCTCGTTTTCGTTCTTACTCTTCATTCCCAGGTCCATACAGCTGTAATCAGCACTTTTATTATTGCCACTACAGCCCTGTGCTCTGATTATGGAGATAGTCATATAATTTCTCATAATGGACTCTGCAACTCGAGATTTAACCCTTGCATAATGGGAAGCACAATATTACTCCCTCTCTCCCCTTTTTTTCCTGCATTATCAGCTTAACTGGCAAGATTTGAAAAAAGAAAGGAAAAAAATAGAAAGTCTGATACTTAAAAATGGGAGAGATTTGGGCCCGGATCCAGCAGTTTTGATTTTCCTCCTGTCCCCATCATATTTTCCTCCACTGTGTGATAATGGATTGGAGGGGGGGGGATTGATTGGTTTTGCACTGCCGATCAAGATTAGTGGAAGTTGATGGTTTAACACAATGCAACACATTTCTGTAAATGCACATCTGTCTCAATGCTCTGATTATGCCCAAAGTCAAACAGACCACAGTCCTACTCTCATTTTTGTCCTCCATTCTGTCTTATGGTGATACACTCCTGTCCCTGCAGGATGTCAGGAGAGATGCCGGACACGGTGCAGATCAAAAACAATGTGCTGAAGGTGCTTAAGGTGGACGATTCTGTCAACACCACTTTTGTCTGTGAGGTCAAGAACAGCATCGGGACCGGCAGAGACCAGGTCACCATCATGGTCAGAGGTGAGTCCAAGGACACAAACAAGCACACATCCCAACACATGAAAAAGCATGTGTGTAAATGGTCCTCAATATGTAGGTCAGATAACATTTAGCCACATGACACAAGTAATATAACTGTTACTTTGTGCACTCTGTGATTTGATGAATTAAATTACTCTTGTCATCACAAATGCACCCATTTGGTTAAAATCAAGAATAATGTGAATGTAATTCACAGAATTCATAAATGTCCTAACAAGTGGATGAATTGAAAACGTTAAATGCGTCAGTAAAGCAATGAACGTTTCAGGAGTGAAATGGATAAACACATTTGTGGCTCACTTGGGTCCCGTTCATCATCTAAAAACCTTCCCTTGGCTTGTGTATGAAAACATTTATATCATCTGAACCGATGAACTGGAACCAAGTGCGCTTTCTTCACACATGCTACACATTTCCTGGTGTGCTATGCTCTTGTGTTTTCCCCAGGGACACTCACCTTGCTCTGCCTCACATGTCACACTCACACACACACTCACACATATCCTCTGTGCTGAGCACTGCCTTGGGTGTGTAGTGTAGGGCTAGAGGGTCCAGCTGCTCTGTCCAGGCGTGTGACTGTTTTACAGAGTGAATGTGCACGCATTTACATGCTTTTGGGTTCTCCCTTTCAACTTTTCATGTCTCACTTTGTCTGTGTACTATTCAGAATGCATGTCACTTTCCTACATCTCTTTGCATGCACTCAATAAAACTGAATTATCAAATTTCCTATGCCTCAGTGGTACCCAAGGTCTGTCTAGTGGCTTTGTGCGTCACATGGCATTTACAAAGTGGTTTTTCACAAGGTTTTTAGTGACAGTTCACATTGTGAGTGGTACACATAGACAAGATGATATTTTCACCTTTGAGAGACAAGGAAGCTGTTCGCTCCCTAAAGTCATGATCACAAAAGCAACTTGAGTAGCTCCTCTGCAATACCCTTGGCCATCACTAATGACAGGACAGACTAAAGCAAAGCAAATGAGCAGTGCTCATTAGAGTCAGTTACATGAAGATAAGGCTGCTGTTGCTAAAAGTGATGAATTACACTCACAATGACACAGTTGACTTTGAAATGAAGTGGATGTCAGTGTTGAAAGTGTGTATGCTGATTCATTTTTGACATGTGTGAGCTGTGGAGCTTGCTGTAAACCATCCAGAACGATGCCAGTCGAAAATCAGGTTTAGCTGCACCCCTCAACAGGGTTCACTCCTGCATTTCACTTCATACAAAATACATCCCCTTCCACTTTTCTGCTTGCACTTAACCAGAAGTTATTTTCTGCTGACATTGGGGTAAACCTTGCCCATAATGGGGGGTTGGGGGGAGTGTTTCTCTGGTGGCTTCAGTTTAAGAGCTACCCAGCTACTTCATGCCCTCATTTTCTTTCCTTCTCCCCCATCCTTTTGTTCAGTCTACTTATTACATTCTTTTTTTCCATTTTCTTTTTTTCTCTCTCTCAACCACCCCATCTTTCTTCAAGTCCCTTAGCTCCTTATGGTGCCACAGCATGCATCACTGCTCCTCTGGGGCCATTCTGTACCGCTGCACAGTAGCACGACTGGCTTCTGTAACACAAAGGATGTCACCATCTCCTGCTGTGTATTACAAGCAACAAGCATGGAAGATACAGCAATCGAGGGAGGAAGATGTGGAGGCTGCTGCTTTTAGACTTAAAAATCCAGAGAACATGCACCAGGATAAATCAGTGCCAGCATGCAATCCTCACACTAAGAGAGCAGATGCTGACGGCATTTAAAACTCCCATGGGAATCTTGTGCCACTGCATCCTATCTGCTATTGGCCTCCACTATCTCTCAGCATAGCGTGTGTCTGTCTGTCTCCAAGCCTCTCAGAGCGGATCAGTCACCCATTGCTGCTTCAGCTCCTGGCTGCTTCTCTGCTCATTCCACCATCTTTTCCCTTCTCACTCCATCTTTTATCCTACTTTTCCACTCCCATTTCTCATCCTGCTCTCTCCTTTTTTCATCTCTTTCCGGTTTTGAATTCCCATAGTTTTCCTTGTCCTATCATCTCCCTCTTCCATCTCCTCTTGCTCTCTTCAGGCAGACCACCTCCTCCCTCCTTCCCACACATTTCTTACTCACTAGCAGAGGAGGAGGAGGATAAGATTTGAGCTAAATTCGCTGGCAGTTGAGAGGTGATTGAAGCAAGCGTCAGGGTGAAGAAGGGTTTGTAGAAGGCAGAGAGATGACGAGAAGCACTCATAAAGAAAGAGATTGCGTTTGTGTTGGTTGGAGTGGATGATGGTCAAAATGGAGCAAGAGAAAGATGTGGAATGACTCCAGATGGGATAGCGAAGCAAATCTAAGGAGGCTAATGTGAGTGTGTGTAGACAAACAGGGCTAAGAGGGGCCGACAGGCGTGAAATGGCCAGCACCTGCTACATAGCAGGTTCCCCACTCCTCTCTACCCCACAGCTGCATGACACACACACACACACACACACACAGGGGTGTTTGCCTGTGTCCTCTGCCCTCAGTCTCGTCCCATGCCCCCGGAGGCAGAAAGAGGAATGGATGTCCTCTCTCCTCCTTGCCTGTCCTCCTCTCATCTTCGATCCTGCTGCTTACTCACACACGCAAAAAGTATCCTACCCTGCTCGTTCCTCCTGCCTTTCTTTCGGTTTATCGCTCCCTTTGCTATCTCTTTTGCTGTGGTTTTGCATCTCTCATCCTCTCAGTTAGCATATGCTCTCTCTTCATCCTCCTTATCTCTCTCAGGTTGTCTTTCAGCCTCCGCAAGGCTGCCGCTGATCTCCCTGCTCAGAGAAGAGACTCCTGCCCCCAGCTCTCTCTCTCTCTCCTGCTCATGTCCTTGCTAGCTCCCTCTTTCTCTTTAAGCTTAACTCTTAAATACCAGTAGCTCTTCCTTAATCACAGCTTAGTAGTCACCATCCAACCCTCCATTCCAGTCTTCTCTCGCGGGGGTTCTTGTTCTTGTTATCCCCCCGCCATCGTTCCTTACAGGGGTGGCTCAGCTGAACCTCGAAAAGATAAATGTCCCCAATCCAATCTCCCCACATTGTCTGAGGGGCTCTTCAGTTCAACAGAAGACATTTCGTCTCAATTCGGTTGGGTTCTCTCCCATTTTCAGACTCATCTAAGAAGGCAGTTCAGGAGCAAAGGGCTTGGGCATTTTCCTTCACTGGGTTTGGGTGTGTGCGTGTATGTCGGCCTGCAACTGTCTGTGTCTGTCAGCGTGTGTCTCCGGCCATGCGAAAACAGCTAGAGAACAGGTCTGATGGAGCCAAGTCTCCCTGCAGCCTGCTACTGGCCCCCTGCCCACCCTGCATTAGACAACACACACACACACACACACACACACACACACACACACACAGCTCTGTTCAATAAGTTAACATGCTGACAGAGAATACTGCTAAGCTATGCTCTAGGTGCAGCCCATCCCAGCATCAGACCACTGATGACCATGATGGCGTCTGCTAGGGTGTGTGTTTGCGTGCGTGTGTTTTTGGGAGTAGACATTACTTCCGCTCCATCTCTCTCATTACTTGCGGTCACTTGGAGCTTACGGTCGTGCTGGACGTGACTTCATAAGAAGCATGCTGTTTTGGCTTCCACAGTATGGTGTGTGTGTGTGTGTGTGTGTGTGTGTGCACGTGTGTGTGCACGTGTGTGTGCGCGTGTTTGGTCATATGAGGGATTGGGTACTGTAGTTTTTTGTGTTTGTTTTCCTATTTTTCCCCCCTTGTTATCCACACAGCATGCATATTGCATTATTTTCTGCTGGCTCATGTCCTCTCCTCACCCACTGAAATACATTCCACTGGTACTTTGTTAGGATGTGTCTGGGTCTGTAGTGGGCCTCTGCCGGGTGCCAGGGGTGATTCCTTTTCACATCTATCTGTTGAATCTTTTACGTGTTTTCTCCAGAAGGGTAGAATAAAACATTATTATCACTCACAAAAGGATTTACAATGACCATCGAAGAGATGCCCTTAAGAACTGACTTGAGTGACGCATTAAAAATAATTGGATGAAAGGAATTTGGGGAGAATTTGCATTTAAATTTCTGTGTAATTCCCTTTGATGCGACAGCAGGGTGAGGCACCATCCAGCAGCCCCAAGTTTGCACAGATATTGTTGTCACGTTGCAAGTGTTGGAGCTCCATAGAGCCCGAGGTGATAATGCATTTCTTGTGTTCCTGTTACAAGTGGACACTGAGGGCTTGCTCTCACTCTCGTGTGTGTGAACAGGAATGTTTAGCACTGCTCGAGGGAGGATAGGAGTGGGGAGAAAGGCTGAGTGCATGGGGAGGCTGGTGGGAGAAATTGAAAGAATAGAAGAGAAAATATACCCATATGAATTTATTATTTTTTCCCCTCAGCATATGTTGAAAGTGAAACACAGGAAGAAGTAACATGTGACAGGAGTATAAATGTTCACTGGAAAGATGGTGAGGAAAATGGATTTGGAAGAGGGAGAAAGAGCGTATGCAGTAGACAGCTGGTGAAGTGGAGGCAGAGATGGAGAAAGGGGTAGTGGAGTGGAGGAGAGGCTGAAATAAAGAGTGAGAGAGAAGAGTGGAGCACAGGTGTAGACAGCAGTAGACTACCATTTTCTCTCTTGACAAGAATCAGTGTTACAAGAGTAATTCTGTCAGCTCTCTGTGCATTTAACAAGAGAGACAGGCTTCTGATGGATTTCAAATGGAAATGACAATAAGAATCAGGCTGATTCGCTACTTTGGAATTTTGGCAAGGGTTTCAACGGCAGCGCCTACTGCGTAATCCTCTGCAGCGGCTGGTGAGAGTGCAAAGAGTGGAAAGGAAAGCCAGAGCAATAGACATGTTCAGCTTAGCCAAGGGTTCTTGATTACTTTCAACCAGGGCTAATTAGCATATATTGTTTGATTGTGCAGCCCATGCACTCACACCTGTAGGTAGCAGAAGGATGGATGTTGAATACGCTTTATAACATAAGATGCTGTTTCTGAAAAAAATGTCTTTTCTTTAGGGATTAAAAGAATAAAATTAGATATTTTTATCGAGTCTGGGAAATCTAAAACTATCCAAACAGAATAAACAATACAATATAAAAAATAAATGCATGTGTTAATACAAAATACATCATAAGTTCCAAACTTGAATGCTTTGAGCCCTGTAAAAGTGATCCACCAGGTTTACTCTTTAAAGCACTGAAGGGAGGCACAGTGCTTTCAAAACAGCTTTTGGAATAAAGTCTAAGCTGAATATCCATCAAACCGAAGTGCCTCTTCTTCCTAAATAAGTTGTTATTACTTGTACATAATTCCTGCTGAAATAACCTACATTTTTAGGAGAACATTTTTGTTCGGTATAGGCTGGTATCGACCCATAATTCGTTAGTGCCATCCTTCCTGCCCACTGAGTTATAGATGAGAGCACATAGGGGAAACGGGTCTGCAGGGAGTTGTCATTCTCCCAGAAAGCACTTAGAGCCCTGAAGTCATGGCCCCGAAAAACCTGAGCAAAGCAGTAAGACTATCATGGTTATCCAATGGGCTTTACTCGCCAGTAGTGCCTTAACTTCTACTTTGTTTTCAGACCTCAATGCTTTTTGACTGAAATGTGTCCATGGTACCTGCACTGAAAGCTAGGAGTTTTTATCAGATATTTCCTGATTTAAATCACATTTAATCAGGTGATATAGCTGCAAACTAGATAGGCAGATTCTCATAAGTGGAAGAAAAGGCTCCTCTAGAAAAACATATTTGTATTTCTCAGAGTGAGGAATCAGGAGCAACATTGCTTTGGTATTGGTGGTATCGTTACTGAAATTAAGGTGTGTTATTGCCACAGTAAATCGAAATATATTACCTAACTGGTGTCTTTCTTTTGCTGTTCAAATGTGTTCTTTGAAATGTTGTGCTAATATCACTGTAGAGGAATGTCAAGGGAGTGGGAAGTGTGAGAGCAGAGAAGGAGCACTACAGTATATGGCTGACAAGCCATATGGGACGTCTTCACAACCCTGATTTAGACACCACTACTGTACCTCTCCCAGGAGTTTTCATACACAAACAGAAATACTGTATATTGTGATTATGGAACCTGAGTTTTACCCTCCTTAGCCAGTCTGTACTCAAAGAATGCCTTTGTTTGATTTGAAATGGCTGCTTATAATATGTGTGTGTGAAACACGGCAGTCGTGACTAAACTAGAAGTGCTGGAACAAAAATGGACACACGTCTAGGACCGACATGTTCTCGAGCAGTGCCTTTTGAGAGGGGACAGCGGTGCCAAACCGTCTATGCTTATGGCTTCCAGGAAGAGTTGTCACTCTGCTGTGTCATGTTGTCACTCACTCACTCCGCTACCTCCTCCTCCTCATCATCATCATCATCTAATTTCCAACCTCCACTCCCTTATCAATCATTATCCCCCTCCACCGCATGGCCTCCACCTGTTCTGCCCCTGCACGTACCATTCCCCGCTCCTTCAGAAACTGTGTGTGCGTGTGTGTGTGTGTGTGACTTGCACCCTCCCCCCTGCCTGGCCTTGTGATTGGTGGTGAGCCTTGGACAGACCCTGGCCGTTGAAGGGCAGCACACTCGCAGACGTGGCTGCGATGCTGTTGTGACGTGGCTGTGGGAATGGGGACAGGAGCAGCTCTGAGGGAGAGGAGGAAATGTCATTGTGGGAAGAGGCTCAGCACACACACTTCACTGTACTGACACCTCAGCACTCTTACACACTTCACTGAATACAATTCAGACCAGCACCACTGACATCCTCCAACTCCTACCTTTCTGGTATTTCCTTGACATTACCCTTTCTTCCTGCTCCTCTTTATGCTGTCTTTATTTCCTCTCTTACCCTCTCACCATGTTTCACACTGGTCTCTTTTTTCACTTTCTCAACAATATTTCTTTCTTCTCCTTTTCTCCCTCCCTGCCTCTCTTCCCTCCTGCAGAGCCCTCAGTGAACCCATCCAATGCCGGCGTGGTGGCAGGAGCTGTGATTGGCTCCCTGCTGGCCCTCCTTTTGGTCGCCGCTCTCATCGGCGTGCTTGTCACACGTAGCCGCAGGCAACAGCAGGGCTACCGCGCCAATGGCGGCAGTGACATGAAGACGCGCATATTTGGCGGTGGCAAGAAGACCAGCAAGAATGGCACGAGTGGAGGTGCAGGCAGTGGCGGCGTTGGAGGCGGTAACAACAATGGCCCCATCTACGTTTACAACGATAGCTCATCCCACCAGGGCCACGGAGAGAAAAACAACCACCACCAGCCTCTCACTATAGGGGGCCGGCCTGAAATTGTTGCCACTACACCCACTGCACAAGATATCCTGCTCAGCAATGAGTTAGATGATGTGGAACGGAGGAAGTTTGATGAGCTGGAGGAGGAGGAGAGGTATGACCACTTTACTGGAGGGGCTCCCATCCTTCAGCTTCGCCCACCGCATGACCAAGAGGATATGATTGGAGATTACCTGGACGACGACATGGAGTCCCAGCGGGATGGATCCGTCATTTCACGGACTGCCGTTTATGTATAGAGAAGGAGAGGAGGAAAGGAGGAGGAGGAGAAGGAAAAGGAGGATTCCTCCTGAGGATTTTGTGGCTCGAGGGTCTCATCCCTGTCTGATAGAGAAGAGAAAATTATACCACTTTTATTTTTGAAAATTGATTTTAAACATAGTCTATTATTAATCACAGTGCAGCCCCAAAATGGACTGAGTGAACAGGAGGGTGTGGGGGGGATAATCTGAAAGGAGCGTTGCTATGTGGTCCCCAAGAACTGAAAATCAAACAGAGAAAAGAAACAACTTGTCTCCCACTGCTTCTGCTCATGCTATCGCTATCACTGGGACCTTGACAAGGACTCTTGACAGACACACTAAAAGAGAGAAACCGTGTAGTGTGGGAGGAGGATAATGGAATCATGATACAAGCTTGGCTATAGAAGAGGCAACTTGCATATTCACTCTCATCTTCACCAGGAGTTGAAGGCGTTGTCGAGCAGTCACGTGTTGCCTGTTCTTCTCCTTTGGGAAACATTTTGTTTTGTAATGCGTTGTTCTGTGACAGCTGGTGGGGTAGTTAGCAACTAGCGATGGATTTGGGAGGAAAGTTTTGACGGTATAGACAGTAGCCATCAGGTGATTTTAGAGAAGAGATGAAGTATTTGCTCAAGTCTACTGACGAACTTTCATTCCTGCTCTTTCTGCATTCCTCTCAATCTGCTCTACAAACCATCAGCAGCAGTAGAGCCGCTTGAATTTACAACATTTAAAAAGAACATTAGGTCCATGGATTCTGCTCAAATACAAGAGCAGCTGAATTCACCAAAACAAGTTTGCAGAGAGCCTGAACTCTGAACAAGGTATTCACATGTACTGTGCCTGGACGGCAGAGAGACGGTAAACAATAGATGAGGGAATGAGGTGTAGTCAATTTGATGGGGTCAGGGGATGGAGAGAGGGATGCAGGTGGAATGGAGAGGAGCATGTCTCTTCTTTTCTCTTCCTCCTCATCCCCATCTCCTCAGAGCGCTCCTGACAGGAGGAGCTTGATTGGTAATGAGCCATGAAGTCGCTCGCTTAGCTGGGACCAACAGATTGCCACCACTTATCGTTTATGACGTGGCTATGCCTCCCCCTCCCACCTCTATCTCTCTATCATTCCTCCATCTCTCTCACGGTTTTTATGGGGTGTTTATGATTTATCCAGTGGTGCGAGGTCAGGGCCACAGAGAGCAGTGGAGTATTTTACTGCTCCTGATGTGTCAAATGCCCCACTTACTCTATTCCAGGCCAGCCTGCCCTGACATGCTGGGACTAACTAATCCACCTAGAGTGACCATGTTCACCCTGCTGCATGGATGCTACCCTCTCCTCCCACACTGTAGTAAATAGCCGGATATAACAGAACCCCGCCCCCAAAGTATGGCCGCTTCAGGTTAGATTGATTTTCAAGGCGATCATATAAAGTTTCTTTCCATTAGCGGATGTTGTTGGTAAATGCAGTGAATTGATTGGGAGACATAAAAGGTTGTGTCCGCAGCAAAGCTATGGGAGTCATATTGACTAACAGGCAACAAGCAGTGAAATGACCCTTTATGATGCAGCTTCAGGGCTGATTGTCTCCTGACTGTTAATTTATCCTTCTAACGAGCCACCGGAGGGCCTCTCAGGCAAATATTACTCCATGGCTACTGCACACTGCTGTCTTTGAGGCTCAGTGTGTACATTTGCATGCTATGTAGCCACTGGTTGACTGTGATGGACAATCTTGGAGAGAAGCCCAACTGTAGCTCCTCTAATCGCGCTTTCCCCGACCTTTTAATAAGATCCCCCTTGACCCACTGGGAATCTGGTGAGTGCAGCTCTCCATGACTATACTGCCCTCTTATAAGACCCAGCAAAGATCTGGTTTGCTGTTCGCTGCAGGTCCTGAGGTCAAGTGCAAGATGACCCATTGCTAAGAGCAAGTATGACTGCGCTTGCCTATATTTCCTATCATAGCTGTTTTTAACCTTGAGCTATAGAGGTGAGAAACACTCAAACACAGTGCAAGTATCTGTATAGGGCAGTCCTAGTTTGCCATTGTGATGGCTGTTAACCTTTAGAGAGGCGGAGAGCAACCAGGAGAGAGAGACACAGAAGGCAGATGACAGAAACAGAGAGACGGCTTTCAGTGTTTGAGCACCATCTAGCATATTGTAAGCCAGTATGTTCAATAGCATTATCATCTAATGGCCTTAGCTTCTACATAAATGCAACTCCTGTCAGTTTACTGAACGCAGCTGATTTGTCACAACCACTCAGAATAACAAAAAAGGTATTTACTTATTTTTACACTTACTTGCTTAGCACCACTACAAAGAGAAATATGAGTGTAATACTTGGGGTTTTGAGGTCAAATTAGTGGGGACAAAACCGTTGTATGTACATTTTGGTGTGAGGTATCTGTGTACTATATATGTAAGCATCTTTATTTTTCTTGTGAAAATGTTGATATTTATGACAATGTAAATATCAGATTGATGGAACCCAGTGTTGTGGAAGTAAAGAGGAAGGCTAAGCCCTAAAGTTTAAATGTCTCAGAGGGCATTCAGAATGTAATTTTTATTCTAATGAGAACCTTGGTGGTTTGGGTGTTGAAACACACTGAACTACCTGAGTTTGCCTCAAGCCTATGAGTCAATTAGGTAAAAAATGCTGTTTTTTGTTTGAGTTAGCATCTACATTTCCACATAATAAGCACAGTTTTTTTGCACAATTGGTTTCTCCTTCTCCTTGACAGACACCCTGCACAATGCAAAAAATACCCACAATAATTTATCAGGTCGATCGTAACCGCATAATGTGTGCGTGTGTGTGTGCGTGTGTGTGTGCCTGTGTGTGCGTGTGTGTGTGTGTGTGTGTGTGTGTGTGTGTGTGTGTGCGTTTGTTTTCGTGATGCTCTGGAGCTTCAGGACATTTCTCACTGCCATTCGGGCTGTAACCTGAGTAGCCACCCTTTGTCACCACAGAAAAACGGGCAAACTGAAGATATCATTGTGCATTTTGAAGGCACACTGACTCGCGCACACATACTGTACATATACGCAGGATGCCGAGAAACATTCGCCCACGCACAAACACCCCTCAGTCACTCTCATTATGCTCACTCCCACAGCCAGACTGTGCAGAAGACACCTTATACCTGACAACTTCTGACATGAGCCCACACAAATGCACTCGCATAACTGCACACAAACACACTAGAACACTACTTTCTCTTCTTCTTGCTCAGTGGCTCCGTCAGGACATATACAGTGTCCTGTTACTGTGCAAAGAGCCACATGGCATTGTGTCCTCTGCTCCACTGCTTTCTTTCCCATAAATAGTCCAACCTGATCCTGAATCAGTGACCATGTGTAACAGAGACAACTACAGTCACACACACACACACGCGCGCACACGCACACGCACACACACACACACACGCGCACAAACACACACACACACCTTTCACCCAGTGTCAGAAAAACTGGCTTTTTAGGAAACAGTTTGTCCGATCCACTTTTGTTCCACACGGAGGAATATAGCAGTCAAAAACATGCCACGGCACTGACCTGCTCCCCCTCCCGGATCCCTTTGAATGCTTTTAGAGAGCCACAACTTCCCACTCGTCTCCAAAATGTTGTGTTTGACTCAAACTTCAGCTTTCGCAACCACCTCCACACACACACTGCCACCACCCACCTCAGCAACCTTGTCAGACAAAAAGCTTTTAGAGGAATCCATGATCCTGGCCCGGGTCTAGCACAAGGTTAGGTCGTCTAAACACCCAATATTTTTTCTTTTTATCCAGAAAGATGTTGCTATTTCCTCGGCTCCAAACATTTGATGACTAATCAAAGCCTTAACATCTCCCATCTCACTTGCAAAAGAAGAGGGAAAAAAAATGAAAACTTCCCTCTGTACATAGTATAAATATATAAATATGTAGCAGAGAAAAAGATATTACTAATTTATGGTGTCACGTTTTGTGTATTTCTCAGTGACAGCAAGCATGAAGGACTTATTTTCTCCTATTACAGTTTCCCCTTCTCTGTTATTTTTGCAGTGCTTTATAATTTATGTTTTCTGAGTGCTTTATTCTTGACGGCTGCGCTGTGATTGCTGCCAAAACTGGCAAATGTGCTTCTTCTATACAGATGAACTGTACACACAAGAAAAACAGTCTTACCCCAGGATGTGCTTTTTATCGACTGCTTTGTGTAAACGTTTTTTTTTTCTTTTTGTATTTTTTTAATTTCCAATTTACTTTTGGGGGAAAAAAATGAATTACAACTGTTGTCACCATTTTGTCGTGTCTTTCTATATTTTTTTGTATTTGGTTGCTATTAAAGACTTCTTGATTTTTGAAATGCTTCAATGTTGCTGCGTGTGGTTTCTCCTTCTCTTCCCTCTGTCTCTTTAACACTCCAACACAGCTGGAATGACTGAGGAGCCAGATTGAATAGAATTGATTCTCACTGATTAAATTTATAGATTAATTGATCGGGATATGAAGTGGCCTCTCTGTCTCTTGTCATACATCCTTCATCACAGCTCCCGTATTTGTTTGTTTTTTTCACTCTTATTTCCTGGTCTGGCTGTGTCTAGTTTCAGTTTTGATAAATCGATGTGTGTCAACAGAGGTGTGATAACAGGCTTGTGGGAAAACTGAGCACAGGACTAGGAGAGGCCATTTTGTGGATTACAATGGTCCTGTAGTTAAGCTCCTCCTCCTCTCAGTCTCTCTGATTCCTATATGTGTCCCTGGTTGGCTGAAGTCAACTTGCTGCCTTGGTAACCAGTATGTAGGAGGCTGCTGTAGTCGTTGAAAGGGCACACTTTCCACCTGAGCATGTGGATTATGAAGAGTGGCGATAGAAAGTGCATATCGACTCTCTAATTTCAAGATGCATATACTGTATAATAATTGGTATTGTACTGAGAGGAGATCCTGTCAGAGAAGTAACACACACACGGGAAAAGGTAGAGTTGAGGAATGTGGTGCTGTAGCTTCAGTGGAGGGAGGCAGTTTGTGTTTTCAGTTGGGGAATGTGCATGCCATGCTGAAACTCAGTGAATGGCGCTCCTCTCAAAGGCTGCATTGTTTGAACTCTGACTAAACCAAACTGGTTTGGTCAAATTTTAACAGAAGGGCACATAGAGGGGTGTCCGTGTGTGTGTGTACAAGTTTATGTGTGAATGTCCTGGCATGGTGTGTTCATGCTTGCATCCACACCTGCCTTATTTGTTTTTCTGTTTGTTTTTTTTTTTGTTTTTTGTTTTTTTTACAAACAAATACCCTCACTGTTTTGCCATCAAACAATGAAATCAAGTTGTGTTGTTAACATCCCCCCATGACTGTGACAGTTGGTTTATGGCAGTTATGGCAGCTCATCCTCTGTGTTTGCCTGGTGCTTTGATGTGGCCATGTATCTGTGTGTCATCCTGGCTCCTTGTCACAGTTCATTTTTGTTTCAAGCTTCTTCTGTCAATGCACAGCTATTTACTGTGAGTCCAGCCCACCATCTGGCCTCTCTAATTGCTTTGGATTTGAGGCTGGCGAGATACAGAGCACTTACACACACACACACACACACACACACACACACACACACACACTCTTTCACACACAGGCATTCTCTCTGACTCCTATGGTTTGCTAGTTGGATGTAAAAAGATTCAAGCACAGCAGAAAGGCTTTTAAGCTGCAGTCTGTAATAAAAAGCCTGTGCAACAGTCAAATTTTGGTCTGCGTTTGTCACTGGGAAAAAAGTATGCACCTCATGTGAAAGCAGTGACCCTGTATTGCAGAACCTGGCCTATTTGAGCTCAGAGCAAATAACCTGGATCTGAAGCCAAAGTGACAGCAGCTATGCCAAGCACCACCGCTGTGTTCAACATTAGCTTACAGAGATGAGACATGGTGAGGTGGCCCTGGGCAATCCGGCGAGCTGGTAGTGGCCCTGTTTAGACAAGTTGTGTGTGCGTAGGCTTGTATTAGACAGGGAAAGAGCATGCAAGTGTGTTCTTTGGTCACGCAGCGTGCTAAAGAAGTATGCTCATGTTGCTCGTGTGTTTAGGCACCCGCTGAGTGCTTTGCTGGGCTGCAGAAAGCTTCCATATCCACAGGATGTTAGTGTGTGAAAGTGTTTATAAGCTGAAGTGTTATCAGATTGTTTGGTGTGTGTGTGTGTGTGTGTGTGTGTGTGTGTAGGCTTTCACACATGCATGTTTAGACATGGCTGTACGTTTAACTTCCAGCTCTGGAAGCCACAGTCACTGTGTTGATTAAACATGTGATGGTGTGTGTTGTGGATTAGCACACAGACCCACTTTGGGCTCTTTCTGCTTATAACTACTAACACAATGCTCCTCATTTAACCTCCCACCCTCCGGCTCCAGACCTAACTAATAAATCTCAGAGTGAGTGATGAATGGCCTGGACTGGTGACCTTGGCCTTCACAGGGATTAAAGCAAATGTCCGCCTCTGACCTCAATTATTAAAGTAGCTTCCTGCATATTTTCCTTGGCTTTACAGTGACTGGCTTTTCTTGCTCTTTCTTGTGGTGAATCATCAAATCTCTAGCTGGGTGAATCTAGTCATTGGAATTTGTGTCTTTTTAAGGGCTCGTCTTTTAAATGCCAGTGATATGTTTCTCATTATTTTTGGCTCTGTTGGAGTTGACTCTCTGCTCTCAGTATTGCACATACTCCTCCAGTCTTAGGACAGTGAGTCTGAACATTGAGAAGAAGGTAATTAAGAAAATAAATGACCGAGCTGAGGAATGTTCCTCTCTGGCCAAGTCAGTCATCTGACCCCAGCATGTGTTTCATTTGCTGGAGACGAGAGTGTAGAAGGCCTGACAGGACATCACAAGGAGAGATAACATGTGTCTGGTGATGTCTGTGGGTTGAGACAACTTTTTTTTTTTTTAGTTTTGTGTTAACTTGTCCAAATGCTTTGTTTCCCTCTGTACAGCACAACATTAATAGGTGCCGACAACCATCCAAGCACTTTTCCATATTCTTCTTGAGCACTTACAGCAAAGTACAGCTGAGTCAGATTTTTATTTATTTATTTATTTATTTATTTAATTATGTTTTTTATGTTTTATGTGCTGTACACCTCCTGACCAGAGGACCTCTTCTGTTGACTGCAAGCAGCAAATCCAGGTTATGGGAAGTGAATGCTGAAGTTCCTGATTGAAAAAGCAACCCTACTTCTCAATTGATTTATGAAAACAGTCATAAATATTGTTCTCCTTTTAGTCGCTTTTTGCTTGCCCCAAAATGTCTTAATCTGCATTCAGTCGTACTTAGCTCCACCCTCACTTCTGGTTCCAAAAATGAAAATATGATGACGGACGAAACTCAAGGCTTCAAAATGGCAGTCCACAAGCCAGTGGGTGAGGACATCCACTTCTTATTAACAGTTTGTCTTTCACTGAGGTGAAATTTCATGGCCATCCATCCAGCATTTGTTAACACCCTCAAATTAAACATTTCGTAGTTGTTCTACCAAGGAAACATGAACTGCATGTCACTGTCCTAACCATGGTGTAGTCTATAGAGCTAATACTTTAATACTTTCTGACTGTGGTTCTCCACACCCTCATTTATTGCTCTCACTGTTGATATCTCTCGGTTTCACACAGTTGTTATATTATAATTAACTTTAAATCAATATTTTTTTTAGCGTGTCCATGGTGTTCTTACTTTCACACTGTCTGAGCCAGTCTGTAACAAAATCAGGCTTGTTGACAATTTGGGAGCCAGTATGAGACCAATTTATTTTCTGACTATGGTTGTTTGTGAAAGTTAGTTGAGGTAGTTTCAGGTTATAGCACTGCTCGTGTTTCTGTTTTGTGGTGGATATTTTGTCTGCTCTAATCTGCAGTCTTCTCTTAGTTAAGTTACGACAGCATGAGGTAATCATCCTCTATTTGCTCTGGGAACAGACTTTACTTTATTACTTGAGATGCAGATGAAAATAATAGCTCTTCCCCACCTTAATATCTACCACAAGTTCGGTGTCAAAGAATGACAAGCTTGTTTGATTGACAAGACCAATTTCATCATAAATGTCCCAAGGACCTTCCTGTCAAAATAATGAACACATTTCTTTAAACGAGAGGACGCTTAAAAGTTCCAGACCGGCTAATATATTCCTTCGATCGAACAGAGTGTTGTTATCATGTTGAGCAAGGTGAAAGCAAAGTACAAAGGAAGTTACATTTGCACATAATCACAGGAAATTGGAAATTGTATCATTCCTCTTCCTCAAGCGGTAAACGATAACATCCGATCTTCTGGTTTCTGGTCACACACACTCTCACACACACACTCATATAAATACACACCCAGGCAGACAGACAGGGAAAGTGGATGCTCCTGTTTCCCCTGGAGGCCTCTGGTCGTTAACTCCTCCCGTCCCGTGCTGACGGGGCTTGAGGTAACTGGCTAGTTTCAGTGCATTGTTGGGCGGATGAGGCACGTCTCCCCTGGGTAGCACATGCTCGGCCCAACTGCTGAGAGGGCAGAGAAGGGCAGGGAGAGAGTGAGAGAGGTAGTGTGGAGGGAGGGCAAACAGGGCGTGATGGTGTGAGGAGAGTGAAAGGAGCCGGAGGTGAGATCTCAGGCCTTGTGTATGTGCAAAATCTACAGAGAGCCAGACAGCATTTATATTTAACAGTGGCTACTGCAAGATTGAACAAAAAGTGGAAAGGAGAAGAAAGCAGAGGAGCAGCCTGGGAGGACGGCAAGAGTGAAAAGGGCAGAAATCTGAACAGAAAAAGGGAGGAGATGCCTGATTAAAGACAGAGTGTTCGACGGCCGAGGGAAGGGAGGAGGACAATGTGACTGAGTTGTTGCAGCTGTGTTGATTTAGCTTCTCACATCAGATTGTGTAAGGGAGAGAGAGGGAGATGGGAAAGAAGCTTTTGAACGCCGCTGACCTCGACACACCTGCACAAACGCCCACCATCGCCAGATGCAAGTTGCAGCGCAAGCGTGTGCGCTTTTGCCAGTTAAATAAACACCCAAAAGGTCTTTGTGCTGTGACTTACCTGGAACAAATCCTGTTCTAGAAAATCGAAAATAAAGAACATTATGTGACTGCATGATGGCCACCAGGGATGTAGCTCTGAGCCAAGTGTGCACGTGTTTTTGGGTGTGTATGTGCATGACTCTGTGTGTATGAATAAAAGAAATTTATATCAGGGAAAGAATGGTTTGTTGCTGCTCCTAAGAATAGATTCTGTGACGGAAATGATTTTGATGCTGTATGCAAGCCCTCTGTGCGTGTGTGCGTTTGTCTCATTTTGTGCGTATTTGCCCGGAGTGCTTTGCAGATCAAACGCACTTGCTGTTTAATTCACCGTCTCAACAGGCAGCCCGTACAAAGTATGTGCACGCTCCAGCATGTGCACGTCTGGATAACCTCTGTTATAAACATACAGAATGAGAGACGAATATGGAGATTAAAAAATGCAGTAAGTCTGCAAATATTTGGTCTCAGAGACTGAGACAAAGTCTACTGGGGACTGCGAAGTCCAAAGTAAATCGTGGATGATTTTGTTCACGTTCATCTGTGCCTGTAACTGCTGTGCAGCTGTTTGCCTGTCTGATGGTACGTAATGTGTGTGTGTGTGTGTGTGTGTGTGTGTGTGTGTGTGTGTGTGTGTGTGTGTTTTCCCTCAGTGGAAGTTTATCACAAAATGTTTTCTGAGTGCTGCTGAAATGTCATGTTTGTGTTGCTCCATGTTTTTTTTTTCCTCTGTAAGATCTGCATAAAGTCTGGTAATTGCATCAGAGTTCTACTGTATCATGACCCATGCTATTTTGATTAAATCAGTCTTTGTAGTTATGACCATGGTGTATATATTTAGGGTGAAAACTGCTGGAATCGCTGTCATAGTATTCGGAAAAAATGTTTTCTGAAGTCTGTCGCCATATGAATAATGAAGACAAAATTACATAGAAATGGAACGAACTCCCCGCTGCTGTCTTTTCATATTATATTTCTTATGCAGCACCATATCATAAAAAAAACAGTTAAGAGTAATTTCCATAAAATCAAAACAATAAAAAACAGCAAAAATGTGCAACAGACATCCATCCACATATAACTACGTAAAATACTTACAAACACACTGCACAGATAATGGGTGTTCTTTTAAGAAAAGAGGGAGATCTTATGTTTGGAATTTTTTTTATATTATGTGCCATATGACAGTATATTACATTTATATTACATTATACCATAATTTGTATATTGTGTTTACTGCACACATAAATAATATAATGTAGTGCATTTATTATTTATACATATACACACACCATTAACCTTCCACTGAACATTGCTAAAGGATAATATTGAATCATGAAGCAGCTCCATATACGTTTGTAGATTTCCCGCTACGTCCAGCTGTGTGTGGTGAAGTGATGGATTCGACTGGACTGTGAGCCTTCCTCAGCAGTCCAAAGTGACGTTATCTGCTCCATCCGGTTCCCCTGTACGGTTCAAGTGTCCTCTGCTCTCTTTGTTTGACAGTAAATAGCAGCCACAGTGAGGAGAGGACTGTCAGGACTTCACAAAATTGCATGAATGTGTGTCTTTTGTCTGCACATGTGCATGTCTCAGCTCCTCCTTTATGCCCACAAACAGCCTCCCCATTCATCTGTCATCTAATCTAGACATCTCTTTTCCTGTAATCACTTCTACTGCCCCCTCCCTCTCCGTCGATCCTTTCCTCTTATCATCTGTCGGGACTAAACGTTGCAGCGTTGTCAATCTGTTAAAGACTGTCTGTGTGTATATTTGTCCATCCATTGCTGTCCAAACCAGTCCCGGGGTGTAAAATCCTTTCTAATCATTCCACATCCTCGTTTCTCATCTCCGATGGCTTGCTGTTGAACCCAGGGGCATCATTTTAAAAAAGGGAATGACATTATTGATTCAACTAATTAATCATTGCTCCAAGCAAGTATGCACGAAATCAAACTGCTGAAAGCTGTTAAGTCAGACTGTGTCATCTCAGACGCTGTTCTTTACTTGAGTCTTTGTTGTGTTTACATGTGTTTGTGCTGGACTGTGACCTCAGTGCTGGCGGTCTTCTGTGTCTTTTCCTCCGCTTAAGGGTCTTCAACGATTTTCCACCACGTCACTTGTCACTCACCGCCCACCACGAGGCACGACGAGTAACAGCCCTGTTTCGCAGATGAAGTGTGCACTTCAGTTTATAATGGGAGAGTTTAGAAAGCAGCTCATCATTGCCATTCGAAGCACAGCCACGCTGCACCATCCCCTGTCCGTTTAACTGTCAGCTTAGGGCAGCGATAGAATAAAATAGTCTGGCACAGACAAAAGGTCTTATCTTGGTGGAGGAAATTAAATGTTATTGAAATTTGGTGTTTGGCATCACGGGGGCTCTACGTGAAATGTTTCTAAACATGAGTCATTTATCGCTCTCACAAACGTGGATGTGATCTTTGTCACCTTGACAGTAATAACTGGTTCAGCCCAGCCACAGACTTGCAATCCGACCAGCCTGCCTTCAACAGGGGCAGTGAGCGGAAACATCGATGCAGAATTATGCTCTGTTCACTTTGTGTAATAGCTGGAACTTCTTTGTTGGGCGCCAACAGCAGGGTATAAACTGCAAAAATAGATGCCGCCGAGCACTCAGTGTGCGTGAATGCAGGTCTCACATTTTGATTAATTCATGTTCCAGTACATTTCAGTTTTCCTAAGTCATTACCCTCCCAAACGAGCGCCGTTCCTGGGTGATTCAGACAAACAAACCTCTTATAGACGAGTGTGTGCTCTGGCTGCTGGGATGCTATCGTCTTGTGTTTGTGCGCTGGTTTACATGCTCTCTCTGGGAGTCTGTGTGTCATCATATGGCTCCCAGTTATTTATCTGCGTATTACATACACTGTCCAGGTACAGCTCGCAGGTCGTTTATCCTCTGTAGGTCCCTGCCGTACTGATATATGGAGCTGTTACATTTCTATATCACAACACTCTGCCTTCAGAGCAAACACACTTGCACGCTGAAGTGTCTAGGCCCAGGTTTGTCATGAAGTTAAAGGGCAAGTGTATGTGTTGGTTTTAGCTTTTCCTTGTCATTTATCGTATTTTAAGGCCCTTTACACCGCTGTCCTCCTCTTAGTACCACTTTTGCTCAAGTGCTTCAGGCTTTTCTGTCACCCAATTGCTATTCATTAGTGTGGATAGATGGGAGCGGTAGAACAAGAGGCAGTGTGAGCTGAAATGTGGCTTCTTCCCAATTTGTATACCGTCTTTTACTGTGATATTTTCATAACCTGCAGATGTTTTTTTATTCATTATGTGGTTTAGTGAGAAAATTGCATGTCTTTTATAATTTCCCAAAGCCCAAGGTAATTTTTTTTTGTTCCGACTAGCAGTACAAAACTATGTTTACTATCGGATAAGTAAAAGAAATCGTCTCCATTTTACGACCTAAACCTCAGAATCAGGAAGTGTGAGCGTTTTTATTTGAAAAACCGAGTCATCAAATAGATGCTGATTGTTCTTCTGCCAGTCAACCAAATATTTTGCCGAAGAGGATATGAATGCAGTGTTTTTCATTTTCATGTAGATTCAGATTTACAGATACTTGTTTGTCACAATCAGTTGAGGCCTGTGTGTGTGTGTGTGTGTGTGTGTGTGTGTGTGTGTCCTCCTCTTAGTGAGTAGGCAGCGTATTACTTGTCTTGGTGCAATGAGCCAGACCGTGTATTAGGCAGGTTGAGCTTCAGGCTGAATTTTGTAACACTTGACCTGTTTCACTGAGTCATTTGTGTGGATGGAGGGATAGATAGATACAGAGAGAGAGAGCAGCTGGGGGAGCCGCAGGGAGAAAAAAATGAGATGACAGTGCCTTCATATTTCTTCTATCTTACTTCCTTTTCTCTCACCCATCCCTCCATCCCTGTCCTTCACTCAGCAGCCTCTCAGACGGGCCTGGCCTCGCTTCTCATTACTCACCCCTTCAACCTAAAAGGTCATACACACAAACTAAGTGCTTTATAATGCAAGAATATCAAACTTATTTATGTAACTGTTCTGTAACTGCTGTGTGTGTGTGTGTGTGTGTGTGTGTGTGTGTGTGTGTGTGTACTTGATGGCAGCTCTCCACAGATATTAATAGTATAGTTTTTCAACTGTGGAGCGCAGCTGGTGGTCTCCTGCCTTGAACAGTTTGAGCCATATAGTATATCTGCATCAGAATATATATATATATATATATATATATATATATATATATATATATTGCCTCATGGGGAAGTCTCGGACCTGCATGCTCTATGTTCTTCTCTATGGAGAAGAACATATGTTTTCATTCATGTTCATGATTTGAACTTTTAATACTTTGTCTTGAAAAACAGCAATCAAACATGGTTCAAATGTGAGCTCTGAAAGTCCACACAGATATCAGAGTGAATTTTCATCATGTAGAATTACATCATGTTTTGATTCAATTTAGAGCTGGAGGATGATAATATACAATACATGATGCTGTCAGAGTCAGATTAGCTTTTAAACCCTCAAAGGGAAAATAAAAAGGTCAGGCTGTATGTTAAGGTTTAAATAATGTGTTGGGTTTTAATGTTTCTCCTCTCTTGAAAATGTGTCTCTGTAGGCGGGGGAGTAAAGAGAAATTCACTTGCCTCACTCCCTTCTCCTTCAGTTCTCCTTTCATTGCCCTCCTTGTCCCCCCGATCTCCCTTGTCGCCTACACTGCCACTCCTGCCACAGCTGCGTACAGTACAGTCGTAGCCTTTCGGTTCTGGTGTGACGGCTGGTGTGGCGACTTCTGGCCACCGGCACGTCCTCTGGTGATTCAAGGGTTTGCGCCGTCAGTCGAAACAGAGCCTGGTGTTTGGTGACATTTAGCATTTACCACAAAATTTATGCATCAGTGTTGACATTCAGCCTTATGCATAAAATTCATGATGTATGTGGCACTTCCTGTAGGCGCTGCAGCAGGGACAGAGGCAAGGAGTGTGTCACAGCTGAGGCACGGAGACACACACACACACACACACTTAGATCGTATATATAATAGAAAAATAAATGTCCACATGCGTCCTCTTGAACCTAGATCATCAAGCTTTATGAATACATTTGAAAGTCATGTTTCATGTTGCTTTCCATTCTTGTGTTTTCATTATGAATTCAACACTGGTCCACATACACATGTCCACATGCATCTCTCCCCGCGGTACTTCACTTTATTCATCCTTCGTAGATTAATTCTGGGACGACACTTTTTATGATCCCCAATTTATGTCAGCAGTCGGGCAGGCCTCCCCTGTCTGCCACTGCGCCGCCTCTTATCTCCTCCACCTCATGTCTCTGTCTCCCTCTACATGTGCGCTCGGTGAAACAATGGTACTTTCTAGTAACGAGCGATGAGTTTGTCAGCTTTTAAAAGGAGAGGGAGACAAATGGGGGGAGGGAAAGAGAGGATGTGAAGATAATAGGTTTCTGTGGTGATTAACATTCCAGACTGGCGCGTCAAAGACGGTGTGACTGTCCTATTGTGTCTTTCCTGACAGCTAAATGAACGGAGGTCTCGGAACCCGTTTCGTCTGTGGCACAGAGGGTAATAAACATACCCTGTCTAATCTACATCTCGGGTGCTGGGGTGTCTCTGTGAGTCCGAACGTCTCCACATCTAACGCAGTTTGAACTGAGAGTGACACAGTTGTCCCTTTTCTTTTTGAGAGAATAGACCCACAGTTTGCACAGGGCAGCCGGCATGACGCTGAGCGGGTTCTTATCCTATCGGTCAGTGAGTCAGCCGGCTAGCTGACTAACCGGTCATTCAGTCTGTCAGGTAAGGCCACCAGGTTTCTGCTGCACTGCTGTGACACACATGTCACCTGGAGCAAGTGGGGACCAGGCTGCATCGGTTTGTGTGTTTGTCTGGAGCAGGAAATGGTGTTCAGCGCGCCACTGTTCTATTATACCGAGGATGACATCATTCCTGTTGAGTGAACGCTGTTGACATATAGGATTTGGTGAAGTGCCGTTAAGGGTTGTGCACTCAGGTGGAGCTTGCACCTGACGTTTCTTTTAATAACTCAATAGGCAGTGAAAAAGCAAGTAGTTCATAAATTATTATGAAACATTGTGCATACAGCTTCTGTATAGCGTCCTCTATTTTTGGAAAATAGAAAACACCCACTTTCTACAGTGACGCATGCTTCAGTAAAACTGTTATTGAAAACAACTAGAGCTTAGCTCATTTCAATTGCATGTTTAAAAGTAGTTTAAATGTAACCCATTGTAACTCTCATTAGTCTACATTTATTCATAGAAAATATAGACTTTGTTCTTATTAATACAATAAATACTCAGCATCTATTGTTTAAATATGTCTCTGTTGTATTCACAGTTCTCAAATTTGACAAGAGTTTTTTATACGTCGTAGCACAGGTGACCCCTTGTGGAAATCAAACCATTAAACTTGACATTAGTGTGTGCCATTTTTGAACTAAAATACAAATTCAGCCTCAGGCTTTATCATCAATATTCCCTGCACTTTTCCTACTGGATATAGGCCACAAATCTGTCTAATCAGGCAGTCTGTCTGGAGGTTGCTTATGGATTCAGTGCTAAGATCAGTTGATTCTCCCCCAGTCCATGACTTTGATCCTGATGTCTCATCCGCCCTCAGATCAATCTCATCCGACTGTTCCCTGCTGCTCCACCAGGCCCTGCATGTACCCAGCACACAGTCAGGTGTGCTTTGAAAGCTGAGCAGAGCAGACTTTTTCTTTTTTTTTTTAGCTAACTTAAGCTAGGGATTAAAGATACATTTACTGCCCATCTAGGTGTATGTGTAATAGTATCTATTTTTGACTTCAGAGAGAAACGCTAGGTTCTCCCTCGGAAAGGCATGAAAAACCCCCTTGCATCACCGCTGGCTTCCACACTCTCCTTTAACACAGGTGCTTTTGTAATCCACACACTGTCACAAGACACTTTGAGCACCCGCTGTGTATTTTCTCTATTTATGAGCATTTCCCTGTGTTGTTTGCACACGATATGTGTGTGTGTACATGCATGTGACTTAGCTGTGTGTGTGTGTGTGTGTGTGTGCATGCATGTGCGTGCTCCCCCTCCTCTGGCATGCCTAACTGGCTCTGACACATCTGTGGCTTTTCCAGGCGAATCAGGGCCGGTGCCAAACTGCCAAGAAATCAATGCAACAGACTCTGCTCTCCTCCTTTTCCCTCATTTTCCTCCCCCTCCCTCTTCCTCAGCATGCCCTCTCTCCTCTTCTGTCTGTCGCTTCTCTCTCCTTTTTTTTCTCCCTCTGTCTTGCTCAGAGCCCTTATTAAAAATGGAGTGAGTGTGTGTTGCATATTTAAAATGGTCATGGATGGATTTAAACGGCTGATGGTATTTAGTGTCTCCTCAGGGAGCTGCTATGAGCCCTTAAGCTGACTCCTCCGACTGGAGCCTGACTGACTGTTGAGCACACACTAAACCTCTAATAATGACTTGTGTACACAGAGTGAGTCCAGCGCATGCAGACGCACACAAATAGGAGGGAATGCACATGTGCACACACTTCTCATTATAGCGCACTCTGCTTAGTTGTGTCGAGGACGCTGGTCACATCTGTTAAGCATGGAATGGATGCATATTGTGTGTGTGCGTGTGTGTGCAGGCATCGGTCAATAACTCATTAGTTTGCCTGCTTTAATGTAGCAGTGTGTAAATGTTTTTAACTGTATTTGAAGATACTCTCATGGGTTCACAGGCGTGTGTGTGTGTGTGTGTGTGTGTGTGTGTGTGTGTGTGTGTGCGTGCATGTGTGCGTGCGTGTGTGCGTGCGTGCGTGTGTGTGTGTGCGTGCGTGCGTGCGTGCGTGCGTGTGCGTGTAGTCAGGGTAGATTTTACACTGAGCCCCTTCAGGTTGAGCAGCAAGTGTTTCTGCCATGTTGTCTTTCATGCTGGCTTGGATTTGGGCTCCAATCTGCTCCTAAGTGTCCTTCACTGAAACACTATTGATTGGCCCACACACCCTGAACACAAATACTGCTTCTGCAAAACACACACAAACACACTTGAGATAAACAGACGGGAGGTGGAGTGAGGTGATGGAGGAGTTTGGTATTATGTGAATATCCACATGAATGTTGCGTAAAAGAGCATTTCCAATAAACTGACCTGCAACTGTTTATTGGTTTGGGACAATGAAATAAGTGGCAATGCCTTCGGTTCATTCAAAACACAGCAGAGGATGAGAATGTGGATTTGTTCATTATTGATGCTGAGAATGTTGTTATTTTAATGGTGGCCACTTGATGTGATGTCATTTGATGCATGTACAGCTGTGATGTGAGGCTTGAAGCACGTCCATTAATGTGAATATTTGTGTCTGTGCACATGCCTTTAAAAGTCATTTTGGATACTGATGTCTGCTCCTACAACACACATTTGTAAGTGTGTTTGTGCACTGGCCAGTTGCATTTACAGTGTGACGCCTTGTTGACAGAGTGGTAAAACCGACATAAAAATGATAAACTTTGATAAACGTTTCTGGGTACGTATTGTGCGTGCATGTGTCAGAAATACAGGTTGCATCCTTTTAACCAATGCATAAATCACCAGCACCAAGCAGCCAAATCAACCTCATTTAAACACTGATGAAACCATTCATTATTTGTAGATAAATTGAACTCTGAATGCTTTCTTTCCCACCTTCTCATCTCCATTGTTACCGTCCACACGCTCCCAGTGGCAATGCATAACTGAATGGCAATGGAGAAGACGTCTTTCTTAATGAGGGTTTGAATTGGAGTGCGGCGAGAGCGTCGTTCTCGAGCGTCTCGACAGCCTGCATTGTTGTGGTCCCTCTCCGGGGGCATGGGATGAAGAGGAAAGTGACTGAATGTGGAGAGCATGCAGGGCCATTATGGCTCTGTGTCATTAATCAGTAGCTGATGAGAGGCAGTTTGAGGGAGAGATGGGGCCTATTACTGCTACGGCACTCTCAGGACTTTGTGCGAGGCTGCCTACTTTGCGGTCAGTGATAACGCAGGTACAAATGCAGTAAACAACACTGGAAAGGAAATCATTATCCCAACAACAACCAACCCAAAAAAACGCAACAAATTCTGTCTGAGGATCATTAGTTTTATGTTATCAAGCTGAAGGTGTGGGACATTTTAACTTTTTTTTCCCCACACATACTTCTTCTCTTCGATTTCTTTCCCTCCTACACATCTACTTCTCCACCCGCCAGCTGGAATCTTCCACTCTCTCAGTTCTTTCCTATATGTTCGATGCTCTCTTCCCTCCTTCGCCATCTCCGTCTCGTCCCTTGCACGTGGTTTCCTTTCGGCAGTCTGTGTGAGGAACTTGGTAGGAGGGCGACATGAAGCACATCCTCATGGTAGTCAGTGAGAGTTGAGAGGAGTGAACGAAGTAACACTTTGAGAGGAAGAAGGAGGAAAAGAACAGGAGCTGTTATGTTGTTTCCCCACTCATTATATTCGACATTTCTGCACAGCACACTGCTGAATGGATTGCAGTACATGAAGGCTGTTAGGGTGTAGTATCCCGGCTGTAGAGGAGAGATCTAAGAGGATAGCGGTGGTTGAGGATGTATGTGTGGCTGAGTGTGGGGTAATGAGGTGAGAGTCCCTTCTAGCCAGAGGTTAACAGTGGTTAGGAGGGCAGGTAAACATACCAGCTGCTCCTGAGTGCCTGGCCTCAAGGCCGCAGTGACACTGGCAGAGGAGGAGAGCGTGATTGTGGTGGTGGGGGGCAGAAAAAGCAGGGCGCGAAGATGGATGGGAAGCCTAAAGGGATTGTGAGGTAAAATATGACTGGATATTCTCAGATTGCATCATCTACTGTGAATTACAGTATTTCCCCTGGGTGGCCAGGTTAGCTGGTAGTTACCTCATCTTGTATTATAATCTGTAATGTTATCTAAGAGATTACTCTAATAACCTGATTACTTTCAGGTTTGCCTGCAAACACATTTCTTGCGTTTTACACTTGTGTTCGAAATGTGGGACGCCCACTGCTTTTTAAGAAAGCCTTTTTACTTTCTCACTTCCACTTTTACAGGAGCAGTTTGACATTTTGGGAAATATGCTTATTCGCTTTCTTGCCAAGACTCTGAAGAGGAGATCAAACAGATTTCAAGTACACTAAGTATGGAGCTATGGAACTATAATGCTAAGATGTGAATAGCTTATCTCATCTCAGAGAGAACCAGAGGGAAAACAGCAAGTCTTGCTCTCTCCAACCTTGAAAAAATCCACGAGGCTCAAAATTTTAACATTATATCTTATTTGTTCAATCAGTCCAAAAGCACAAATGTAAAAACGAGAGTTTGTGGTTTTACTGGAGTTACCTGGCCAGGTACAGTGGTGTTCAAGAGTGACCAGATGCTGCATAGAGTTGCTGGGGGGACAAAAATAGAGACAAATTAGGAAATAGCCACAGTAGTCCTTTTATTTTTGTACAGTTTATACAAATGAGATTGTCCAACTTAATTGGTGAACTTTTTACTGTCAGACAGAGCCTGGACAGCTGTGTCCCAGTCTTTATGCTAAGCTAAGCTAATTGTAACTCTGCCCAAACACCATACTTTAGTGGCATCAGTCTTTTCAACCAAGTGTATTTAAGTATATCCTTACGTTTTGTTTTTTTTTTACAAAATTTTGTTGCATGATTGTAGTTATTCATTTTGCATATCATGATAGGGGCTACTTTACTATTAAAGTAGTATTATTGTTGATGCTTCCAACAGTATCTTCCAGCCTTGACCAATTAAAAACAGCATTTTTTTGTGTCAGTAAATCAGAAAATATGATTTAAAAGAAAAGTTGTGTTAATTGAGACTTGACTCTTTGAGTGTCAGCCATTTTATAAAGCCGATGTGCCAGCCATGTGCCAGCCTTTTTCATATTTCAAGGCCCACAGAATGACGGGCGTCCGTCATCCGTGAATACCATGGTCAATACCCACCAGATGAGCCTGCTGCGGCTCCACCGGACAGCTGAAATCGCAAGAATGAGATCTCGTGAATTAATGTATAATCGCACGACCAGTGTCCACTGAGTAGAAGGAAACTGATTATATGATCCGCCGTGAACATGGATTATTTTATTTTGAAAATAAATAAATCTGCTCTGTACTGAATTCATGTGCCGTGTTCCAACGTCTGACAAAAACAGAAGCTCTGTCAATTTGTTTTATCAGGCGTTGGCACGTCGACGGCGTTCCGCATTCAGTGGAAATTAGGGGATATGCTCAGACTACATCTCCCAGAAGCCTCAACGTTACTCCCAGGCTGCGGAAAACCACGATCGACGACTCGCTGCCGAAACACCACGTATGAAGTATTATTAAGCATCAGACTTTAAATGATGTTGAAATACGTCAATGGCACTCAAAGAGTTGAGTACAGCCATAAAAGAAACAACAACATGGAGCATTTTACTATCACCACTTTAATTTTGAAACACTGGTGTAATTAATCATAATAAGCTCGATGTGTTTGGTATTTAAAAGTGATAAAATGGGTTTGGACATTTAATCTGTTCCCATGCTTGTGATGACAGGCTGACCTAAGCTTTTTGAGCACTTGTTGCTATCCTGTTTAGTGTCTGCTTGCTGTTTCTAGCTCTACCCACTACTGTTAGCTCCCACCCGTCTCTGTGTGACAGACAGAGCAGGAAAACCAGAGTGCTGCTTGTAGTACAACTGATCATTCACCTCCGGAGTGGACAGCTACATTTGGCTAATGCAGCCTCTGCCTGTGGCCGACCACCCTCGTGCCACTGTAAATATTGACAGGCAGACAGCAAGAGGCGAACGGCGACCTTGTCAGAGAGAAGGAGATGGAGGGGAGGGGATGATTGAGGCATGGAGAGGGGGAAGAGCTGGAGATGAAGAGAGAGAGGGAGAGTGAGTTCCTGCCTTCTCCCAAGGCAACTGAGTGTGCTTTGATGCACTGTGGCAGGGAACACACTGTCTCCCCAGAGAGGGCTACACACACACACACACACACACAGCTTTTTAAAATGTCAAAATGCACATGCATGCTCACAGTGTGTATGCCCAGACGCAGTGTCAATGACATGAAAGTAATCCTCAGATAGTTGAAATGCATGAGGTTGATCTCAGGAATCACAGTAGATTAAAAATGACCAGCATCACTGATCTGCCCAAACCAAAAACCCTGGCAACAGCATCTCTCTCTCTCTCTCTCTCTCTCTCTCTCTCTCTCTCTCACACACACACACACACACACACACTCACTCACACACACACAAGATTCAGTCAGTTTCCTTCTTCAGATTGGTGGAGTGAGTCGGTCCACTCGGAGCCGTTCAGCTGGTCATGTTTTCTGAATGGGCGCAATCACTTTGATGTGATTTGTTTTGTGCTGAAATGAACCGTAATTGCATCATGAGAGCGGCTGAATAGTAAATGACAGTGATGGTGACAGTGATTGTGGTAGTGGGTGTAACAGGTCTTCGACTGCCATAAAATTAATGTCAGAGGTAGCTGCAGTGCTCAACTCTGTAGCACTAGTAGCATTGATTGTGGATAATTTAAGTGTGTGTGTGGTGTGTGATCAGGCCTGCAGCTCATGTATGTACCCTGACCAGCAGTGCAGCTACAAGCTATTTTTTTTTCTTTTGTTGTTTTTCTGCCTCACTCTCTCCCTGTCATCTTCTCACTCCATTCTGTGCAGCTATCTGTATGGTTGATTCTTGAGTTAGTTTATTACTAGAGACATTCGGCAGGTGTACGCAAAGCTCAGCCTTAGAGAGTGGGTCAATAAATGGATAGGGTGTGTGTGTTTTACCAACCTCGCAATCTAAAGACTAGGATTCCTCTTTTCTCTTAGTGAGCAATGAGATTACATGTACTGTTCTTTATCTTAATCTCTTTCGGAGGCCATCAATTCATTCGGTCCTAATCTCATCTCCAGGCACTCTGCTGTGACCGTGGTAGCCTTTGCGTTTTTTTTTTTTTCTATCTCAGGCAGTACTGTAGCTCGCAGAGTTCAAAAGGCTGGAATTTCAGCTGTAACCGGTTTGTCTTGTCATGCTCAGACTTTGCTGAAAGTTACCATTGTATGATATCTTAAAAAACAGCAAAGAAAAACTATGTTAAAAGGGAATACCAAAGTGTTTGCTCCTTCAGAGACGTTAATGTGAAGTGATCAAACACTGTCGGTTTATATAATTAAATAGTAATCGTGGGGGAGGAAAACCTACATGTGAGGCAATTCCTCCACATGGCCAATAAGACTCTGGCCCGTCGAGCCAACAGGACGCTTTGGGCTTTGGATAGTTTTGGTCTGTCTCTCAAAAGTCAATCCACCCCATTAGGAATGAATCTGATCATCGACCACAGAAGGATTGCTTTTCCACTGACCAGAGGTTTGCTAATCTCTTAAACCAAGACCAGCCACATATAATATATATATCTCAACCTTACATCCTCAGAGATGATTATATGCTTGTTTTTCTGCTTTGTTTTAGTGTCTTAGAAACTTGTGTAGGTGTGCTGTGTCTGTGCGCTCATGAGCGCACAGATTTGTGGAAGAGGTCAGGGAGGGTAATAAAAACAGGCTTATCTCTTCTCGTTAGGCAGAGGAGATAAGAGATGCAGAGGGAGACGCTGCAGATTTGTGCTGTCGCATTACCAGGCCAAACAAGCGAATCCCAAATTACACCAGTGATGGAGCGGGATGACAGGAAACAGGGATGATGGGAGTGAGGGAGGGATGGACTGAGGGAGGTGGTGATAAATGCAGCAAAAGCCCAACCTGTGTAGAGATGCTGAGGATAGGCCAGCATGTTAACCTTAATCCCTTCAGAGAGAGGCGTAAACACACGGGAAGAGAGAACAAGGGATTGAGTGGAAAAGAGAGGGATGTGAGATCTTTGTCTTCCCGCTGTCTCCTTCATCTCCTCAGTGTGTGATGTTGCAGGCAGCAGCCGGGAAAATCCCTGTGTACTTAACTGAAGCCAGCGTCTTAATCACAGCCTCCATCTCTCTTGGCTCTTCCTGCTCCCTTGCGCTCTTTTGATTCCTCTCTTCTCACCTCCTCTCTCCTCAGTGTCACTCACCCCAACTCCACCGTTTGGACCCCATCATCTTAACTTGACTCATCTCCCAGTGAATCCTCTGCCGCCGAGCACTCTCTCCTATTTTCAGCTCTCCTGTCAGTGACTCATAAGTTTTTAGAGGTGTGCAGATCTGTCTCTTGATTTTTTTTAATCCCCTCTGTAAAAGTATTTTGAGACAGAAATGAAGAGAAGAAAGTTAAACTGGAAAACTTTGCCGAGCTGCGGCCGGTCGTCAGCCATGCATCCTAAAGCTCCAGAGATGCTGGTGGTATTTTCAATATGCTGAAGTGGGTCTACGGTAATTTCAGACAGTTTCACCCAACCTTCCAGGCTCATCTCCTCTTCCTCTCCCTCTTCCTCCACTCCACCCTCCCCCTCCTGTGCCCCATGGGAGACTGGTGTTTTATGGTTGACTGGACTGGCTGGGCAGGCAAGAGTGAGCGATGGAGGGCTCACACATATGAAAGGATGGATTTGAATCTGACTGATTGGTTACCGCATTGATCGGCTGACAGAAACAGAGCTGACCTTTTAACTGAATTTGAGCTGTGGACAATAAAGACAGAAACAATTGGTAGATACAGAACAATGCTCTGCAATGGATTTTGTGTTGTTTAGTGTGTCTTTGCCTCTGTCTGTTGTTAAAATATGTATGTAGATATGTCTTTGTGTATGCATGTGGTGGTTGTCTGGAAAGGGAAGGCAGCAGGGCAAAGGGCACACTGCAGACTGGTGTGTTTGTGTAAATATGTCACACAGACAGAGTGATGAGGATACAGCAGAGGATGCCAGCTGCTTCTTAATACAATGCCCTGTGAGCATTTGTGTAATTTTGTGTTGAATGTACTCTGTCTCTGGTTGTATGTCCTTGGCAAAGAGCTGCTACAGGCCCAACAGACGTATAGGACACACACACACACACACACACACACACACACACACACACACACTCTCTTTCTCCCTCTCTGTCTGGGATGTTTCATAAGCACAAGACATGGCTGGTGTCCAAGGCCAACACAGAGGGCAAGCTCTCAAGTCAAGTCATTCACACACGAGCGCTGCACCTCAATCGTGAAAAGTGGCCTCTTTTCCCACAGCTCTGTCTTCTCTATCAGAGGTTATCAAAGAGGAAGGACTAGCTTTCTACCTGAAACCTGCTGAGTGAAAATGACTGTGGTTGGATAATGACGCCTGTGAGATAAGGCAAGAAGGAGGGAAAGGGGTGGGGGTGTGGGGGTCTACTATGGAGTTTAAAAAAAAAAAAAAAAACAGAGCCAAAATGGAGGAGGGGGCGGTGTGATGATAAACAGACACAGCACTGGAATGAGGAAGCAGTAACACAAAATCACTAGAAAGACCAGGCAGGTAGAGATGGAGTGAATGTGACCCTGTAGCGATTCAGGACTTTGCTTTTACAGCTCCACAGCACCACCATGTGGCAGGTGATTTAACCTGCAGATATTTGAGTTTAGATGTGATGTGTTCAATGGCAAAGCACATAGAGCCTCAGTGAAATACTTCACATCTCTGTTGCTTGAGACTCTGTGAAGAAACACTGGTCTTTCATTCCACTGTGTCTTTTTCTGTGCAAATCATCCCTACATGGCCATGAAATTATTTAATGGAAAACACTCCATTGAACCATTGTCGTTTGAAAATGCCACAGTGAAATGTTCTCCTTCACGACAGCCTTGTAAAAAATAATCACCACATATTCAGTGTTGTTCATTTAAAAGTCCATATCCTTTGTTCATTTATAACCCAAAGCCTGTGTTTTATGGGTGAGCTAAAATAAAAGTGTGTTTTACAAGCCTGTGATTTGACACTTTTAAGATTCAGACCTTTGCATGAATAATTAGTTTCCATTTCCTGCAGCCGAGCCTGAATGTCCTGTCTGACAAAATAGCTGCTTGTCCTAATCTATTTATTACAGAATCAGTCATCAATATTTTTTTGCAGTAAATCTTATGTTCCAGTTAATATTATAATTTGGAGGTTACTGTTGATTATTAGAACCGACTGAGAATTGCATCACTTTAAACAGATGCAACGTTTTCAGAAGAGAAATATGTAGCTCATATCATATTGAGCCACTCACAGTACGGCTAAAATTATCTCAATCACCTATTCTTTTATGAAAACTCCATTTCACAACAGAGCAAACTTCACCAAATCTATTTAATACATTTTATGCAGTTTTCATGCAAATATACTAGTTGTATGCTATATTATTTGCAGTGTATTAAAATAGGCACAAAATCCTATTTAGTATTTTATGAGATTTAACACATTTTGTGAACTGATAAGTTTATACAGAGCATGTCTTAATAACAAAGTTACAGCAGTTGTTAAAGTCCTGCAAAGGTACTTAGAGCAAAAGTATTCATATTTGATTTAAAAATTGAGAATAACACATGTATGAGTGCCGTGGCAGTTTTGGTTCCTCCAGAAGCAAAAAGCTGCTTTAGATGCAATGAGGGCACCACATGATGGAAAGAAAAACTTATTAGTACGTCATAGAATAAATCCAAACAATGCAATTAACTCAGTTCACCCCATCAAAAGAAGATTTCTGTTTGCTGTATGCAGGAAACCCTTTTGTTTCACCGTTAGAGAGTCGGGGAGCTTTCTTTGTGTTAGTCATTGTGGCTTAAGGTGCACATTGTGCTTTTGATATTGAAGGTTGATTTCTTTTTAAATGTCATGTCTTTCATGTTGTCATTCGTGTGTTTTCACTCTGCAGAATTAATTTTTAAAGAGGCCATTGTCGTGGTTCACAGAGAGCTCCGAATACAATAATAAAAAGCATAAAGTAGAGTGGAAACCAAAGCTAGATAAAGATAATGTGCTGTGCTGTAAAATAAAAGAGGAGTTGTTTATTGGGACATTTTGGTATGTGTGAAAGAATGGAAAATAATTTTAGGACATGTTCAAAGTAGTCTATTGTTAGAGGAGGATTGTAATTACTGGACGACCAACATCAGTCATGACCCTTCCAATTACTAGGACCAGGGTTTGTTCTCATCAAATGAGCTTCAGATCCTCGCTGCCCTTTAACACCTCCTCATTAGCATAATCCTCTGGGATTTCAGGGGTGATAATGAGCTGGGCTGCACCTTCAGTAAACACACAGTGTGTGTGCGTGTGTTTGTGTGTGCGTGTGTGTTCGTTCATGTTCAGTGTGGTCATGGTTCATTAGTGGAACCACTGCATGATTCCTCTGGTTCATCTTAATCACCCATGTGACTCAGTGCTCTAATCAAAACCCTTTCTGTACTTCAGCACAGTGTGGCCACACACACACACGCACACACACACGCACACACGCACACACGCACGCACGCACACACACACACACACACACCTCATTGCTGAGTGTCTTTTTCATAAGGCCACCCTTAGTCATGGGCCTGATAGTGTGGAGTAACTACTTATCTTACATGCATTCTCACACCATGTGACTTCTCATTAATTTTAGTTTGTTAAATTAGTGGTTCTGAACCTGGGGGTCATGGAATAATTAACCAAGTAGGAAATATGACGAAACATATTTTTTTTCACTGACTTTTCTTTAATTTGAGTAGTGAGGTTTCTTCTTAACACATCTCCTCCCAAGCTCTCGTTAGTAATAATTCGAGAAGATTGATATCTGTTTATCGGATGTGAGCCAAGATCTCACCAAGAGTACAAGAAGCTACTGATCCCAGCCAAGAAAAGATTCGGGACATAAACCCTCTTTGTTTTTGTCCAAATTAAATGGACAAATTAATTAATAATTGGATGTTTCTCTACTTCCAGTCTTTATGTTAAGCTAAGCTAATAGGCTGCTGGCTGCAGCTTAATATTTAACGGACATGATATCGGTGATATCAGTGAAGGAAAGCAGATATTTGAATGGCATACAATGAGCAACAAGAGAGTGCCCTACATATTCCACTTGTCCAGCATGTTACTTGAGCTCCTTAATTTTCTTATCTTGTTTTCTTTTTTTCCAGGCACTCGTCTTCCAGTGAAGGGTGCTACTACCGGGAGCATCATAGGAGCCATCATTGGTGTCATCATAGTCTTGGCCATCATTGGAACAGCCATAGCAATGTATCGCAAACACCGTAACAATAAACTCAACGGAGAGTGAGTATCTGTGTGACTGAATCAGTGTGGATGATTACAGTCCCCTTCACTTCACTTCGCTGTTGTTCTTTATATCATGTCTGTTTGTTTTATGTTATTTGAAAATTGTTCCATTTGTTGAAATGCCACACTGTATGTCACCACATATTTGTGACTCACCAGACAGCGCTATACATTTGCGTTTCAGTGGTCCACCCAAGTACAAGCCCCCTCCCCCGAAGAAGACCAGCTCAGCCAGCAGAGTGAGTCACCATCAACAAAAGCCTGTCAGGACAGCAGTATCACTAACCAAACAACTGTAGCAGCTTGTTCTTCACACAGCAAAGTTAACAGATGCGATTTTATCACCTCAGCAACCGAATGTCCCTTTGGCCGAGGACAGACCCCTGCAGGACCAATACTACTCCACCCAGAATGCTGAGCCAGTCACGGTAAGGGAGCATGTTGGTTAAAAATGCAGACGTGATGCTGTAATTTTGTGAATTTATGGGTAAATTAAGATGTGTGTCTTTTTTTATTATTGTTTTACCCATTCAACGTCCATCCATTTTCTACCACTTATCCTCTCATAGGGGCGCTAGAACATATCCCAGCTGTCTTATGGTGAAAGGCGGGGTACACCCTGGACAAGTCTCCAGTTCATTCACTCACATTCACACCTACAGGCAATTTAAATTAGCCAGTTAATCTAATCTCCCCATATTTTTGGATGGTGGGAGAAAGCCAGAGTACCCAGAGAGAGCCCACATAGACACAGGGAGAACATGCAAACTCCACACAGAAAGGCCCCATGTCGGGAATCGAACCCAGTACCTTCTTGCTGTGAGGTGACACTGCTAACCATTGCACCACCGTGCCACCCTCAACATCCCATCCTCTAGAATGAAAATAGGAGCACTGTGGATGAGCTGCAGCCTCATTGTCTCAAAGAAGAGTATCTCAGATCAGCCTGATGCTTCAGCTGAATGACCATTTAGTGAATCAGAGGTCTGGAAAAAGGCAGGAAACAGGCAATCTCAGCCTCCACTAACTGGAGTGTGATAAAACACTGGGTAATGGTGCATGTGTCTCCACATGACTCCAGCAGCGTTAGAAATATGTGATTAGCTCTTCGAGACAATAATATTTATTCCATTTTGACAGAATGTGAGTGATTTGGTGTACTTCTAGGTTTGTTTTTCACTCATCAAGCCAAAAAGGGACATTAAGCAATTAGTTTGGTATCAGTAGGCCTATTTGAATAGTCAGTCAGAAGTAGATGCATGTTTACCTTGAAGAAGGAAAACACCAGATGCTTTTGAAACATATGTTAATGGGTTGAGACTTAATTTGTCTGTTATTAAAGCGAGTAGATCCCCACTATTTATTACTGATTAACTCAGAAAAATCATCTTACATGAAGGATAATGTGTACTGTTTCCATGTTGCTGGCAGGACCTGGATGCTTACCATGATGGTGATGATGATGGTGAAGATCAGAGGGAGCATTATTACTCTGCTGCCCCATCTGGCTGGGATGATCCCGGAAACAACGAGGTGCCGCCTCCTTACATGCGCACAGACAGCGACCCTCAGGACTATCATCAGGGCGCCAATGTCAACCGTGGGGAAAGTTTTGTGTCGTCCGCCATGTTTGTGTGAGGCGTCACAGAAGAGGTGTGTTTGTGTAAATAATGAATGTGAATGCAAAATGTGAGGACTTCTGAATGTGAATTTTATGCCTAGCTATGAATGTAGTCTTCACTACAATGAGTTCTCTTTTGCCATTTTGTTTAAGAATATTTATCTGTGGTCAGGTTAACAGTACCATGAAATAACTGGGATCAGTTATGTAGAGAATTTGACAATTTTTAAACCGTCATGAGCTTGAGTCATCCTAAGACAAAATGTTTCTAATGAACCATATGCACAACTCTACCATACAGCGAGGATATATTGAGACTGTTAGTGTTAAACTGTAGGTAAATCAAAGACAATGTAGTTTTAAAATATATATATGCTGTGTCTAAAGTTGAAATGGCAAAAACATAACCTTGTGATATTGAATTTGGAGGGATATCGTGTTATAGTTGCTCACGTGGCTTGGTTCGCAGAAACAGTGTGCAGGTATTACATGTTGCCTCTAGTCCTGTCTGTGTGCTGTTGCTGGTTTACAAACCCAGCTGGCATGAAGTGCAACAGACGCCCTGTGGAGAAGCTATTAGCTGCAGTTAATCAGGCAACGTCGAGACGAGACCCACGGACCGTGATGACATCAGGGTGTAAATTGCAGTGAGGGGGGAGGTTCAACTGCGGCAGCTATAATATATTTGTTTAATGTTCGATTTGAATAGTTTTTTTTAATGTTCTTGAATTTGACCTTTGACTTCCTTGTAAAAATTCTGTGACACTCAGCTCACCTCAGGTTTTTAGAGCGAGTTACTGATGGAGCGTGATCAGTCTTCTTGCTGTAAAGTTTGAGTGTTTTTTGTTGTTTTTTTTAATCATTATTTCTTACTTGCATCAAATCTTCCTTAAAGCCGTAGTAAACATTTCTCAGTTGTTCAAACAATGAGTTGCAACAGTGCTATATATTTTGGAGATGTATGTTACTTGAAAATGTTTGTGCATTTTTTAAAATTTTGTTTTGTCTAACGGTATGCTCAGATGGATTAGGGTAAATCTGGATTATGTCCATGGAATCTGTTTCAATTCATCACTCCACTGGGGGATTAAATAGTTGTTTATGCAGCTCAAACAGGTTTTGACACAGAGCCGGCTACTGTACTGATATGTCTCTTCATCATAAGGGTCAAGTCCTCTAACATGAACCCAAAGGTGTCTCTATGTGTTGGTGTCGTGCCAACCAGTTTATTTTATCAAATTACAAGAATCTTTATCGATTTTGTCTTTTTACTTAATAGTGTTGATTTTACTGTGATTTTCTCTTTACGAATCATATTTTAAAGTCATCTCATTGATTCAATAAACATTTAAATTGTGATCTTTGTTAAATCAATTAAGAACAGAAACTCATTCATGTATTTCCTTGCAGCTGCAGATGTTTCAACTCCATTGTAATGTCACATGTTCACCATGTGGTAGCAGTATGGACTGAAAGTATAGGAGGGTTTAACACACCAGAGTCACTTCCATCACTCGCACACACTAACATCTAATACAGCATATTTAGGGAGACAGGAGTGCTTTAGTTATGAGTGAGTACTGTCACTTCACTTTATATATCGGTGAATTGTAAAGCACAATTTAAACACTAAACGGCTCAGTCAGGCTGCAGCTGCAGTACTGACACATGTCCATGTGAGGGCTCTTAACTTCAAGGCTGAAACTGAAATGCTTTAGCACACCTGATACAGAGGCAGGCGCTTGCTCTCTGCTTCCTCCCCTCATGTCTGACTCATCTGTTTCTATCTTAAGCTACATTTCCTCCAATCCCGTACTCACAGTCTATGAAGAAGTCTACTGGCACGAGAACAGGACCATTTTTAGATCAGCGTGATTCATTTCCAGCATTGAGACTGCGCCAAAGGAGCCAAAATATGCTGCCTTGTAGATGTGGAGCATGAGGATGACACACACCACCTTCCTGCACCACTGATTCACATGTTTAAACCACTTGCGTCCTGTGGCTTGTCCATATTAACTGAGTGCAGCAGGGTCCTGAATGAGCCGGGCCTGTTGCAGAGACGCCTGTCGTACTGTAGATGAAGGTGAGGCCTGTCCAGCAGCCCTCCATGACTCTGCAGTCTGCTCCCTGCCTGTATTCTGATCACACAGGTAAATGGGGATTCTCAGAAGGACTGAATGTGTAAAGGCGTTTCCTGCTGACGTGATGTATTTCGCAGAAGAAGGCCATTAAAGATGTCACACCAAGGTCAGCCCACTGTGCAGAAGCTCCTTTTCTCTAACTTTTGGTAATACTGACTTTCACTCTCACAGTTAAACGTGGCTTCTGTAAACACGGTTATTTAATTATGTATTTTTCTCATTTCAGTTGAGCTGCAGTACCCCATGCTGACTTGCTAGCATACATTAAGGAGCCTTCTATATAAACATCTGGATCAATAGATATGATCTGTGCATCGAGCAGGAGTAGTAACTCTCTCTAATGGCTCTGTGTGTATTGATCGAAGGAGTGTTACAGTGGTGTGGTGTGACTCGCCCAGGCTCAGCCGTAAAGATGGATGAAGAGGAGACATTGAGATTCAGTAAGTTAGTTTAAAGCATGACGAGGAAATAGAGCTGAATTTAACAGAATGGAACAAATTGTTGAAAGGGAAAATGTTCTCACGCTTTGCCATGTTACTTTTCTGTAAACTAGCAGTGATCTGGGTAGCTGCATCAGGGGATTAGCATACTTTGTGAATTGGCAGCCAGGTAATGAGTGAGGGAGAAGGCAGAGAATAAACCTCTCATGCCTTCAATGCTGCTAAGCTGGTTAAAAATAGAGGCAGAAGGGAGGGATTTAGAGAATCACAGTGGACAGAAAAGATGGGGGGATGGAGGAAACGGCTGATTTGGCTCCCAGTAAAGTAGGTAAGGAGGGATTTACCAAGTGACCTTCACTGTCGGTACAGCAAATATGTGGCATCATGTATCCACGGTGATCCTCAGTGCTCTTTGAGCCACCAGACCTGAGGGACAAACCTGCCCGGGCTCATCATGTGTATGACCATGATGAGCATGTTTGGTTGCATGCTGCTGGCTTGGATGGTGAGTAGTAGTACATTAAAAATGCAGGCCTGTTTTAGCCTGATGAGGCTGAGGAAACCTTGAATGACCTTGAATGTCTTTGTTTTAAGAGTTGGAAAGAAACAAAGATTGAACAAATGTGAGAATTAGTAATATTCTATAGAAGAGAATAAAGATCATTTTAATGTCGACAGCCCATGAGATCCAAGATTTGCTGTTTTCCTTTCCACACCTTCCTCTGTTGTCCTCAGCTTCATTTCCCTTCTCTTTTATTTATTTATTTTTTTTTCTACACTGCCGTCATCTCACACCAGGCCAGAAGGACAAACTGTGTGAGAGGAGAGCAAGAGGGCGAGGGAGGCATGAGCACTGGCACCATGGTGAGTGACACAGTCGAGACACCCTCACAAGTGGGAAGGCATGGAGAGGGAGAGGGAGAGAGAGAGGCTTTGGGGATTAAAGAGGAGATGAAGGTGGAGGGCAGACAAGGCCAGTGGACAGCTGGCTGAGGCCTGGCTCAGCTCAGATTGGTTCATATTTGTATGTCACTTGTTTCCCAATGTTCTCACTTTGAAAACTTACACATTGGGGGGTCATTGAAATTGATAAATTGCTACACTATGAAAGCAGAGCTTGATGAAAAATTAAAAGCTTTCTCAGTGTGAACAATGGCAGGATTGTAATGATGTTACAGTAATTGTTGAGTATTTTTCTTTGCAGCTATGCAACAGTCACACCTAATGTTCAGACAAAACACAAATAGTGTCATCCAGCTGACACATAATGCTCCTACAGTGGTTCAGTATTACTCTGACATACAGTGAATGTAGCTGCATTTCTCTATAGTGAAGTAACAATACAATACAATTTTATAATTAAAATTAAAAAATATCTGTGTCTCGGAAAAGGTAATGACTATGTTTACAAGATGATTTCTGTTATGGAAGAATAATTGTCATAGTAGGTTATGAATTAGGGTCATTGTCAACACTTATTTTACAAGACTATTCATTTTTGGCTGTGGCACAAATAAGAGCAGGCTAATCTAAGGTGAGGCAGTTAAAGGGGGCTACTCAATGAGTATTTATTGTTTATGAATGAACAAGAGGAAGAATGTGTCATTTCACACTTTAATATATTTGTCTCTGTTAAAAAATGATTAAAATAATGAAGTAATAATAGTTTTGAATGTTTAAATAACTGTAAATATCAAAGATCATTAACACCTTTAATCCAGGTGTCAGAGATGAGCGATGAATATCATATTTTGCAAATAGGTGCCACAAAACAAGTGAAGCACAGTGTTGCCTTATTGTGAACTCTGAGTGCAGCCATGTGTTTGTTTGTGTGACATTTGCAGCTTGTTTCCTCGGGGCAGTCATGATGCCACTTGGTTTTAAAGTGATGTTTACTTTTTAAAGCTATAAACTCAAGTTGAATTATTCTTCTGTATGTGCTGGGGGACTTCTTATTTTCTCATTTAAAGGGACGGGGCGTCCAGCGTGTCCTTAAAATGTCTTGTGTGGTGAGCTCACATCTAACCTGCAAATAACGTTCTCTGCAGTGATAGCTGCTTGCTCAGTTATCATTGGCAGAGGGCTGTTGAAGTGTGTGACAAGCCTAGGACTGGTGGCTGTAACATTACACACTCCTCTGCTGATCTGTAATGTCCCTTCTCTATCATGATACCCACAGTTTTTCCTACAATCTCTTTTCATTTTCTTTTTATTTTATGCTTTTTTTAATAGAGGCAATTGTCATTTTCAATGAGCCCAGCAACACGAGAGTCTTCGTAATCCAGTCACGTTTTGCTGAGTCTCAGCTCTTGTCCATTCACACAGGGGAGGGTCTTCTCTCTCCACCAATCACAGCCATTATTCCTGCACTGCAGATGCATGCAGAAGGATGGTGCACACAGATGTGGATGTTGTTCTATGTTGTTAAGCATCTGCTGCACCTGGAGAGAAAGAGGCAGAGAGACAAGACAGGGACAAGACAGTCATCAAGTATAGTCATTTACGACATATGAACATGTTGCAGCAGTAGAAATATGCTTCAGTCAGCATGATGACGAAGCAAGTGATGGGCTCGTGAAACTACTCTTTAGGTTTTCATATATGACTGATGGTAATTTATCCTCCTGTGATGATGATGATGGATGCAAACTGGAGCCATGAAATACAATAATGGGCACCACATTGTGGTGAGGCACCCTTTATAAAAGTTGTAACTAATGGTTTTATAAATGGTAAATAAATAGTTTATTAATATGTGGGCTTGAAGGTCCATTTTTGACCCTAACACATCAATATTTCAAACTCAAGGCTCACTAATTTCTTCCACAGAGCTTTCTGCTTTGAAATTTGGCATGAATTTTGTCCATGGAGGTTCATTGATGTTTCTTGAATGTGTTGTGCTTGTTGTTCATGTATGTCCAGCATGCAAACAACGGTAATGGGGTTTTTAGGGTCCAGGGACATACGACAGGAACAGCTTCAGCTCTCTTTGGCATAAATTCTCCACGTTTGTGGATCTCTGCTGGACAGGTGAACGCCATTCTTTCAAAAGATATCCTGTTGGTGTTTTGATGATGAGGGGTAAAGAGATCACTCGATCTAAAAATAGTAGGATTTTTTTAAATTTCTTATTTATGTAACCATTGTGTGAAACCATCTGCATTCAATATATTTCTGCACTTGTTTATTCATTCTACAATTTGTCGGCCACACATAGCAAGATAAACAAATAATCAAGAGAAAAGCCACTTGAATTACGACCAAAAATCGGCTTGTTTACTACACATATCGTGGCTAAATAAGGGCCATTCATTCAAACACAATGAACACAAAATGTTTAGTCAGGATTAGAGCTGCTCCTGTGCTAAGACAGACAGACTTTCCAATCAGGTAACTCTCTGCTTAGATATGTGTTTGTGACTGAGAGAGGAAATGAGTAAAACCAGCCAGTCAAGGCCAACACACCACCACAGAGGCAGATTTTTCATTTTCCCAGTGATGACAACATTTGAACAAGCGAGTGCCTCTTGGGTACAAATCCAAACTCCCTCCCCTTCATCAGCCCTCGTTTCATTCAATCCAAAATCACATTTCTGGGCACACGTGCAGCTTACTCCATCTCATACTCAACCACACTCTGACACAGATGCACCAATGGCTGCCAGGGAAACACTTGAATAACAGCCTGTTTTCACAGCGTGATGAATGAGCCGGCCGATCATTCAGTCTGGGTAAACAAGCCTTGATTAAATAGCACTACTTGTTAGCATGTGCAAGCTAATATGGTGTGAATCATGACTTATTTGTGATTTAGAGCTACTCAAGTTAATGAGGTGTGTGTTTATGTGTGTTATCCTGCCAGGGTGTGTCCAGATGTTCATTTCAATTTGATCAAGCCTGCAGCCGCACCCACAGCTCTCCATAATCCTCAGCGAAACATCAAGGTTTGAAATTATCAATGAAAAATCTACAGGCCCAGTCAGCAAGGATGCAAAACATGTCTGTCCTAATTATTTTCATGTCTGGTCTTTCGTCCTGTTGTCAAGCTGATTGCGTTTAACCTCTTTAATATTAGTCATACACTGCCGGTAGGTCAACAGTTTGTAAAATAGTAGATGTTAATCCTAATTGACCTCTACCAGTGCCAGCGTCCTCATGCTGGATGATGTGGCTAATACATCAGCATTAGTCTAACAGCTGGATTGTGTGTTATCTGGCTGAACTGCACTCAGTATGGGCTGCATGCTTGGATCTATTCTTGAAAATATGATGTTTCTAATATTTTACCATAAAAAAAAGTCATTATGAAAATCCAAGCCACTTACTAGATTGTTTCCTGGACATTTTAACATCTGGTCTTCATTAGTGGATGGAGTTCGTTCACTTCTCACGGAGATGCCGTCAGTTGTTGGTTGTTTGTTTTGTTTTGTCAACATTTTTGGGCTGGAATTAATGGCCATCATGTTTGAAATTTGATTTGCTGACTTTTGAAATTCTGACAAAAAAATAATAATATAAAAATAAGTAATTGGAAATACTATATAGAAATGCAATCATTTCATTTAGCCTTTAAAAATATCTCAGATAATTGTGACTTGTTTTCCCAAAGTACAAGGTTACATGCAACCAAAAGCCCAAAGATGTTCAGTGTTTAAGTACAATGAAATAAAAACAAAAGATAGTAAGTCCTTGAGAAGCTTTAACTGGGAAATAATAATAATGATAATAATAATAATAATGATAATAATTATTATTATTATCATTATTATTATTACTAGTAGTAGTAGTAATTTCAAATATTTAAATTTAAATTGTTGCTGATTAATTCTGTCAAATTGCAGCACTATTTCTGATGAATCCAAAACACATTTAAAGAAGACAGCAGGTTATTTTCAGCAGGTTTGCTTCTAAGAGCGTCTGCTTATAGTTTATTCACACCGTCCTCTGTCTGTCTCTCACCTTGCTTTTCTGAGGATGTGAATAACCTGTGATTTACTGCAACAACATGTCTGCAGCAGTTTATATGGAAATGTGACAATCCCCCAGGCTTTGCCAAGGCTAAGGTGCTGCTTCAATGTGTGTGTGTGTGTGTGTGTGTGTGTGTGTGTGTGTGTGTGTGTGTGTGTGTGTGTGTGCAGTTGTTGTGAGCTTTATGTTCCCCCATAACCTTGAGAGCCTTCCTTCCTCTAAGCATCATGGGACGGCTCAGAGGACAGGGAATTAGCCAATCAGGCGTTAGTGTGACCTCAGTCACATTACTCATCTGTTCACTCATGCTGCACACACACACACACACAGGCTCAAGATGTTCGATGTGAAAATGCATATGTAAGACGCAAATATCTAGGGCAGTAAAAAGTCGAGTGTAACCAACGTGTTAGGGCTAAAATTAGACTCACCATTGAGTCCGCTCACTAGAGAGGAGAGGAGAGGAGAGGGAGCATGAGGTTCTGTAGGATGATCTGTAGAGGACACCGGATGGGGTGAAGAGAGAAGGACTTGTGCTTTGTGTTATATTTCTGCCCAGTTAGTAATAACAAAAATAATAATCATCTCAGCTAATTTTAACTAAAAAAGTAAATGTCAAAGAGCTACAGTGAAGAGTGAAGTAAATGAATACACAACATGGATACAAGGGCATATTTCCTCTAATACAGAGCTCAATCAAGGAGGTCATCACTGGAAAATCAACCCACTCTCCTAGTGGTGACATGTTTGCAAAAGCAATCTGTAGTTCATAAAGCTGGTAAAGGTAGTGGAGGGAAACGATGGTGTAACCACTCTCTCATTATTATCCCAGCAGCAGGAATCCAGAAGCGTAGTACACTGCAGTCATCCAGCCTTGAGGAGATAAATGGACCAGCTTCTCTGCATCAGGAAAGGATTCACTGCGAGTTTGTAGTTTGTTCTTCAGATGATAGGAGAAGGTTGTACATAAACATTTCACTTCCTCCCTCTCCTCTCCCTATTTTTCCCTTGCAGCTGGACTCATTGTGAATTTAATTTTGGCCCCTTACCCTGAACTGTTGCTATATTTCCTACTTGTCTCTGACACAAGTCCCAGTGCTCTGGGGGGTTATTCCAGGTAGGAGGTTCAACAAACTGAGTTTGATCCTGAGTTAACTTACCCTGTGGTGGGAAACTCTGAGTATCTGGTTCCAGACCAGCTGATATGAGTTCAATCAACTCTATGTAGGTTGACCTAAGTGTGAACCTCAGAGTTTTACTTCTTCTGGAACTGAAAACCCAGAGATTCCCTCATTTCAGGGTTAACATACTCACTTAACCTGCTTTCTGAAATACCCCCCAGACATCTAGTGTGGACGTGAGTGCGCAGCAGGTGTTACAGATGAATAATGTGACGACCAGTGAAATGAGGGGGATGGGAGGGAGTAGGACTGGTAGTTGCCAGGGCGACCTGCTCCAATCTCCAGGGTCTCTTGACAGTGGTGACCCTGGCAGCTAGTGTTCCCTTTATTATTCAATACTACACCTACTGTAGCTGCTAAATAGTGAATGCTTCAGTCACGATCTATGTCATACAGTACCTGTCATACACATCTCACAGACCATCAGCTTAGATTTGGGCTCTAACCTGTAACAGTCCGAGTGAGCGCGCACAGCAGTGGCCAGTGGAGAGCCAATTATCCATTCTCTTATCCACACACTCTCCTACTGAGGGAACAATGTCTGCGAGAGTCTACGGTAACGAGCACACAGCAGCCTCTTTCTGTCAGAACAGAGCTCAGGATAAGGGCACAAAGACACAACCAGCGGACAAGCCTGGGGTACAGAAGACATAGAGACACACACAAAACTAGTCATGCACACACAGCTGACATACACACAGAAGACAAATGAACTTCTAAAATTAGCGAGCAGAATAGCAGCATACATTTCTTTTTCTGCACTCCACACTGTGTGCGTGCGCATGTGTGTGTGTGCGTGCGTGCGTGGAGGCGGGGGTGGGGGGCTCTACCCTGACCCATGTCTGAGGTGACTGGGTGCAGCCATAATGAAAACATTGCTGAGGTTGCCTAGCTAGCATAGTGTTGGGCTAGCACTCCATCACACTGACTCATTGGGCACAGCGGCACCCAGTCTCTCACACACACACACACACACACACACGCCTATTCCTGCAGCTAGAGAAGACATACTGACGTACATGGTGCATGCACAAATATGCTAACGCACACAGATGCTTACATATATAAGAAACTCTTTGTTTCTTGATCTTTCACTTACATATACAAAGGCAAACACACACACAGCAACATGCACACACATTCTCACTCTATCATCTTCAAACAGAATTGGGCCACACACACCCCAGCACATCTGTGCCTGCTGCTGACATCACATACAGTACAGAGGAGGCCTCTGCAAGCGAACACATCATTAGGCTATTGTTGGGATTATCTAGTTTATAATCTAAATATATAATCAATATTTCAATTTCAATTATTGATTATGCTTAACTTCTCTCATGTCAAAAGGTGTCAAGTGGTATCAGTCTTTTCATCTAACTCCCAGCAAGACAGTCAATACAACAAAATAAATCATTCTCTCCCCACAACTTCCACCACAATTCCTTGTGCCCTCATTGTTACCACTTCTGAATCTGTCTCCTTTCTTATTCTTCTCTTTCATCCCTTTTAGAGAGATTCTTATACAATGTGAGAGTGTGGCACGCTGTCAATTTTATCTGGACAGGGTGACGTCTGTTTGTCACAGTGGGAGAGAGAAAGAGACAGAGCGGTGCAGAACTATGCAGCTGAACTTTTAATCCTCTTAGCATCCAAAACTATCTCTTTGTCATTCATCTGTCTGCATGTCACTATTATTTATTGTGTAATCTGTTTCATGATGTAGTAAATGTACCATGTGGTAGAGAGGAATACATTTTAAGTATTTCTAATCGCTCTCTGCTTCCACCAGCTTCCCTGCTCTCTCTTTACCAACCCCCCTTTAAGCGTCCTTTATCTGCCCCTTATGTGTGCTCTTCTCTCTCTACCCTCTCTCCATCTCTCAGCCCCCCTGCAAGGTCGTTCCCAAGGACGGCCTGCTCCCAGCATCCCCTGCTTCATTGGCTGATGGGTATTAAAGGGCCAGTTCCCCCGCAGAGCACATGGCTCCTCTCCAGCTCTGGCACCACACACTCATCATTCCTGTCACTCCTGAGGCTGCTTGAGAGCCAGCAGCTCTCGTGTACATGCAGCAGTGGATCCAAATACAGCTGATACAAGATGCTGACAAAATATCTGTAAAACTCACATTCATAGACTATCCTGGCTCATAAATCAGCTCACTGTACCCTGTACGACAGGTCACTTATCAGAGTGACAAAAGACGCTTGCTTGCAAAGTTGGCAACACACATAGACTATGAAAAAAACACTTGACCCATGCATACAGACAGCCAGCACCGCCTGAACCAAGCAAACCTTTTCCTTTACGATAAGTGAGCGTGACACACTACGAGATCAGCAGACCTGAAAAACACAAAGCACACAGCTTCAAAGCAGCGTGGGCAGATGGACAGTCAGCAAAATGGCCTCTGCAGTTAACACATTTTGTAAAATGTGCTCTCTAGAATGGAAAAGGGATTTAAGGGTGATTGATAAAATATAACAAGTGTATTCTGAAAAAAAATCTTACAAATGGACTGCACTACTTAATAGGTTTTACAGAGTCCATCAGCCTCTATTTTAGGTGAAAATCTCCTAATCTGCTGAATAATCGCAGCACTCAAAAGCCATTTTCCCTCATCCAAGAGACCTGGTTTATGAAGCAATTTAACATCTGGGCATTAGATACAAATCATGTGCTTTGGTAAGTATTTCAAGAACTGAATATTTTTATATGAGAACAACTTGGTCACCCATCAAATGGCTCCTGGAAATGAACCACTGATGGATAAATTCAACCTTGAGCTTTAGCTTGTTTGGACTATTTGTTTTGATTGCCGACAGCTAGTTAGCTTAGCTTAGCTCATAGAATAGAAACAGGTGGAAACAACTAGCCTTGCTCTGTGCAGAAGTAACTTAAGTAACTCTTTACTTAACACCTCCTATAATGTGTTAATCAGGAAATTTAACAGTGCTGGAAGGCAGACTTTTACCTTTGGAGAGCCTGGTCTCAGGTATGTTAAGTGGAAACATATGGCAGAGAATTAGAATTAGAAAACCCTGAGGATTTCCTCACATGCCCATTTCCTGTCATATACTTTCTTTCTTTATAAAATCACCTGTCAAAATTTAATTGTGAAAATAAACGAAATTATCTGCTCACAAGTTATCAGTGCTTTTATGTTAACTTTATTTAATAATTTTTCAAGACAGACCTGAGAAAAGGAAATAAACACAATCGGTATACCAAAAAGTGACACAAATATAACCTGAGACCATCACGATGACAAAGAACTAGTAAACACTACTGCAAGGATCATTACAAACATCAGGTAACATAGCTTTGAAATTAACAAGAGGAATTTAATGCAAATAAACAAACAGGATTTTACTGATGTAGTAAAGATGAGGTAACACAGTATCTCCATAATCAAGCACAGACATGAAGTCAAATGTTAAAGGGGAAGTGCCGTTTTTTTACAAATTGGACCTTATTTCCTGGATAAAATACTGCCATTCACTCACCCATTTCACGATATGATGATAACATTGGATTTGATGATATCCATTTAACAGGAGTGAATGGGGCACAGAAAGGCAGCCAGTAAATGACAGAAACTTGACTCTCAAATAACAGACCTTTGATAAGATGGACTACACTATTACTATTCTCATTTGAGTCCAAAGTTGTCCCTTGATAAATTTCAATAAACACTGAAAAAAGTAAAAAGACTCTACTTCCTGTGTATCATAGGACCCCTAAGGACACAGCTGTTTTTTTGTGCAATGGTATGGAATTGTTTGTTTACTGTTTGTTTGTTTACAGATTACTGTTTTGTTAAGTGGATGTATGTGTTTTTTTCTGGTGGCAAAATAATTTTCCCTTGGGGATTAATAAAGTTTTCTATCTATCTATCTATCTAGTGCCCACCTATGTGTCCTTTATAGTGCCTGAACTACAATACTAATTTGTGATGCTTTGTTTTAGTTCAGGCACTGTGAAGGCCACATAGGTGGGCACTAGGAGTCCTTAGTAAACTATGATACATAGGAAGTAGAGTCTGTTTACAGATTATATTTTCTGAAGTTATGGACAACTCCTGACTCAAATGAGAATAGTAAGAGTGTCTTAAGTAAAGTATAAGTGAATCTTATTAAATGTCTGTTATTTGAGAAATGGTCAAGTTTGTGTCATTTACTGGCTGCATTTCAGTGCCCCCTTCACTCATGTTAAATGGATATCATCAAATCCGAAATCATCAGAAATGCTCCAAATGTCTCCAAAGTGATACGGTTGAGTAAATGACAGTATTTTATTGCAGAAATAAGGTCCAATTTGTGAAAAAAAAACAAAAAAAAACAGTGCTTCTCCTTTAAAATATGAAACTTGAATGACAGTCTACTGCCTAGTCAGATTCCTCAGTGTTTGTATATATGAGTGATAATGGCAGAATATCAGCATATTAGATCTTATGAGGTCTTAATGGAAGTTTAAGTGTGCTTTAAGTGCATACTAAGAATAAATATCTCCTAAAAGGCAGTTACATAAAATGGAAAACAAGTGCATGGATGTTTGCCTTCTAATGGCCTTGCAGACTGAGAGACTTCATTAAATGCCTTTTAGTTTGACGCATACATCTTTCAATCATCACTTTTGAGTTTTATTACTGTTATTGTTGAAAGCACTGACTCGGCCACAACAAATTAGCGGCTGATGATCTTCTGGGGAAATCACCTGAAAGCAATGATTGTTTCAACAATCAAATACAGATGTTTAGAGGCATGACTTGCCGAGATCAGACTGGTTTGTAAGCATTAATATTTGGCTGGAAGATGTAGGTAGAGTAGTAAAAAAAAATGGTGTTTAAGGTAGAGTGGAGCATGGTTTTGCTGCAGTGGTGCTGAAAGGACAGCTGCTGGAGGAGGAAGAGGAGGAGGTGTCATGGGGGACAGAGGCAGGTACATAGATGGAAAAAGAGAAGAGGTGACTGAAAGTAATGCACAATAGTTGTAATCATTTGTACATTTAGGTTGATTATCACTTGAAGTGACAAACAACACACTGCATGAATCTATTGCATTGGTGCACTCAGCTGTGTGAATGTGTCCTGAGAAAGCTCTGGGTGTATTTCTTACAGAAATTTTGTCATTTCATTGCAGGAAAAGCACTAGTGTGACTGATACTATGGTTAAATGCTGTGTTATGTGTCCAGGTCCATGTCCTTGTGTAGTGTGAGCTGCATTATTGAACAAGCATGGAGCCACATGTTATTAGTAACGTCTGTTCTTTTCCTGCTATGACAAAAAGAAAAAGGTTCATCCAAACTGTTGCCAGGATTTAGTGACTCTCTTATAAAGACATAAAAGATGCTCTACAATGTGTATTCTTCATGTTTTATCAATTCAATTTCGGTGGTGAAACACATGATCTGTAAGGCCCACCCACGGCATACTACACAGATGATTTCAATAATTTTGGTTGGATAGATATCCTCTCAGCACTGTGTCAGTGTGTGCATTGACTTCTCCCTCCCTCTTGTGTTAGCTTTGCTGCACCTCTTAGGGCACGGTCGGTGTCACACATGCATCAATGCAGGAGATATTCAGGCTAGATCACGGCCGCTCTACATTGTGCAAGGCAATGTAAATATTCAGCTTATTCAGCGTAGCAAGACATGTTACACACATCGCAATATGGTGTAAGAAAAAAAAAAGAAATATGTGTTAAGATGAAATATAGTTAGTAAAGGTGAAAACCAAATACTAATCCCAAAAGAGGAGGCAGATTTTAAAGAACTCCACTTTGTTCTCTTATGCTGTGGCACACAGTCACTCCCTCTGCACACATAAATGAATTTCAGAGAGAAGTACATTCTTTTATATTGACAGATTCCTGTTTCCCTTTCTCTGTGCTACTTCTCCATCTCTCCGCTCTTGCCCTTTACCACACATCTGCTGCTCCGTTATAACTGAGCCTTCATTAACAGCCATGTGTCACTCTTTCCATGCTAAATCCCAGAGGAATTTTCCACCTGGCTCCTTCCTCCTTTATCTCTGTCTTACTGCTTGTCCTCCTCATCTTCTTTCTTCCCTTCCTCCCTGCACGTTTCATTTCTGTCATCCTGCTTAACCCCATCTGCCTTTCCATCATCTGTTCCCTGAGATCTCAGCCCTCTCCTCTTTTTGTTCCTGTCACTCTTTCTCTTGCTCCTCCCCCTCTTCTCTCTGTGCCGCTGCCTCTTTTCCTCCCTTCTGGAGACTGTGAGTAGAACAGATTATGTCAGACATTTATAAAACCGGATTAGCTAGGATCACCTTCACGCACACACAGACACAAATATAGACGACTCAGTGCACCCACATTCAAACCCTAATTTTAAAAATATGGCCAAAAGTGTGTAGACACGCCTGTTCAAATGCTTTCATGCATCCTGAGCTAATTCTCAAAGATCCAATAGGGAGAAATCTTACTGCTGGAGTATAAAGCTTCCCCAACACTCCACAGCTACAGTTTAGATGAGGACCTTTCCTTTTTCAATATGGCAATGCCCCTATGAGCTAAACAAGGCCCATAAAGTTTAAATTGTCTGTTTTGGATTTGGTGTGGGGGAAAAAAATGATGTTTGTGCTCAAATCCCTGACTTTAACTCCTGCAAGCCAGGCCTTATTACCCAACAACATTGTCTGACTTTACACTTTTTTCTTTTTTTTTTTTTTTTTTATTGTGGCTGGATGAGATTAAATCCTCACTACCATGTGCCAAAATCTTGTGGAAAGCCTCCCAGATGTGTGGAGGCTGTTATAGCAGCTTGTTGATTCTCCTGGTTTTTACCATAAGTTGCTACTTATAAATGTCATGTATGTTTGTCCCACATACTTATGGCTATATGCATTGTGCATATTTGTAGATACACTTACACATATACAGACTCTATTTTAGTCTTGCTTACACATATTTTCCTCATGACACTAAATCTTGACATATGATATTCATCAGCAGCTCTGACTCACACTGTCCACCATATCATCTTTCTTTCCAAAAGCACTGACTACACATGCTATCACACTCTGGGCTGGTTTCTGCATGGGATTCTCTTCAAGACATCATCTTCATGTAAATGAGTATGACGCAGCACCGCCTACGAGAGAGAGCTGGTCAAATAATTAATACAAGCTTTCTCTGTGTCATCCCTCTCTCTCTCTCTATTTTCCTTTCTTTCTTTCTTTCGTACTCTCTCCATCCTATTCTTTCCTGCGTGCATCCCCCTCATCCATCCCTCAATTTCTGACTCAGCAGAACAAGTCGGAGACAAGGTCATCTGAATGCTGTTGCTGTGGATACCGAGAATTGGGGGATTTTTCCCTCCCCTCCTTTCTTGTACTGTGAGGTAGGGAGGTGTTTGGTGGTGATGGGAGGTGGGGGAAAGAAAGAGCCAGAAACATGACGGTATAACAGAGGTTAAGAAGCGAGACTACTGGCGGCCATTTTGGTTGAAATGAGATTGAAAAGAACTTTATTAGCAGCAGCACGGTGACAAAGTCACCCTCATGGGCAGCACTGTGGGCTTCAAGATCAAATTACAGCTGTTAATCCCTACAGCGTCCTGTATGGCATACATGTCTCAACATTCAAAGCTAAATAAATCATTATTATTATTGTTAGTATTAGTTATAATAATTAGTAATAAGTATTGTAATTAATTATTATTAGTCGTAGTAGTTTTATAATACACAGTATATTAAAGGAATTAGTTGACAATCATACTGTAGGCCTTAAAGGAAGGATTGGGAATCTTCAAACATATTTTGCGTTATATATTTGCTTGAATTTTCATTACATCACAACAGACATTAATGGATCGTGTCTATGGCTGTCGCCAGATTATAATAAGCCCATCCAATCATTTATATTATGCGTGTATGTTGACTTTCATGTTGAAATATCTACATAGTGCTGGCTGCTGAATCCTGTTATTCAATGAGCTCTCCAAGTTGTTCTTTAAGAATCAAACCTGTATAGATATGCAGTAAGCGTCAACATTTGCTTTTACATCTTGTGAGTGCTATGGGTGGGGACAGAATGTGTATGATGAACAAAAACATGATTACTCATTGCTAAATTTAAATTTAGTACTATTTGTTCATCATCTGCAGTATTTAGGATAGCTTTGATAATGAAACCAACTGCTTTATATATAACAGCATGTTTGAAGACAGCTGTTTGAAGAGGCTGACTGTCCTCTAACCCTGAGCTAACCCTGCTCTGATGCTCTGGGGCTTCATGGTGCTGCATGGTCATGACCTGGGCCTGTAGTAAGGAAGGAAGTGAAGCATGGCTACAATCTGCTGCAGGGACGACAAGCGTGACTCTCAGCTTTCCCTTGCAAATCAGACATGACTTCACATGCATGAATGTGCGCACGCTCACTGCTGCAGCCCTTCAGTGAAAAGCACAGAGGAAAAACGTGACCAAAGGCCAGAAGTGACTGCACATGGGCATGTCTGTTTCTCTTTCATGCTCTCTGTCTTTGAATCTATTCAGCATTCTTACAGAAAAATGCTCATTTGCTTTCCTGTCATGCTCTTTGCCCAGAATCTGCTCGCCTTTGACTTGCCTCCCTCTCTGTTTGATCATTTCCATCCCTCTCTCTTTCTGTCTGTCCAGTGTTTAAAGAATGTAGTCTGATTTGTTAGACTACTTCATTCCTGTCTCAGTGTATGGATACTTGCTGCAGCTGCCAATCCCATGTTTTTACAACTGTCCTCATAATTGTCAAGTAGGACCTAGATTATAGTGCTAAAACAAGTTAGGTGTGTTTCTTTACTGCCATTGTACGCCCATGTCAGTAAGTCAGTCTTGCTACTGAGTGCAAGTCTCTGTACATGAGCTAAAACTGCTGACTCTGCATTGTCAAAAGTGAACCCCTACTCATGCACTGGTAGTCAGGCTGCAGGATGTCTGGAGCTGACAATGATACACTGATCTGACCTGTGAAGTACCATTATTAGATATGATTCAGACTTCTTTTAATCTGCATTTTCCTCACACGCGCGCGCGCACAGGATGGCTGTACTGCTGCCTCGTTTGTCTGCTGCGCCAAGGCCACTGAGGTGGCATATGGAGGTGCACAACATGCTCATCATGACGGACACGACCAATGAGACATCCAAGGTGCTTATCACATGCATTAATGGACACAAATTCACTACTTTATGTAAAATAAACACATTGCATGATGAACAAACAACAACCACGACAACTAGAGTCTAACCTTGTGCGTCCATTTATATAAAATTTTCAGCCTAGAGACTCGGGATGCTGCTGGCTGCAAGCCTCGGAACTCTGCAGTAAAGCAGGAGGGGCAGACCGGCCTTGCTATTGGTCCGCTTGAAGGCTCAGCTCAAACCAATTGGTCAACGATCCCATCACCGATGAGACGCTCCGAGTTGTGATTGGCCAGCTGTGTGAGCGGTGGGCGGGTACACTAGCCCCCCTCGGTTCACTCGGTTTGCACAGGCGGCGCTTCTTTCAGCGGCGGAGTGGTGCGGCCAGAGGAGTACTGCGGTAACCGGCAGAGCCGCGGAGGGAGACACAATCCTGAAGAGGCAGCAGTGCGGCTCGGTAGTTCCGCCGGTCTTTCACCGCAAGTATCAGAGAGCACAGGAAGGAGGCGCATCCCCGCGTGATGCTCCGCTTGAGACCGCAACATTTCATTTGAAAGACGTCTCAGGGGGACAGACTGTAGCCTAACCCTTTGGAAGGTTTGAATTAACCCCCAGCAACATTTTGTCACATCTATAAATAACTACCCTGACGTCTTTTTATTTTTCGTTTTAGCAACCGTGAAAAAAAACTGAGCATATTCTCTTTTATTTTTCAAGGCATTTTGATATCATTCAACCGGAGAGGCTGACACCTCTCAAGCTGTGCATCACCTGAGAGGAGAAGAGTGACTGCGCCAACATGGGGGTAAGACCGACGAATACAACTTTTTAACTGCGTGTTAGCCCACCTGAAGTGGCCTGAGAAACGAGTGGCAGCCTGATATTTTACTCGTGAGGAGGAAGAGCTAATGGTTTTTTTTGTTTTGAGGAATTCCGTTCGTCTGAGTGACATTGACTGTAATGCGGAACTGTGTTTTACCCTGGTCTCCTAGACTGCGACAAATTGATGTAGCCAGTAGCTCCTGTCTGCTGCAGGAAGCAACGGCGTCTATCTACACACTGTGATTTCACTTCAGCCTGCTTTTCTGAACAGTAGCCTACTTTATTCCACTTCTACTGAATATTGCAATTTGATTGGCTCGTGCCATTTTCTCTCATTCACTCGGTCGACGAATAAGCACCGAGATAAAATATCATTTAAAAACTGATGCCAAAGTGTCACAAGTAGAGTGTGCGTGTGGATTAGAGGTTCCAGTGTGTCATGTGTATCCCAGGTCTCCGGTAGGCCTTACTTTGACTGTAACCTTGTCAGCCATGGTAGGCCTAATCGGTTTATTCTTCAGGAGCTCTCTAGAGGGGAGAGGGGAGGGTGCACTTGTTAGAAACCTATCTTGTTCAGCCATCATGTGGTTTAAAAAAACTGAATTTGGTGACAAGGCATATGCATATCTCAGTGATGAATGAACAGGACGTACCGTGACCTCCTTCACGCCCTCGCTGCCCCCTCCCCCTCCCCATGTATGCCCCTGCTTTAAGCCCCACCGGCTCTGCCCTCTGTCCGGCCTGGTCCAGCACAGGACCCATGCCTGTGAGATGTCTCTGCGCCTATCATGTCCACAGTGGAGGAGTCTCATCTTCTGCACCCTTGATGACCCAGGCGTCATAATGCGGTTACCGGTATAAGCGCCTCGCCAGCTTATTTCCCCTTTAATTTGTGACATAACAGGGACTCTGTAATCACTGACAGAGAACAGAGCAGATTAAAGAAACGATGCGTCCGGTATGCTTCCAGCAGAGGCACGATGTGCACTTTGAGACAGACATCTCATCTGGTGTGGGCACCAATAAACCGTAAAAAAAACATCTGTCCTGTTTACGGTTATCTAAATACACTTATCATTCTTTCAAATGCTGGGGGCTCGTGGAAAAACACAGCGCGTCCGGGAAATGCCAAGGCGGTTGTGATCTATTGCGCAATTTCGGCTCCATCTCCATCCTGCGGAAGGAGTTGTAATTTTTAATCTCCGACCGCGGTCTGCCTGCAGAATGATGCGGGGGCACGATGACGCTGCAGACAAGAAACCATGCGGTGCTGAGAAATATCCGCCACCTGTATAGATGCAGAACAAGCAGGTGACATCGCAGTTACACAAGCATCTGGAATTTCTCTGCCGTTCAAAGAAAGCAGCCTTCGGGGGGAAGCTAACCCGGCAGCATCAGCGGGCACTGCGTCAAAAGGGATGGGAGTGAGCGCTTACGCATGGAGGTGCTGCTGCTGTGTGTCATTTCTAAGGATGCCGCAGCTCTCCAGAGACCGGCATTAAGAAACAGGATGTGAGCGTCCCTGGCGAGCTGTGAAGGGTGTTTCCTTGACTGCTGAGGTCACCCTGAACGAGAAAGGGGATGATGGCTGAAGGGATGGAGTGATGCCTCATATCATCAAGCGGCGTCGGTCGAAAAGATTTAATTCTCACTCACTATGTCTTTATTTCTTTCGCCAATCTCGCACTGGCGCACTGTGCCATGGCATTGCCAGCTGTCCTTTCCCAAGGCCGCAGGGGGCATCGCTTGCGACTTGCCTTCTGCGTCAAATCGGGGGCGGAGCCTGTTGTGTGGAAATTCCCTGTTAAGAGCTGTGATTGGCTGGCAGGAGGAGCACACAGAAAGGACAGGGCTTGGAAACAGCAGTGATGCTATGGAGCAAAGCTTGGGCATGTGCCAGGGATACTGGAGAGATAACCGGTACATATGTTTCTGGCACAGAGATGGATCGTCTAAAGAAGAAATGTCCTTTCACTCATTTCACTCCGCTCATCTTCTTTTGTTGTTCTCCTCTCTGCATTGGTGCATCTATACATGACTGATACTGGTGAGACTATAGGAGGAGAGTTTCACCTTCTGTCACATGACACTGATCGGCGGGCACTGCTGAGAGAGCAAGAGGGACAAGAGAGAGAGAGGGGGATGAAGGGCAGATCAGTAGTGGCTGGTCTGCAGGTGTAGAGTGAGAAAGAGAGGGATTTAAAATGACGGAGGAGGCATATGGTGGGGGAGTGCTGCCTGCTGTATATCTTGTTACAGGATAATGACCTGAGGCTTGTATTACCATGGCTCCTGTTTCCTCTTGCTGCACATTGTGGGATTGGTTATCAGGGTTGCAGGAGACAGATGGGATAGGGAGAGGAGGAGGGATGTGGTCAAGTGGATGAGCTTCATTGGACATTGACTGAAGGGTGAGTCTGGTGGTGGTGGTGGTGGTGGTGTAGGTGGGCTGGTCCCCCAGGAGAGATCAAGGCTTTGTGAGAAGGTCATACAGGCTGGTGATGAGGGGTGTGGTTGAGATGCTTCGATTGCATTATGGCTGAGGAGAAACTCCCGCTCTTATCGAGATCCTCATGAGACTCACAAATTACCTGTGTTATGACATAAAGGCTTCCAGAGCAGCCTGTACTTTCATATTGACACTGGTCTGGGCATGTGTGGCGACAGAGAAGAAGTTAGAAGGTGTCAGTGGAAGGCAGTCCAGGGGTTGGATGTGTGTGGCCTCTGCAGAGGCCCAACCCACAGTTTGGTGCAGAGTACTGCTCATCCCTCCCCACTGCACCTGCTGCCCGATGCTGATAGGCTGCTGTATGCCACAGCTGATCTGTTCCATGCTTCGCAGGAGCCAATAGAAATGCACGTCCACGCAAGATATGACCACATGATTTCTCTGACCGCACTGCCAGCTGGGATCTTTTTGCCCTGTGGCATATAGGGGTCAATTAAGGTCAATATGGTGACCTTTGAAATGCTCCTCCATTGTCCCCTTAAGGCTGCTTGTAGGTTTCTGATCAATAAATATCCACTGGATAATGTTCTTAGTGAGCACTGCTGAAGGACAGAGTCCAGATTGTGCCTCAGCAAAAAAACAGGAGTTATCCTCCATTCTAGTGCAAGACTGGCAGCTCTGCAGCAGCTTGTGTAATGCTAATAAAAGCCAAAGGTCAGTACTGTTTCCCTCACGCACTACTTTAAAACAGGATGACAGTAGACACAATAATTGACTAATAGTCTTCCAACATTACTGTGTTGATGGGATCCCATAATGAGAGCGATTCAGAGGGGTTAGGTTGCCTGACTACAACAACATGACTAATTCAGGGTGCTGTCCTGGAGATATGTGTCGCTTTGTGAGGGGTGTGTGTGTCCTGTGTGAATACACCAAAGCACAAAGTGTAATTCTGGGCAGCCACAATTGACAAAAGCTTGTTAAAATAAAAAAAACCAAATAAATTCACAACCCCTTGCTTTATTTGATTTAGATTTTGTTAGCATGTAATTCTGCCGTTTAGTCAGACGTTGTTTTAGGCTTTCGGTAATTATGTTCCTGTATTCACAAAGTGACAAATGCTTAAAACTCTCATATGTAAATCGATAATTGGTATTTTTTTTACCCAGATTGCTTTGATTTTCATAGTCAATTTTTTATACCTCTTCTGATGTTTTATTGCTCAGTCAACAAAATTATATAGAATACTATGAATTTCTTTGGCCGAGGACAGCCCTAAGATGTTGTTCAGTTGGTTTAGCTGTGCAGTCACCAGCTGTGTGCATGCATACATATGCGGACATATGTGTGTGACCAGCAGCCTACTGAGGAGTTGTGAGTTGCCCTCTCTCACACCATGGCAAGATGCCATGTTCACTACAACGCCCAACAAACCAAGATTTATATCACTAATCTAGGCACACACACACACACACACACACACACACCAAGAAACATAAACTACTGCTGAATGTGTCCCTCAGAGCTCACAGGGGCAGGCAGTCCATTATATAGAACTAATGAAACACAGTTACACAACTGTCTCAATGGGATGAACAGATGGACAGGAGGAAACAGAAGAGAGGATGGTTGCAATTTAAGGTGGAATTTTGAGTGTGGGCTGAGTTTCTTGCTTTTATTTATTTTTAGTTTTTCATTTGAGAATTAAAGAGAGTTAATCTCTCTCTGTCACTTTGTGTTTGTATGGTTTAGAGATTAAGGCCACAATCTTTTTATTTCCCTATTTACATATACTGCTGCATCATATCAATCCATTGCATGTACTTGTACACATCCTAAGAGAATATTCCCTGAAACTGCCATACCAGAAATGTTTTACGTCATCGTCTTTTCCCTTTCTTCCTCATGCCTGCTATCTGGAATCTCCTCCTTTTGGTGTCTGTTCACTTTGTTAACTAGAAAGATAAGATGCCTTCGTATCATATCACTCTCAATGCTGATACAGATAAGTGAAGCAAATATCTTAACAGTCTCTTTTACAAGGCATTCAAATTCTAATCATCTGTTGAAAGTAACCATCTAATCCAGTCACTTACTCTGTGCTATTAGAAGACATTCACCAAATTACTGCGCACCAAGACTGAAAGATAAATGTGGAGGTTGCATGTACGTGTTTGATTTTCCTGAGAGAACTGCAGAGAGAGAATGAATGATTGAGAGACAACGAGTGAACGAAGCACAGAGCTAATCCAGTATAGTAATCAGACTGGCTAATCCCAACAGCTATGTCCCTCGGCCCCCTCTGCCTGAACCCTCTCTGGGCCCAGAGCCCTGTCGTCCTGCTGCAAGAAACAGCAGATGGCCCAATGACCTTGCAAGGTCACACACACACACACACACACACACACACACACACACACACAGTACTGTAGCATGCTAGAGCTGCAGAAATTAAATTACAAACTAGTACATATTTTAACATGTAATATGTGTGTATTAGAATTGTGTGTACACCACATACATTTTTACATTTTTATAAAGGTGTTTGGTGGAGATCCAGTTTTAAATAACGAGTCTATAGGATGCAACACACTTAGATATATAATAACTTTGGCACTTAATGACACCATATCAGTCACCTTTTGTTGTGATTGAGCTCAGCAATGGGCCAACTGTCTTACTAAACTACAACTACAATATCCATCAAATGTTTTCTGTAAGGACAGGTAGACAAGACATACAATATGGCTCTTGTTACACACCACTGGGTTTGCTTGGATTTTGTAACTCAGTTCCTCTTAATGAATTGACCAATGAATATTTCTTTTTGAGGTCAAATATTCATTCCATAGTCATGGTCATAGTGGAAAAACATGCAATATGACCATGATGTAGCTCTCACGTGGTCAGTGCTGAGCAGTATGATGCATACTGCAATATGTGATCCATACATCTGCTACATAGAGGAAGTGTTGATTCATATGTTGCTATGACAAACACTGTGGTAGTTGCTAAATGATGAGTGGCATTTCTTCCACCGACAAACCACTTCCTCTTGTGAATTCATGAAGATAAAAAAGAAAAACAAAAACACACACACACACACACACATGCACACCAGTTTTTCCAGTTATGTCCTCATTCGTGCAATTGAAGGGGAAGAAAAACATGCCAGTGCCAGTCAAACCCACCTTTAGTGGGCATGCCTCTACCCGTCGTCCTCAACATGCTCGACATGATGGCTCTCTCAGTAGTATCATGTGACTTTAGTTTAACGATACGAAAAATTTGCCCTGGACGTGGCCAGTTGTCATTGGTCAGGGAAAACTGTAACTCCTTATCTGACTGCACATTTTGAGCATTATTTCACAATCACTTGATCTCTCTCTCTTATTCACTCTTTATCTCCCTCTCTCTCTCTGCCGCAGTGCGTGTAGACGGTGCACATACGGTCCATAGCCAATGCAGTGACTCACCTCTGCTCACACAATCACAAACACAGACACTCACATACACACACACACACACACACACACACACACATTCCTTGAAATGTCCGTCTGTGCTACGCAGCAGTGACTAGAGTGTCCGGTTACAAATGCATCAATTATTTCTTGTCTTGGATCACATCAGGGGATCCTAGGAGGAGCACGAAGCCACTGCTGAGCTTCGTCACCATGCCAATGGCCATGCCGGTCACCATGGTTACTTGCCCTCCAAACACACTTGCTCATCAGGGGACAAAATGCTTAAGATTAGTTTGGTTAACCAGAGCAGGCCTGTGGAATAATTTATGATCAATCAAACAACCAGATACATGAAGCATAGGGGGCTTTATTGAATTATTGATATTTTAAGCAGATTTTGAAAAGCTAATATGTAACTGGATGTGAGTGATTTCACTATGTATTCCATAGAGGAGTGTTTCCATTTCCTGGCCATGTCTCCTGTCCATCAGTCTGTTCGTCTGTGTGCTTGTGGGAGAGCAAGCGTCTGTAATTCCAGCCAGGAGTCTCTGTTTCCTTCCTCAGGACCAAAGGGATTCATTACATTACCCAGAGCTGTATGAGACAGCTGGACACCTACACAAACACACACAGGCAGGCACACCTTAATGCAAAGATACTTAAATTGAACATGTACAGAATATTTTGCTGAATTATTTAACAGAATAACATTAACTGATGGACTTGAAAGCAGAACTAACAACAATGACCAATTAAAATGCAGTCAGGCATGGAATTTAAAGGCTTTTACTTGTTTTGTGCTTTTGAAAAAATGTTAGCCAACATCCTGAATGTGCAGTGAAGACAAATGTTGTCAGGTAGCAGGGTGTGTGTAGAGGGGAAAGGAGAGGTTAACACAGTCACACAAAGCCAGCTATGCACTTAACATACTCAACATACTGTAAACAGACACACGAGATAAACCAGCGACCTGTCTTTTCTCTTTGAGTCAACACACACACTCAAGAACACAGCCAAAGTGAGAATTATATTTTATTAGCATATAAGAACATAAGTGACACACACAGCATAAGTAAGATTTCACAATCTACTAGAGTAGGGTCACTGCAGGTCAAACACTGACACAGAGCCGGCAGACAAAGACTACTGGTCAATATCTAATTAGAGGCATGAGAGAAGGGTGACAACAGCTCTCTCTTTCGCTCTCTCTCTCTCTCTCTCTCTCTCTCTCTCTCTCTCTCGCTCTTTATTGGTCCCTGTGACTCACCCCCCCACTAATGTGCCCTATCATGTCTGTTATCCACCTCCTTCACATTCATCTTTCTGCGTCTCTACTTTTCACCACATATCTCTTTGTTTGGCACTCTTCTCCATGCCAACCATTTCTATTGTCTGGCCATATGTGTACAACAGGGAGATGAAAAGAAAGACCACGTGTCCATATTTATGTTATTAATTTCATTGTGCAGCCTGAGCAGGTGAGCCATTGAGCAGACAGTGTGCACTTAATGTGTATTTGCCGTGTTTCTCGTGTGTGACAACAACAATATTACAACATCCAATGCATACTTTACACACCTGCCAATCTGTCATCTTTCAGATAACAGTGCCATCATTCATTCAGTTAATCTCCAATGAATAATATGAATACGTACATGTATGGCAACACATCCTCTTTCTTATTCACACCCACATCCAGGGTTTGTCTCAGGGGATGAGTAGCAGTACTTTTCCACTGCATTAGTTTGTGCTTCATGCAGCCTCTGCCTCAGCAGGCCTGCCTGGTCTTGCTGTGACAAGAGATTTGCTCACTTGATCTTTTGTTGCAGAACACCATGTGTTTGCATGTGTTTGTGTAGGTGTATGTATTTGTAGTCAGGTCAAACAGTGCCTTGCCACTGACATGCTACTATCTGCCTGACATGCTTGAACAAATGGTTTGATTGTTTGCTTTGAATCCAGCAGCGGTTGTTGAGCAGCAGCCTGCACTCCACAATTAATGAAGTGTGAGTCAACATCCTCCACATGTTGCTTCATGAGGCCCTTTTTTATGACGACAAACCAGAAAGACAGGTTTTTGTTTCCACACACTAATTCAATATGCAAACCGTGATTTCGCAAGAGTTTCACACAACAGTAGTACAGTTACATTTACATTTACAGCTCCCAAAGTAGGAAGTGCAGTGGCAAGTTGATCTTTGTTAGTCCTATTTTGCCACCCTGCAGAGGTGTGTGTGTGTGTGTGTGTGTGTGTGTGTGTGTGTGTGTGTGTGTGTTTTGGTGTGGTATGGGTGTGTGTGTGTGTGTGTGTGTGTGTGTGTGTGTTTTGGTGTGGTATGGGTGTGGGACTTTTTGTGGAGGACCTGGGAACTCCATAATTCCTCTCTGTGTATGTTTGGTTCGTGAATTTTAAAAGTAAATATACTTTTAAGCTCTGGGTAAATCAACAGATGAATTGGCTCATTTGTAGTTCATGTCTCTACTATGATATCAGATGCAAACAGAGTAGCTGAGCAGCTATTACCTGTTCATGCTGTGCTCCTTATGATGTTACTACCTGGATGTACCACCAGAGGGCGCTAATTTACTTCATTCAATTTCAGCACAGTTGTTTTTTTATTTCCTGTGAAGGAACACACAGCCAGTGCCTCTGATCTAATTCATCAATGACATCTTAACCTTTGACCTAATTTTTTCCACACACATACCCTAATTAAGAGGATTGTTGTAATTGATTATTAGTTGATAGATATTGATGTTTCTGTCTGAGTCAGGGTAAATGATGTGTTCCACATCAGCTGGACTTTGCTACTCTGTCAGGCCATCAGTGTGTATCTGACTTCATTGATCTGCCACCCAGGGTCGTTTAAATGATGACCCGGTTGTGTCCATTAGGACCCACTCACACCTCTTGGGAAGGATTCTTGCCTCTCCGTGTCACCTTTGACCTTTGATGAGTGACATTTGTATTGATGTGGCCCAGCGGTTAAGCTGCCCTCTTTCCAGGCAACCGACTACAGTTACAGTAATAGACCTAGAAAGACTAGAATGCAGTGCTGGTGAAAATCTGAGTTATTAATAGTCCACTCACGTCTGGTTTAACAACATAAGCCAATTTCTGAGGGGACAATTACAGCGAGGCGAGTACCTGGATCAACAGGCAGTGCAGTAAAGCAGGCGGAAGAGGACAAGGACATTTTATGTCTTTGTTTTTTTGGTTTTTTTTTTACATCAAAGTGTTTCTGATGTATTTGATCTAATTGTGTAGAACATACTAGAAACTAATGAGGCAGCCTTTGATGAGTATGCACCCTGTTTTTCTGCTCTCTCTCATGTCCTTGCTGCCAGATAAATGAAAAAGACCAGGACGTGATTAGTTAAAACCTGCAGGTTGAACTATGTGTTTTGATGTGTTCACTAGGCTGTTGTGGACATCAGAGCAAGAATTATTTGATCAGTGGAGAGATCAAATGGAAATGACAGGGCAGACAATAGGCATATGCTTTATTGTTTATGCTTTATTTATGTGTGGTGCACTTATAATGTAGATATTTTGTTGAAAAAACAACTACCAGGGTAATGCATTTATCTTTCAATCTTATGATATTAATGATTTTCATCTAACGTCCTCCTCATAAACTGAGAATAATAGACAAAATATAGGCTACTTCACAAGGCCACTTCACAAGGGTACATTGTTTACTGTGTAGTGAAAGAGAGTAATCTCAAGAGCAATTCAGTAAAGCCCACTGGCTTTATTTCGGTTTCAGTCATTTCATAGTAAATACAGCTCTCTGAACAATTAATGCATTTCTATTTTTATTTAATATAATGTGTATGTACAAGCCCAGAGATCAGCTAAGATTATGCACCAAGGTGCACAGGCTGCTATCCTTAATCTAGTTTGAAAGCATGTATAAAACATGTGTGTGTGTCTGTAGTATGGGCGGTCAGACAGTTACCGCGTTGCCACCACACAGGACAAAGATGACCGATCCCCCAAGAAGAAGAAGGGGGGAGGAACCAAGGACATGGATGACCTGAAGAAGGAAGTGCCCATTGTAAGTAACGCCTTCTCTTATCACTGATGAACACTTTGTGGAACTAAATGTTGGCGTGAAATATGTTTGAAGACCAATTAACTTTTGATCCTGTGTCAATCAAAAGCTGATTCATTTGCCACATACAAGTCCTCCCTCTTTATGTCAAAGGGTTGTTTAGACCATCCATGCTTTTTAAGCATGTGAGGAAATGATTTTCAACTTTTTAATAACACCTTCTGTGAGAATGTAGTAAAAGGAAAGTGAATTTACACAAACTGTTGTAGAGAAGGGAAATCTGTCTTGTGCAGGCCAAAACAAATGTGTTTTTGCTGGTAAGAAAGGTGACCTATCAGGAGGTCATCACTTTAATCCTACATCCCAGCGCCGAAACAGACACCTAGGTCGCCATTTCTGGCTGCCCTGATGCTCTCAGGTGAACTGCATGCATGGAGTAAATTTTCAATAAAAAAAAGAAACATATCAAAACTGTTTCTCATTGCAAATCATTTTTATATAATTATTCTTTCAATTTGGACTATTTTCTACAATTTTTCCTTGCATGAAAAAAAGTAAGCTATGCAGATTTGGATTGATTATTGATTATCTCTATTATTTCTTTTTGTCAGACGGAACATAAGATGTCTGTAGAGGAAGTATGCAGGAAATACCAGACTGACATTGTCCAGGTGAGTTGATATTTATTTCTGTCAGTATGTGCAACTGTGGTTTCAGACTGTTTTTCCAGTTGGCCACTAGGAGGCATGCTTCTATTGGTTTATTGTAGTACTTGACAATTGATAATCCAACCGAACAGCCACCTAGACTGTGGAGTCCGGGGACCCCCAGGGGTCCTTGAGGGGGTTCTAGGGGGTCCCCAGCAAAAAGGTTTACTTATTATATTAAATAGATTTTACTTTTATTGTTATTCTATCAGGTTGTGTTGGTAATATTACTTCTTATACACTTAATATGTATTATTTGTTGTGTATCCTTCCTTTGGTATTAATGAAGTTCTATCTTATCTCCCTTTTGACTATTTTGTCATGGGTGTCATATGCATTCCTTAGTAAGTTATTCTAATGGGGGATTTGTTGTTTATTTTGTGTCAGTTTAGGTTCCTTGGTCTGAAAAATTTTGGCAACACCTGCCCTCGACTCCAAGTCATACTAAAGAAATATGAAGATGTTAATAAACTGTCTCTGCTTTCTCAACACCTGCTTCCTCTGTGCTCCCCTGCAGGGGTTGACCAATGCCAAGGCAGCAGAGTATCTGATCAGGGATGGTCCCAATGCTCTCACCCCTCCTCCCACCACCCCGGAGTGGGTCAAGTTCTGTCGCCAGCTGTTTGGTGGATTCTCCATCCTGCTGTGGACTGGCGCCATCCTCTGCTTCCTGGCTTATGCCATCCAGGCAGCCACTGAGGACGATCCTGCAGGAGACAATGTGAGCATCCACAAATACACACATATTCACATCTGGCCCATCTACAGCTCATTAACACATCCGTCACACTTCTGACTCTGATTTGCATACATAAATAACACCTCGGTAAGCAATTTTAGCATCACACACACACAGACACACACACACTATCTCTCCTACAGACCACACTCACATATGTTTGACTTTGTCTCTTTCTCTCTCCAGTTGTACCTAGGTATTGTGCTTACAGCTGTCGTCATCATTACTGGTTGCTTCTCATACTTTCAAGAGGCCAAGAGCTCTAAAATTATGGAGTCTTTCAAGAACATGGTGCCTCAGGTAAATATGTGTTCGTTCAAAAGTAACCAACCTATGTGCAGAAGCGAGAGAGAATATTTGTAAGATTCATTCGCCACAAATCATGGGTGGTAAATACCCAGTGACTTAGCAGAGGTACTTTATTTGCCACTGACCTATATTGTAATTAATAATAATATATTAATTATTTTCTAACAATGCATTTAGTCAGACAGTTTTTTTTGCATGGAGAGTGTCTTTGCCATTACTCCCCATATTCTAAGAGACTGTGCTTCTCTGAATAATATTCCATGTTTGTGTGTGTTTACTTTCTAATCATCACAAATACCACCCTCTAGCAAGCGCTGGTGATCCGTGAGGGCGAGAAGGTACAGATCAATGCTGAAGAAGTGGTGGGAGGCGATCTGATTGAAGTAAAGGGAGGAGACAGGATCCCTGCTGACATCAGGGTGGTTTCTGCTCATGGCTGCAAGGTACACACACACACACACACACACACACACACACACACACACACACCTGCTTTCTGATGTGTGCAACTACATTCTTTGTTTTTTGTGTTGTCTTATTAGGTTGATAACTCGTCCCTAACTGGCGAGTCAGAACCTCAGAGCAGGTCACCTGACTGTACCCATGACAACCCCTTAGAGACCCGAAACCTTGCTTTCTTCTCCACCAACTGCGTGGAAGGTATGGTCACCATGGCAATAATGTTACAGGGTATTGTTAACTGATGTGCCTGTGGTTGGATTTAAAATTGAGTCACTTAGTTACGTTACCACCTCCTCTAAAATGTGATACATATTTGTAATTTTAACTGAGCACATTTTCTTTATAGTACTAATCACTGATGCAGCAAATTATATTTTAAAATTGATATTAAAATTTTAAAATGATCTTTCTGTTCTTTTTTCATACCAGGCACAGCACGTGGTATTGTCATCTGCACCGGAGACCGCACAGTCATGGGTCGCATTGCTACTCTGACCTCTGGCCTGGAGACCGGCAAAACCCCCATCGCCAAAGAGATCGAACACTTCATCCACATCATCACAGGCGTGGCCGTCTTCCTGGGCGTCACCTTTTTTATCCTGGCCATCATCCTGGGTTACACCTGGCTGGAGGCTGTCATCTTCCTCATTGGCATCATTGTGGCTAATGTGCCTGAAGGGCTGCTGGCCACAGTCACTGTAAGTGGGCAAATGATTAGACACTCCTTTGGTGCTTTTCACTCACTCCTGATCATACGGTGTATATTTCTATCATCTGTTGATGCTCATTTGTTTCTTTTGTCAACAAAACATTTTCGCGTCTTTTATCCCTTATGTTTGTTTGCTTTTTGTAGTTTTTAATCATTGTTTCTTTATTAATGTTCTGTTTTAATTAAGTCTTGTACATTTTGCATTGCTTTACCAATTCTTTTATAGCATTTCTCTTTTAATTTGAAAGGAATTATAAAAATGTACTTATTTAATTATACCATGGGCCCATTCAATTTAGAAACAAAGAAAGCTTATATCACAGATTCATGCATAATGCAAACAGGAAAAGAGATTTAACATAACACATGTATTACAGGTGTGTCTGACTCTTACTGCCAAACGTATGGCTAAGAAGAACTGCCTGGTGAAGAACCTGGAAGCTGTGGAAACCCTCGGCTCCACCTCCACCATCTGCTCTGATAAGACAGGCACACTGACCCAGAACAGGATGACTGTGGCCCACATGTGGTTTGACAACCAGATCCATGAGGCCGACACCACCGAGGACCAGTCTGGTCAGTGAGGACAGGGCATATGAAATATGGGGTACTGCTGTAAAAGAGGCAAATGATGTCTAGAAATCATGAAACTTAGTTATAATTAATCTTCTGCTCCCACACCAGGTGCCTCTTTTGACAAGAGCTCAGTGACATGGCTATCTCTGGCTCGCATTGCTGGTCTGTGTAATCGTGCTCAGTTCAAAGCTGGACAAGACTCAATGCCTATCCTGAAGCGCGACGTGGCCGGTGATGCCTCAGAGTCGGCCCTGCTGAAGTGTATCGAGCTGTCCTGTGGTTCAGTCAGGGTCATGAGGGACAAAAACAAGAAGGTGGCTGAGATCCCTTTTAACTCCACCAACAAATACCAGGTAAGTAACACTACAGATGAGAAAATCCTATGTCATTGAATCCTCTTAACTTTCTGATGGACCCTTCAGCTCTCAGTGCACGAGACAGAGGATCCTAATGACAACCGCTACCTGCTGGTGATGAAGGGAGCCCCAGAGAGGATCCTGGACCGCTGCTCCACCATCCTGCTGCAGGGGAAGGAGCAACCTATGGATGAGGAGTTGAAGGAAGCTTTCCAGAATGCGTACATGGAGCTGGGAGGATTGGGAGAGAGAGTACTGGGTAAGGCTGATAGAACTGGAGAGAGGAGCTGAGAGGGACAGTCTGAGTAAGTAAAGTGTGACCATGGCAGGTTCAAAAGGAGAAAAGGGGATCATATTTAGCTATGAATTACTGGAGAATTTCTTTTCCACATTTTCCTCATACTATAATACACTTCCATTTCACAAAAATTGCATTGTTCCCTTTAACTTTCTGAAAAATACATGTTTATAGCTTATTTTACTTTTGAGTGCCACCACTGCCCTGTAAAAGCCACATTTTTTTATGGTTCTATTACATAAGGGTTAGAATACTTTTCTTAACCCAAAGAGAGACATCTTTCAGTGTGAAAAAAAGAACCCCTCAGATTAAATTTGGAAATAGGTGTTTATTCTTTGAAAAGCTACAAACTTGCATTAGAAGTGATTCATTATGGAAAAACTGTACTACAGCTCAAGGTCATACATAGAGCCTTGTTTTCTGTTTTGTTGAAATATTAAAGTGAATCACTATTGAAATATAATTGAATGATCTGCTTTAAATCATTTCTTCCCCCTCCAGGTTTCTGCCACTATATGCTGCCAGAGGACCAGTACCCCAAGGGCTTTGCCTTTGACACAGATGATGTCAACTTCCAGACAGACAACCTTTGCTTTGTTGGCCTCATGTCCATGATCGACCCTCCCCGTGCTGCTGTGCCTGATGCTGTTGGAAAATGCCGATCTGCTGGTATCAAGGTGATTTTTTTCTTTTATAATATATTTTTTTTATTCCTCACTGTAAGGCTCAAAGTGTGCTTGAGTTCATTTGATGCAAGGTCATTTCTGTTGCTCTTGTTAGGTCATTATGGTCACTGGAGATCACCCAATCACAGCCAAGGCCATTGCCAAGGGTGTGGGCATCATTTCAGAGGGCAACGAGACAGTGGAGGACATCGCAGCTCGTCTCAACATACCCATCAGCCAGGTGAACCCCAGGTAAAGAACGGTCACAGAAAAAAAACAAACACACAGTCATTACAAATGGCAGTACATTAAGAGACCCACGTCAACTCATCACTATCTGTGTTCAGGGATGCCAAGGCCTGTGTGATCCACGGTACGGATCTAAAAGATCTGTCTCAGGAACAGATGGACGACATCCTGAGGAATCACACAGAGATCGTCTTTGCCAGGACCTCCCCACAACAGAAGCTCATCATTGTAGAGGGCTGCCAGAGACTGGTTAGAGCATTTGGAGATTGTCCTCAAGCTTTATATTGGCTTGAATAGATTACATTTTGTTCACTCAGGAACGGGACCACTATACTTTTACAACAGCAGATGGCGCTAGTTATCTGTTGAATGAGGATTCCCTGACTGACACATGAAACATTGGCTTGTTTTTACTGTGACATAGCTTAGGTTAGATTGCATTTGAAATACAATAATGTGTCATTTAAATTGATTAAACTCCTTAATTTTGACATTTGAATTAATTGTTTCTCCATTTAAATGTGACAGTTTCATTTGTAAGATGTGAACTTGTTTAATAGTCTTGTGTAATAATCTCTTGTTTTAGCATGGATTAAACTCAAAGTATTTGTGTAAATGAAGGACGAATACATTGAACCTGTATAAAGGTGATCTATATATTTATGTTGCATAACCTCATCCGCACCCTCCTGCTTCTCTCCCAGGGTGCCATTGTAGCCGTGACAGGTGATGGTGTAAATGACTCGCCTGCGCTGAAGAAGGCTGACATTGGTGTTGCCATGGGAATCTCTGGCTCAGATGTGTCCAAACAGGCTGCAGACATGATCTTGTTGGATGACAACTTTGCATCTATTGTCACAGGAGTGGAGGAAGGTGAGAAAACCTAAAGGATACACCTGTTATAATGTGATCCTCGAAGATTTACGTGTTTTCAGAGAGTGGGATGTAATGTAGCCCGTCTTTTTTTACTCCCCTCAGGCCGTTTGATCTTTGATAACCTTAAGAAGTCCATCGCCTACACCCTGACCAGCAACATCCCAGAGATCACACCCTTCCTGTTGTTCATTATTGTCAACATCCCCCTGCCACTGGGAACCATCACCATCCTCTGTATCGACCTGGGAACTGACATGGTGAGAGCTGATCAAATGCATCACTGAATACAGCTCCTGCTGATATAACACATCATACAGAATGTGCTAAAAGTTCACATTTGTCCCTCTTCCCTCAGGTTCCAGCCATCTCGCTGGCTTATGAAGCAGCTGAGAGTGACATCATGAAGCGTCAGCCCAGGAACCCATTCAGGGACAAGTTGGTGAATGAGAGGCTTATCAGCATTGCCTATGGACAAATTGGTAGGTGAAATGAAGATTGCCACCGTTGATCCAAGCTGTGAATTGTCTTTGATCTGGATTGAAAATTGAGCTCAGTTGCCTGAAAGAAATTTTGTGTTAAAATCAACTTTATCCTCCTTTTTATTGTTCAAAAAAACAACAGCAGGGTTTATCTTTGGATCTATCTGCAATGTTTGTGGGAAAACTAGATTAAGGAGGTTAAAAATCAGTAACTTAATCTCTCTGTCTGTATGTTTTTCTCCCCTCAGGTATGATTCAGGCTCTGGGAGGCTTCTTCTCCTACTTTGTCATCTTGGCTGAAAATGGTTTCCTGCCCAATCGACTAGTAGGCATCAGGCTCAATTGGGATGACCGCTCCACAAACGACCTGGAAGACAGCTACGGACAGCAATGGGTACGAGTGGAGTTTTTTTGTGTTTTTAAGTGAGTGTTTCCTGGATTTGTTACTAAATCTCACCATGTATCTGTCCTATCCTGCCCTCAGACATACGAGCAGAGAAAGATAGTGGAGTTCACATGTCACACAGCCTTCTTTGTCAGTATTGTGGTCGTGCAGTGGGCTGATGTCATCATCTGCAAGACCAGACGTAACTCTGTGTTCCAGCAGGGCATGAAGTGAGTCCAACAAGTACTGTGATACTGATATATACTGATGTGCCCTTCCAGTAATTTATCTTTTCTTTACAATAAGCAAGAATGATCTCAGTAGCTCAATTTCTGCATTACTTCTGCTCTTCAATATTTGCTGTGACTCTCAACCTAGGAACAAGATCTTGATCTTCGGCCTGTTTGAAGAGACAGCCCTGGCTGCCTTCCTGTCCTACTGCCCAGGCATGGATGTGGCACTCAGGATGTATCCTCTAAAGTGAGTATCATTACCACAAGTATCATACATATACAGTTACTCTAAAGCCCAATTTACACCGCCCATGTTACTGCAGCGCAGGGTTTCTTGCGTGTATTACTGACGTATTGCTTGCAACAGGAAGCGTTTTACAGTGTAGCGCTGCATGCAAGACTGCTCCACACTCTCGTGAGATTCACACCATAACGTTGTGAACTTCCTGTTTACTATACACAGCCGCTCATTACTTCACAGCTGATCTCTCCCTTGTTCTTCCTTTGTCCGTTTTGGGCAAGTTTTTGAAATCTCATTCAATTGCACACATAGGCTACAGTAGAATTTACTCACCATCAACTCCAACCACTGCAATTTCCCTCCATCATGCATTCTCTAACATTGCTGTCTTTATAAAAGGCATGTTGAACATCATAAATAAAGTTGTGTTTCTCTGACGATAAATCTTTCCTTGTCCATTATTTGGCCTTCTGCCGGTTGTGCTGCTAAAATGAAGTAGCTGGAGTTCACTTGTGACATTTTTATTTTGAAAATCCACCGGAAACGCTTTTATTTTGGTGCTTGACTTCCTGTCTGCTCGATCTAGTTAGTTTACATTGTCGTATTTTGGCTGCGACACAGCTTGGAAATAGAACCAGTGCATATCTCTTGCGAAGTCATGCGTGATACGCTCTGGGAACACTGCAGTTAGGTTGCAGTTACACATGCGGTGTAAACTGGGCTTAATAGTAACACATATTGTGTCATCTGATTTCCTCTTCATTTTTTTTTTTTTTTTTTATCAAATATATTTATTATTTTCCAAAGGACAAAAAAAACAAAAACAAAAAGAGAACATAGGAAAGAAAGATACAACATACAGAACACAGCACAACCAAAAAATATGATATTAGTCCGTGGTCACAGTTAGACAAATGGCAAATGAAAAAAGAAACAGCTATAGAGAAATAAATGAATAAAATAAAGTATACACCAAGTTACATCTGTGCACAGTGAAGCATTAAGTTTGTGGGTCTTGTCCCTTAAAGTAGCTCAGTACAGGGCCCCAAATCTTATCGAATACCTCTCCTCTCTCTTCATCACAAAGCTTTAGTCTCTCAAGGTGTAATGTATTAGACATTTCTCCCAGCCACAGTTCAAATGTCGGCACAAAGTCTTTTTTCCACATACGTAAAATCAGTTTTTTCGCAATCACCATCCCAAATTGAATAGCCTTCTTTTCATATTTGTTGGTGGAAGACAGTATATTTGTAGCTCCGACAACCGCTACAAGTGGGCTGGGTACCAAGCTCTTACCAAAGGCCTCAGAGAAACAGTAAAAAATGCTTTTCCAGTATGAGTGAAGTTTGCTGCATGACCAGAAGGAATGTACAAGATTGCTTATCATGGATTTGCATCTATTACACATGGGTGAGACGCTCGGGTAAAATCTGTGTAATTTCTCCTGTGAATAATGGAGTCTGTGTAGTACTTTATATTGTATAAGGTTGTGTCTTACATTAACCGAACATTCATGTACATTACGTAGACATTCGTCCCAATTCTCATCACTCAGCTCCATATTCAACTCGTCTGCCCATGCCTTTTTAAAAACCTCTGTACTCAGCAGAGCTCTCTCATGAAGGATTCCATAAAAAAGAGAAATTGCCCCACGTGTGGCCGGGTCAAATTTATTCATTGCCTCGAGAATATCATGTTTGTTCAAAACTTCAAAGTTTGGTATATATTTCTTAACGAAATCTCTTATCTGTAAATATCTGAAAAAGCTTGAGGAAGAAATATTATAAATGGTTTGTAGTTGTGTAAATGAGGCAAAATTCCCTTCAATATACAAATCACTCACGTTACTAATGCCCCTCTGTTTCCAAGCAGAAAAAACTATATCGTTCAGGCCAGGTGTAAAAGCATGATTTTCACAAATTGGAGTGTCAATGTATATATTTGGGGCCTTAATATGCTTTTTTATCTGTTCCCATATGCATATAGTACCATTAATTACAAAGCTGTTGCTGTAATATGGCTTCTTGACTTTGGTGGGGCTGTTGAGCAGTGCTAGCAAAGAGGTCTTTTTACAGAGTAATCGTTCTATACGTAGCCATGCAGGGCAACAATATGATGAAGAGGGGGGGCCTCTTCTCCACCAAGCAAGTACAGACAGATGAGCCGCCCAGTAATACAATTTGAAATTCGGAAGAGCAAAGCCTCCAGCATTTTTAGGTTTACATAGATGTTTTTTGGAAATCCTAATGGCTTTGTAGTTCCAGATAAAAGGTATAATAATTGAATCCAATTGTTTAAAGTAAGACTGGGGGATAAAACATGGAATAGACTGAAAGAGATGCAAGAAGCGTGGCAATACAATCATCTTAATTGCATTAATCTTTCCTACTAGAGAAATAGGAAGGGTCTTCCAAAAATGTATACCTTGCTTAAGTTGCTCAATCTTGTTTTGCCAATTCTTCAGCAAAAGGTCCTTTGGATTTTTTGTCACCGTTATACCCAGATATGAAAAATCCTCAAAAGCCTTTTTGAAGGGAGTAGACTGTATATATGTTTTATCAACCTCTTTAGAAATTGGCATAATTTCACTTTTGTCCCAGTTCACAGAAAATCCTTCCTCTTCATTTTTAATCATTCATTCTTTTTATTCTTCCCACAGACCTAGCTGGTGGTTTTGTGCGTTCCCCTATAGTTTTCTCATCTTTGTCTATGATGAAGTTCGAAAACTTCTCCTCCGTCGGAATCCTGGAGGTTGGTATTTTTGTCCATTTGAACCATCCCAGGTTGTGGGTTTAAAGGGGGGGTTGTGCTGGACTGTTTCTTGGCTTGGAGCAGCAACTTCCTGGAGTTTCTGCAAGTTTCCCTTGCAAACTCACAAGACTTGAGGGAGTCATTGCACCCAGTCGAGAAAATGTCCAGCTCAAAAGCACCACCTGTAGTTTTTACACACATTATAACTTCTTAAGTATTGATCTTTAGAGGTGCAAGTAGGCAGCTTTGGTTATCTGCAGACTGAGACAGCTGTTTGTTCTCAGCTAAGCAGCCAGACTAGTTGACTCCATTGGCTTCATCAGTGATTTTGGTCTTAGTTGACTAAGATTTCATTAGTTGCTGAGTCATGTTCATGCTTTTTTCATGCAGAGTGACTTACTTTCAAGAAACCAAGAGAGATAGATTAATCAAGTGTTATTCCACTAGTCATTTTTTTGATGAAGGACAATCCTAGTTATAAGTAACCACTTAACCCAAAATGTAGTCTTGTAACAAATGCTAATTCAGTGGATAATCATCATCATAATCATAAAATATGTCTCGAAAGCATTGAAATAACTGATTTTTTTTGTTTTTCTCTCTCTCTCTCTCCTTTGCACTCCAGGTTGGGTGGAGAAAGAGACATACTATTGATCAATGGAGCATCTTTGCTCAAACCCCCCCATCCCCACCCTGTCACTCCATCCCTGGCAAGACACACCTCCAGATGCCCCGCCCCGTAAAGACAAAAAACGCTTTGAAACAATTTTCATCACAACTGCCCCAAAGATTACAAACAGCAAAAGCACCTTTACAACTTTCTACATTGACTTGCCCCCTTTCCTCCCATCTCCTATGATACTCTTTGCATGTGTTCTCTCACTGCTGTGTACATAAACCAATATATCTACCAAACGGCAGCTGCATATTGTGTATGTAGATTTGAATGAGCTAAGGATACAAAGGGAGTGTCTATGCTCTGCAAAAAGGGCCATCCAGCTCCTTCCCCTCCCTGTCCTCCCCCTCTCTCTGTCCCCTTTGTCTGTCTCTATACCTTCGTCCCCCTCTCTTTTCCCTCCTCGCCAACCCTTTGCTTGTCCTCCAATCACACACAGAGATGTAAAGATCACACAGTGAGATCCCACCGCCGACACCACTTCGACTGCCACCTCTCGTCTCCGTCTCCCGTCTGTGAAGGACCAGCGGAGTGGTCATCTCCCTGTCCTCCTCACTGCGTCCATTTTCCCTCTATTCTGTTGTCAATTGTAGTTATTTTTTAATATGTGGGGGTATGGGTTTATTTTTTGATGATTTTACTTGTCTTTTTTATTTCCACGATGGGAGGGGGGGGTCCGTGAGAGCTGCTTTTCCTCATTTAGGCCTAACAAAGCACACCCCATGGCGTCCTGTCCCCCCTCTGTCCCCCTCTGTCTCTCACAACCCTCCTCTCCCCTCCCTGCTGCCCCGTTTGTCTCTGTTTGTGTGCACTGTGTGAACCATTGTCCTTGTTAATAACTATTACAGTACACCCCACCAACCCAACCCCCCCAAGTTGGTAAATACAACTCAATCTTTCTGTGTGCTCTAGGAAATCTATATAATTCTATACTGAATTTAAATGAAACAATAAAAAAACATGTTGAAAAACAGCTCAAGAGAGAAAAAAAAAAGCGAGATATAAGTGTCTACGTTTTTGTTTTTTGTTTGGTTTCAGTTATTTTTGCTGGTTTTTCAGGAGGCTATTCTAAAACAGCAGAGCAGGGTTTTAGGTCATGTGTTTTTACCAAAAGACACAAGACACCATCCAAGGCTTTCAGGTTCCTGTCGCTGCAGGTGTGCTGGTATGATGTGGTGCAATGTGCTGTGATGTGGTGAAGATGAGACCATGCGGCTGGGGTCTATTACCGGATTTGATCTAGCTCTGGTTCAGTCCAGGTCCTGGTATAGCCCGATCTGGCCCGGGTCTGTGTGCATGTATGTGTTGGAGACCGGTGAAGGGCCAGTAGTCAGGCTGGCTCTATCTCAGATGGCTGCAAGAGTTGAAATTCATGAAGAGAAAAAACCCACAACTAGTAGAACATGTGTGTCAAATAAATGAAACCAACACCAATAAAACATCTAGAACATTTAATACAACCTAGACCTGTCTGTGTGTTTCTGTCTCTGTTTGCTCTACTTCACACTTAGAATAATAGTCTTCTTTTTCCTTTAGTCTTTAGCGTTTATTACTCCTTTTTTAAATGGCTTATAAAATGCATCACTAGTGAATGTTGCATAATATGACATAATAAAAGGAATTTAATGCCATGCCTTATAATAGACTGACAACAAATTGTGCCTTTCTTAAGCCTGCACAAAAGTGTTCTCTGTAGTAAACTTTAATTTGTCGTATTGTGTTGAGCTGTATTAAATTGTAACATGTTATGATATTATTATAATGATATTACCCAATCTCTCTTCATGTATATAGTATAGTTTTCCATGTGAAATACCTTAGCATAATTTCAGTTGACCGGAATTCCTTCTGTATCAGGCTTCTTGTTATCCCAACATATGAGCTTAAGTTATCCGAAATTATTTCATCACACGGGTGCAAATTTGCATGATAAAAAAAGAGCCAAAATGAGAGCGTGGATTTATGAGGTTGGGATGCCACCTAGTGTTGTAATTACATATGCACTATTCAGCCAGCAAATTGCATAATCTCTAAGTGGATAGGAAGAGTTGGCAAGGGCCCAGGGTAATGCACCAAACCACTCTGTAAATGTGTCAGCCATTTGAGAGTCCATCTCACCTTTAAAGACTATAAGACAAGAACAACATCTATTATTATTAATACAATTTATTTTCCAAAGGTCCCTGCAAATAAAGCGAGGCAGTATATCTTTTTTTCAAGGGAACAGACTGTACCATGCTACCTCTCTGTGCCACAAGGGTCATCTGTCTTAAATGAACCTCTTATTGCCCACCTTGCACACAAATCAAATAAATTATACACAACATACAGCTGTGTGTTAGAGATAGGCACTGGGTGGTCTGAGAGGTCACTTTGCCACAGCCTGTGAGCATTTAGGACACATTGCTGCTTTGAGGAAGGAACGCAAAAACTTTGTGGCTCAGCTCTACCACTATCCAATGATAAATGCTGCGTCTCCTGCTCATACATACACACAAATGCACATGCACACTCTTTCTGTCACTCTCACTGCCAAACACTCTTACCATCTCTCTAATTTCCCCTGTGTCTCTGCAGTGAGCTCACTGCACTGCGACTTTCCTCCCCCCCACCCCCACCCCACCCCACCCGCCTCGCCACCCTTCGTATAATAGAATATCGATCGCTCGCCTTTGCCGCAGTGTGTAAGCGAGTGTGTCCGTGGACGAGTGTCTGACTGAGGCCCTCCAAGGTCATTGCCATGGCAACCTGAGCATGGGGTCCTCTTGCTGTGCTGTCACAAGAGCACAGGTCACAGGGGTCACGTGAAAAGGGGGACAAGAGGGGGTTGGTGAGCGCTGCAGTGTGTGGTGTACTAGAGATAGAGAAGAGGAGCCAGGAAGGTTGAAACTGTCCGACTCCTGTTTTTCAGACCCAACCAGAATAATGAGAAAATGTAAAACTAAGTGATGAAGGCCACTGAGTTCACTGCAACCCCTAACACAGGTGCACAAACAGAAGCAAGTAGTTACAGTTTTGACCGAATAGAACAAACCACCTTAACTAAAGGTAAAATAACAAAGAACTGGACATGAATATATCTTAACATCAGGGGTTTATTGCACTTCCAATAATGTAATTTAAATACAAAACCACCCAGCTGACATTGAAATCTGAACAAATTTGTAATGAATTTCAAAAACATAATATTTCAGGATTATGCAAAAATGATTCAGATGTGAATGTTGTAAGCTGAGCTGATAAATAATAAGCATACAGACAGTCACCAATGTACCATATTATCCCCAAATACAAAACACCATTAGTATGTGCTGACCTTTAAGGATTTCGTCTTATCAACATATCTATGTTAAGTACCCTATCTGAGATACCAAATTGGTTTTTGTATGCTCTTGAATAAAACATTTAATTTCTTTATGCATGATCATTACAAGAAACATATCTTTAAATGGAATGGCACTTTTCCTTTGGAAAATTAATCAGTTTTTTAGCAGTTTATAATTGCAAACATTGCATTTACTGTATCTTTACATAAGAAAGCAGCATTCATGTCAGATGGTTTGAGCACAGAAGCTATTTCTGAAGATATTTTTACAGCACAGCCCTAAGACATTAATACATTGAAAGATATGTCACTGCAATAGGATGCAGGGATCGAGATGCTGTTTGACACAGACCAGAGGCATCCGAGGTATAACATATATAGAGGAAGGCATACCATCCATATGGTAATGTGCTTAAATACCTAATTAACAGATTCATAATTTGTGCATATGGCAAGTTATGTGTATGAGTGAGTTTGACGAAAAGGCAATCCAGTCTGTAACAATAACTATGTTAGAGGCAAGACAATGTGCATTCTAATACAGGGAATACAGGACACACACACACACACAGCTAAGGAACAGGCCTAGAAGCAGCTCTTCCTCAACCCCTCTGTGCTGTTGTGATTACAGGGTCAAAGTGAGGACTGAATGTCGACCAGCACCTGCTGAGGATTCAGCCCGCTCTTCACACGGGCTCCATGAGGAGCTCTTCCATGTCGGATGCTTCGAGCTCACGGAACGCAGCATGAGAGCCGATCACAAACAGCGTCGCTCCTGAGAAGAGACAAATAGAAGAGGGGAATGTGAAGAGAAACACAACAAGGTTTTTCCTTTGACAGAGTGTCAGTGTGTCTTTTGATTCACTCACAGAGACTTTACATTATTTAACACAGTAATAAGATCACAACAGACTTACAGTGTCCTGATGAGCATAACTGCATAACAAACTAACTATTTTAAAAGTGCATTGTTAATTTGATCCACATCAAATTCATAACACACAATTGTTAAAAGAAAATGTTTGGTGCATTGTGACTGACAGCATCTAATCTTTTCATACCAAGAACCCAAAAGACTGCAGCTCCAGCTCCAGCCAACCAGAACACAGGTAGAGAAACAGCTCCGGCCAGACCCATCTGGTGAGGGACAGCCAGCTCCCTTCCTGGATGACGAGTAAATTACAGATTTAACCACACAAGAATAATGCTATTTACTACAAAAATACTGTACGGCATCTGACACATAGCTGAGGCGACCATGCTAACCACTATCACTGTGCCACCCACAGGTACAAAATGGATCAAATATTTTCAAAACAAAGGCTTGCTTTAAACACAAAAGCTCATATCACAGAATTCACTATATTTAACAGGTGCACAATTAATGGAAATGTACCTCAAGACGTGACAGCTTTACTCACCGAGGAAGACTAGTTTGGACTCCAGGGACTTGAGGTGGATTATATAGAAGGCACCAGCGAACACAGCCAAGGCAATCAGTAGCATGGGAGAGCTGATACTGACGAGGAGAAACAACATGCTGATCAGTTTGGTGTTATTTCATTTTAGATTCAGTTTAGTCTTGTTTTATCTCGCACAGATTGTTCTGTTTCTTTTTTTCTTATACACACAGTGGCCTTCCCAAAAGTTCCTGTGTGTGCTGGGTGCAGACTGTGAGTAACAGCCAGGCAGCAGGAAACATCTGTACAGACAAAATAACATGAATGATTTTCTCTTTGCTGGTCTTACATGCAGTAGAGGATGAGGCCCAGGAAGATGAAGGTATAGTTGCTGTTGAATGTGTCCACGTTTTTCACCACTCTCTGACACAACTCTCCAAAGTTGCGAGGTTTTGAAAACTTGCGCTGGTCCACGAAGCTGGCCCAAGGTCGAATGGACACACGGCGCCGGTCGAACCACTCTTTAGCCGTACTGGCTGATAAGCCTTTGGGGATCCAGAGCCTATGAAATAAGAAAAAGATGTTAAGACCAGAATACATTAAGAAGTATCAAGAAATTCATGAGCAAGTCAACTGAAGCAATATGTAGACTGTAAGTACCCAAAAATGTATCAGGAAAAATTTAAATATAAAGGTCCTAACTTTGCCAGGATTCCAGGTCCACCTGTGCCAGTTGGATGAGCATCTTCAGCACTGAACAGATCTCCAGCCTTGCTGTCCATGTCTACAAGACAGTTCTCCCCTGATGGAGCTCCAGATGGCATCTGTAGACGGTCTGCTGCAAGGGAATAGTAATTAAAAAATTTTCAACACCTTAAATATTATTTTGTTGTCAGCAAAACCTGGGAGGGATACAGAAGAGACGTTTATCATAAACACTGGATCAATCATTTCTCTTTATCGGATAATCAAGTCAAATTCAATTCCCACCAAACATGTTCTGGTTTCTGCAAAAGTTAAGCATTGATTGCTTTATACCGTACATGTAGTTTAGGTGGTGATAGAGTAATCGATTATGGATGACTGTCAGGTGAAGCGCCGTTAAAGGTATGATACCACAATATTTCACCATATATATATATATATATATATATATATATATATATATATATATATATATAATAGCGAGACTGAAGCTAGTTTACCTACAGTAGGGTGTTCAGACAATGGAAATGTTTGGTCAACAAAGGGCTTGGTCACTGCCACATCACTGACGTTATTACACACCGGATCATCATTAAACTGTAGCCAGCACACACACATAAAGCATTCAGTCATGAAGTAACGTGGACAGTGTTACTGAGGTACATTTGCACAGTTACAACGTGTAAAAAAAGACAACTTGGCTGGTTGCTCAAAACACTGTCACAGCTAACGTTAGCTTCAGGGCTAACATCCATGTCCACAGAGAGACAATCGACTGATATACAGTTATTACATCACGAAGCTGTACACTGCTGCTGGGTGAGTCACATGAGCGGACTGAAGAGCAGACAGAGTACAGTTATTACTTACAGCAGCACTTTGATGGGATTACCTCAGGTCTCTGCTTGTTGCTTCTTCTTCTTCTTGTGGTTTTATGGCGGTTGGCAAACAATTCTCGGCTTGTTGCTGCTCTGGTTCACGGATGTGATGTGGATGCTGTTTTTACTTCCTGCTGCCGTGTATGTGCTATACAACGCCACCTAGTGAACGCACCGGGTAGAGGACTGTTGTCCTCTGTTTTAGTGTTGGTTACTAAACACTATGAACTCTGTTAAATCTGTCCTACAAACAATTTCTATCGGTTACGTGTTTTCAAAGGCTTTCATAAAACAGTGTGTTTTATGAAAGCCTTTTATTCTTTTTAGCGACACAGCTGTGAAGATACAACTACAACAGCATACTTGGGATCGGTTGTTTTTTCAGTAGTGTCGATTCCGTATGGAGCTCGTAGGGAAAAAACTGACCGCAGACCAGTGGAATTGAAACGTAACTTGACGTCATCTAGGAGGAAGAGGGCTGTGATTGGTCATTTTGGCTGTGTTATTGTGTTGCTGTCAGACCTGCGGTGTGCTGCGGCTGCTTTCGACTTACCCAACGGCAATGACCAGCAACGCAAGTTTTCAGGTACAAAAGTGTTTAACAGTCGCGTTCAGAATGCTTCGAACACCTTTACAACCGTCTTTATCTGCGGCATTTGTGATACTACACAGTATCCATCTTCATTTAGTCCCATATGTAACTTAGCGACCTTTAGCTAACAACGGTTTTCACTAACAAGTAATATCCGTTAACATACTGTATATTGTCGCAGACTCATGGCAAATTTAATTCTGTAGTGGACTGGATGTATGTTTTATGTCGTGATAGACCATGTGCGTTGTTTTAATGTTAGTTTCACAATTTAGCGGCAAGTTAGCAGTTTGAAGTGCATTTCTTATGCTTGTTATGTGTTTTCTTTCCCTCAGCTAACTTGATGACGTAACAAGCCCAGGGGGTAATTTGTCCCACAGTTTGCTGCTGGTGTAAAAGAAACGCCTCGTCTTCTCAGTTTCCAAATACTTTACTGAGATATTATTTGAAAGGACGACAACAGAGCACATTCACTGATACTTACATTACCTGTTTCAAGACAGCTTCGATTTGACACCGAAAGCAGGTAGGACTGCTGAGCTAAAACAAGCTAATTGTTGGTTTTTGCTCGCTGCCAGTGCACCAGGAATGTGGCCTGCTGGTTTTGGCAGCCATTTGTTGAGTAAAGCATAACTTTATTTGTCTCGTAACGCTCAGTGACAGGAATCATATGCTGTTATTTCATAAATTTATGGTTGAACAGTTACGTGTCATGGGTGTTACATGTCTAATGTAATGCTTGCATGTTTGTCTTTTTTATCTTGAACAGCTTGACACAGGTGGGAAGGTGGAGCGAATCCATGGCTGCCGTGCATCACCCAGGGTGCCCACCCAGGGACTCTCTTTACTGGGATGAAACGGAGTGCCTAAACTACTATGGGATGCTGTCTCTTCATGAAGTCTTTGAAGTAGTTGGTTGTCAGCTGACAGAGACTGACGTTGAAGTGTTGTCATTCCTTCTGGATGAAACCTGTCCTGCTCCACATCCTCTTGAACCAACAGGTTGGACAGTTGAGCCCTGTCAGAGTAATCCAGATGACTTGGGTGTGTCCCCGAGTCCTAAGCTACTAAAAGCCTGGTCGCGCTTAAAGCCTCAGGGCTCCCAGCATCTCTTTGTAGCCTCGTATAAGCCAAAGAATGGTGTTGAGCTGTTATTGGAGCTGGAGAAGCGAGGTTACCTCAGCGATGGCAACCTGGAACCACTACTGCAACTACTGAGAGTTCTCACTCGTCATGACCTGCTGCCTTTACTTTCCCACAAGAAAAGGAGGACAGGTAAGGATGAGATTATGAGATTATGGGTACTTGTGCTGTACCCCTCTCACACAGAGATTCTACAATACTCGATTGTCTTGTCTCTGCGGCAATGTCCAGCTCTGTGGTGGAACATCCTGTCTCCCAATTTTGTTTCTGTACCTTTCATATATGCCTATAGACCCCTCTCACACTGCCTGCTAGAACATGTCAGCCATACGGTAACTGCATTCCTGTCCCTATAACCTGATGATTACTTACATATGTTTTTGTTTTTCAGTGTCTCCAGAGAGAATTGTTGGACAGAGACAGTTGGTGTGCACCTCTGGAATGCAACACAGCAACAGACAGACAGAAATAGCTCTTCCATATTTCACACAGCAGTTGAGAACTGGTAAGTTCACTGTAGTAAAGCTCTCTTGATGTATAAGACAGTGTTTCCACAAATCTGTGTTTATCATTCCTGACAACTTCTTGTGTTTGTTTATTAGGCACTTATTTAATGATTTAGGGGCCCCTGGAAAATACCATGTCTTTTGCTTTTCACCCTCTCTAATTGAGAATGTTGTCGTGGCAGTGTTGGGAGAAGTAAACCTGCTTTAAATTTTAAAAAAAATCTTGCATTGAAATGTTTACTTCAAGCAAACAAAAGACAGGTTTAATCAACACAATGTACTTAAATGTCCAAACAAGGTGGAGCTTCCAATTCTAATCATAGTAAATTTGTAGCTGCTGGGTCTCAGACCTGGCCCCTGGTGTTTTTTTTGTTGGTTTTTTTTTCCCCTTGAACTGGAGTGTATTTCTGACAGTGAGTAACCGTTACTTGAGTGTGTGACTCCTTGCACATGTCTTATTGTCTAAATTCAGCAATCTAATTCCATGTATGTCGTGTCAGGTATTTATCCTCCTATGCCTGTGCCATCTATGAGGAGAAGGAGGAAGAAGAGGGGAAACGGCTGGAGCCGCAGGCCCAAGAAAACAAGCAGACTGGGTCCCACTCTGCCTCTACCAGCACGTCCACATAAAGTGTCCTGTAGTAAGTGCAGCCTCTGCAATCTTAACTTATCTTTCAGGTAGCTTTTCATTCCTTCCCTCTAATCTTCACCATTTTCTCTAACAAATCACTTTCATGTTTTTTTAACCATATAAGCTCCAATTTCATTTTCAATCTATTAACACCACAATTACCGTTTTGTCTCCCGAATTTTTATGTTGTTTGTCTATGCTGAACCTCAGCTTGAGTTAAGGGCTTTACCAAGGCAGTTTTTTTATGTCCATTTTTTTAATGCCTCTGCGACAGCCGTGGCTGAAGGTGTTATGTTTTCTGATTGTCCGCTTGTCCAGCTATAGAACGATGCAAAAAAGACACATTGTGCGACCTATACTTTTCAACTCCTTGTGACAATTAATGTTGCAAAGCGATGATTTAACTGTGTTAATTTGCTCTTTTTTGTGGAATGAGAAAAGTCAGTGTTAAGAGCAGAGAGAATGTAGTATAAATAGTTTAGTATAATCCAGTGAGCGCTAAAGCTGGCAAAACACAAGCCACACTTTCAGAGATAGACAAGTATACACTTTTTCCAGGTGTGCCACTGATATAGGGAAAGACAGATTAATCCCGGTGTCACGTTGACTGAAACACAGTCTCTGCTACACAGGTCACAACTTTATAGTTTAATAAAGTATGAGGTTTATGTGCAGGCATTTAGCAGACTCATTTAACAGATTAATTCAACTGTTGAGCACAGAAAAATAGCTTTCTGTTGACTAACAAATCCGTTATACTCAAGTGGTTTCACATGGTGTTTTCATTGTCATGAGCTGACATGAAGTTCAGACTCCTTAACTGTCTTTGTTATAAAGCAACATCAGGGGGATGTTGTTGCTCTATCCATTTCTCCATCTTTACGTTGTTTCCCCCCAGTTTCACCTTTTCTTTAATGCATTGGAGTATGTTCAGCTGCTGCTATTGATAAGAGTGCAGTCTGGTAGGTTGTCTTCTGTCCTAATGTCTATGCTATACTGAAAGAAGTTGTCCAGTCACCACTAGATGCACCTCTTGTTCTGCTTTATAGCTGAGCTTGATACAAAGTTGTCACAAAAAATAAAATAATAAAATTATAATATAATTATAATAAATTATATTAATTAATTAATTATAATAAAAAAATAAAATAATTGAGCACTTGATCGAAACAGTCCTCCTCCACTGGAAAGCTGTGCCATGTAATCCATGATCAGTGTGCAGTGCTGTTCCATGCTTCAACTGTTGCCTGCCTTTTCATCAATCAATGCTAATTTCTCTCAACAAGATAGAGATAACACTGACATCAGTTGCCTTTTGTGTGAAGTTTGCTCAGTCATTCATGCAGAGCTTAAACATTTCTTTTTGAACGCCCATCATTGCCTGTTGGTTCGAAATCTTCTCTTACAACGAAGAACTGATGATTCTGACTTTATTTAAAAAAAAAAAAATTAATCTAGCAATAAGGGCAGCCCTTCTTAGCTATTGAGGATGCGTGATGTGCCTATAAACCTGTCGCTTCTTGACTCCATTTGATTCCACCAGGTTGACTCAAGATTGTGACTCAGATCGAGTAACCTAAGACTCAATGGATCGTGGAGACTGAGGAACAAAACAAAAAAGTCTGTCACTCCACTCAGTCCTTACACACTGCAGTGTGTGTGATCAACTCAGTCATGCGCTCTCTCACAAGTCTGGGCCAAAGCAGAAGGTAAAAGAGGCTCTCCCCCTTGTTACAACAGGGGTTGCTGTTGCCAATTTGCTCTGTATTCAATGCTTGTGTATCATAATGTAGCTGCCCCCTCCACTGCCCCCCCCAGGAATGTGCGCCTCAAAAAAAAAAAAAAACATCCTGTAATGTTCTTTAGAGTTGTGCACTAGTGATGATTCCTTGCATATACCTATAAGGGATGTTGTTGTCAGTGTTTCACAGAACTGACAGAGTCCTGAGAAGTAAGCCTCATATATTCCCAAAGCTGATTTCTCAACTGGACAACTTTGATTCAATCTCACTAAAACCACATTAATGGGGAAATATGTGCAGAAAGTCAGTTTGAAATCCCCTGCTTTTCTCTGCGGATGATATTAGAACCTGACCCATTTTCACAAACATGGTTAACATTAACTTCTTCTATGTATTGACAGTACCAAGGGCCATATTTCTATTAAATTTATAGGACAGCTATGTGAATGTAAACTGATAAATTGATGCAATAACTAGATGTGTAAATGTGTCACCACACACAATATAATGATAGTATTTGTATCGTGTTGTATATGAAAAAAGTAAAAAATATGTAGAAGAACTGAAAAACAAATATGTCGAAGAAAATAGTCATATACACTACTCACAAAAAGTTAGGGATATTGGACTCTCGGATGAAATTTATGTAAAATGTAAAAAGTTGATAATACAGTGACATTATATCATGGTAGTAGAGCACTTAGAAGCATGCAATGGTAATTTCTTCATCTCAAAAATTTATTGAAACAAAAAAAAAAAAATTTTAACAACAGTGACGGGTATACCACAACAAAAAACGTCAAAGTCTCAATAACATGTCGTGTGTCCTTGAGCATCAATTACAGATTGACAACGACGTCTCATGCTGTTCACAAGTCGACTTATTGTCTGCTGAGTCATGATATTCCACTCTTCTTGAAGGGCTGCCCTCAGGTCATTGAGGTTCTGGGGTGCAGGGTTATGACCCTCGTCATGATGACTCAGCTGATCCCATAGGTTTTCTATGGGCTTCAGGTCTGGATAAAGTGCATGCCACTCCATTTGAGGTACCCCAGCCTCTAGCAGCCGTTCCCTGATGATGCAACCTCAATGAGGGACACTGTCGTCCATGAAGATGAAATCAGGCCTGTGTTGCTCATGCAGAGGCACAATGACTGGATTAATGATGTTATTCAGGTAGTGTCGGCTTGTCACAGTACTGTTCACAAGGTGTAGATCAGTTCTGTATTGAATGGACACACCTGTCCATACTGTAACACCATCACCTCCAAAGGCATAACGTCCTCCTTGACGTCTCCAGCAGCATTGGCGGCCATCATTTCTGCTCAGTGTGAATCAACTTTCATCAGAGAACAGCACTGAGGCCCACTGGTTCCTTATCCAGCTCAAATGCTTCCTGTCCATGCCAGACGATGACGCCTGTGTCTGGTGGTGTGGTCAGGTAGCACGCAGACCATGCTCATATAAGTGGTTTCCAACAGTCTGACGTGACACTTGGTGCCTCTCACCTCCCTTAAAATGTGGCCAAAGGACGTCCACTTCTATGCCTTTCTGTGACTCTTCCAGTCTCTCTGTGTCTCTGTTACAACCTACTGATGACACTCTGTGACACTCTAAGCTCAGTGAAAACTTCCCTCTGAGAACATCCTGTTTGAAGTCTCTCTCAATGACCAGGTACTGATGAAAGATTGTGAGGTGTCTTCTTGTTCTCATGATGTCAAAATGTGAACAAAACGATGAAGAGGACTGTTTAAATGCAAATAGTCATAGAACCAGAACATCTGGTGATCCATTCATGGATCAGACATTTGTTGTGATTTTTGCAGCTAATCACCTTGTTAGAGAACATGTTATGCAATAAATACTGAAACACTGAACAGCTGCACATGTGCATTCAAAAGTTTAGAAAAGGTCAAATTAAGTTCACCTGTAAAGGTCATTGTGCATTATCGGTGCATTCTGAAATTTCATCCAAAAGCCCAATATCCCTAACTTTTTGTGAGTAGTGTATGTATGATGTTACTGGAAATTGGTTGTTTAGCATTGCTTCTTTACCAGTAAAGTGAAAGGGATAAGTGGTAATTGATGAAGTGTACTATTTACCAGTTAATCTTAAATGTTGTCAAATACTTGGTGGAGTGCAAATGGTGTATAGTATACTCACTGTGACCTGCCTGCCTTAGAGGGTGGAGTTAATAAGTGACAATGTCATGAGATTCAATTTGGTGGCGAAATTGGAGAGAAAGTCAACATAAGAGCTGGCTTTGCTCAAATTAAAACAACAGTAGGAACATTATTTAGGACGCGTCCCGATACCATTTATAACAAAAAAAATAGCTAAATTTGATGGGTCATTTGTTCTGAAAACCAAAGTTTGATCAACTATTTGATTAGGGGTTGGATCTCAATGGGGGCAATGAATTAATGTATGGTAGAACTTAATTCAGGTCTGTAAAGTTCAGTTTATAACCTGAAAACATAAAATAGAAATTTGTTGGACATGTTTGTGAAGATGCCATTTTTTGCTGCTTCTGGGAAACCTTTTCCTCTCACACTATCTTCATTACCAGTGGTTATAAACATCTGCAGTAAAATTCAATTAGCTCAATTTGTACTGGCTAACTAAAACATCACAAAAGCCAGCTGTGGAGTCCCAAAATTTAAGAAAAAAATGCTTATTTGTCACTGATACTTGTTCCTGTCAAAAGGACTGTTAACCCTATTCCCTTTCACAGACTTTAAAATGGCTGCCAACAGACGAAAATGGCCCATGTAACCTTTTACTGAAGTAGTTCTGAGGAAAATAAGCCAGCAGTGCTCTGCTGAAGGAAGCTCCTGCTGTATCTTATCTCTGTGCCCCGTGTGAGCCCTGGGTGTGTGTGTTTGTCCAGAGGGACCAGAGATAGATAGGGCAGTTCAGTCCAATGCTGGCCCCTAGCTTTTAAACAGACCTCACACACTCTCTCTTGTCATGATTCATCTCTCAGATCATTTTCAGTGAAGTGTCTCAATTACATTCTGACAATGCCAACTGCTGCTACAAACGTCCATAAGGTGTTTGTACCCTTGGCTCAGTAGTGGTTTTGGTTCTAAATGGGGTGCTTGTGGGGTGCCCCTACTTGGATTAATGGTCGTATCTAATTCATGTTGTGGTTGGAGCTTAAATGATGGGTTGGTGAAGGTGAGGGTAAGGGGATTTGTCAAGGTAAGAGCAGTCCCAAGCATCCCACTTAGACACAACCATGTTATATCGTAGAGCTACAGTAAAGCTGAGCTGATTACCTTGTCAGTACCAACTATTGGCCTGACTCAGACCTCATTACAACTAAGAGTGGTGAGTGCTGTGCCATGCCTGCTTGATGTTGAGAACAAAAAAAAGGCGACCCAGTCAATAGATGTCCAACCCACTTGTGCTTGTCTCTTTCTCTCTTTCTCTGCTTTCTCTGTGTTCGCAGTTCTAAACAGACCAACCTGTGTGTCAGGAAAACAGTATCCTTACACACAATCAGAGGGAGAGAACAAGCTCTAAATGCTCAAACTACGCAAAACGGTACAGAGAGTGATTTTTGTCTATGGGGAGAAGAGAGAGCTCTGTCCGGCCGTCTCTCAATGCTCCCCTAACTCTCCACTCTCTTGGTCAGTCATTCAGCAGAAAAACGGATCGATAAAGAGTTGAAGCTCTTCGTGCCAAGTGACTCCTCCTAAATGGGTACTTAAACTTTTTTTTTTCTTTTGGAGGGGGGGGGCTAAGATGAAGGAAGCCAGACTGGCTTAGTGTTTAAAGTGAGAAAATGAAAGCTGTGCCTCCTAATGTCCTGTCTAAGTGGATGTCTCTGTGTCTGATGAAGCGTGAAGTGCTCTGTAACCCTAACAAAATGACTATCATGGTGTTCCTGTGGTTTTAAATGGCCTTCTCCTCAGTGCCACTATCTCTACCTCCATCCTGCTCAGTATGAAGGCAGAAATGGAGGCCATCCATAAATACAGTAATTGCATGAAGGGCGGTTGTTTATCATAGCCGCAGCTATCACACTGTGTAATGATCCAAAAGGTCGAACTGTTAACAGCGCTTTAACTCAATATTTCACTGAGGCCATACTGAGTACTGTATAGGACTGCAAAATGTTCAGTGACATGCAGGTAGATAGATGCCCTGTTTGACATTTTGTGATAAAGCAGAAAACAAAAATGCTCAAACATATCCTGTCTCTGCCGACAAAGATATTGTACAACAAAATGTTGTTTTGCAACACTGAATCACAGTGCATGTATTTTGGACTCTGATGAACTCACTGAGTGCCAGCTGTTTTATAAAATAGAAAGTGCCTTGTGCCAGCGCTTTTGCCGTCATCTTTCATGATGCACAGAATATTTTGTACTGTGACTCTGAAAACACAGACTAGCTCAAATGGAAGAAGAGATTCTCTAACTCAAACTCAAAGAGTTAACAGGGAGGTCATGTGTAAAATTAGTCTTCACCCACTCTTTCTACATGAGCAACAAAACATTATCTTATGGTTGCAAAGCAAATTCATGTCTTTAACATCTGTGAACTTATGTTCGAAAATGGCCTCAGCAGGCAGCACCCACTCTCCTGCATTCAACGCATGTCTGGCCGTGGTTGAAAATTAAAAAAAAAATCTGCAGACATTCATAAGTTATTGTGCTGAAAAATGAGTCGTTGTCATAGCTTTCCTGCAGACTACAGCAGGGTTTTCCTCCAGGATTTCTCTCCGTTTTGCTGCATTCAATTTGTCGTCTCTGTTCTGAAGGAATACGGGGCCTGCTGCAGAGAAGCATTCCCCCAGCATGATGCTGCTACCACCACTCTTTACAGCGGGGTAGTTTATTTCTGTTAGTGAGTACTGGTCATCAATGCTGTAAAACAATTACAGGGGAAAGAGGAGGGGAAGAATACTTCTGTCTGCACTTTACGTTCTCTGAAGACAGACATGATCTGTGGTATGACAAAATAATGTACTTTTATTTGTATGTATTGTCAATGGGTTGACCTGATGAAAGATTATTAGTCTAATGTGAGTATTTAAGATGTTATAATAGAGAAAGAGTTTGATATTTTCTCAAGTCACAATCAAATTCCTGTAAAATGTCAGTGTTTCATAGACTCGTTGCCTTTTTTTGTTGTGTGAGCAAGCTAAAGTAAACTAAATGATCTCCCCAGCCCTGCATATTTTAAACATTTCCTAAACCTCATCGATTAAGCGTCTGCTTTGATCCAGCCCTCTGTTTTTATAGTAATCTAATTACAGCCTTATGAAGCTTGAATGCAAATGCCAGGGTTTGGTTAGAAATGTTAAGACATGCAAAATCAATGCCTTAATTCAACATTTGCATTTCTAATGTTGACATTTTCCAAACTTGATCCCTCTGGAGTCATTGTGCCATTCCCCCTGTAGCCCCAAACAAAATATGAATGAAAGGGGGTAAACATGACTCGAGCTTTGATTAGTGCTCAAGTTGGGTCCTTCCTTTGTGGGAATAATTCTGTCCCATCTGAGTCCTAATGATTTACTCTGTTTTAGTTTACTCCACCATTCAAAAGTATTTTGATAGTTTTAGTGCAATCTTTTTGTTTCCTCATTTCACCTTGTAAGTCACTTTTTTTAAAAAAATGTTTGATGGCGTGCAGCAAAGAGGTGCCTGGACAAATGCACCTTTTGCAATGAGACATTGTTGAGAATGTTTCTAGTAGATGCTGTTCACCGCTACTGAAGGGATTCAAGTGGGAGGAATGGATTTTTGTTGCAGCAAAAGTCGTCAGCAGCTGGTTTCCCCTCGAAGCTCTGGAATAATGACATGGGACGATCTCAGCGGTGCTGTTGCTCAGTACAGTATGTATATATCCTCTGATCTTTCCGGCTGTGCTGTTGCATGATCGACAATTCTGTTACTGCAGAACCACAGCAACTATCTGTTCTCGCCATTAAACCCGTTGATCGGAATGAATCTCCGGGTCTTCAAACAAGAGGTTGGAACAGAAACCCACTCAAGCACTCGCTGCTAAGCTGCTTTCTTTAACTTGCTCAGGTGTCAAAATAATTTCTTTATATTCATCACACAAACTTCATAACCATGTAGGCCGTGTGGGATGTTACACTGAGAATCAACATCAATTTCTTGCGATCAGTGGCAGTCATTACTTAAAATGTTGTAATTGCATAAGGGACTACGCTACTGGTTCAGTTGCAGAGTATTTCTCTCAATGCTTCAAAAATGTCAGACAGTGAATGTCAAACAGGTTCCAGCAGTATTTAGCACATGGTCTGGTTGGTCTAGATCCAGCACCTCACATAATTACTACTTTGTGTTGCCCTGCAGCACTATAGTATTTGCACTGAAGAAAAGAAGTATTTCATTGTACAGTTAGTTGTCAGCTTATACATCCTAATGTCCCTTTGGGAACTCTGAGCTCTTGAACCATCTTTTTAAGTCCCTGCTTAGTGCTCTAACAGAGATGTGCTGAAATGAGCTGTCTTTTAATGAATTTGTATTGTCTGTTTTTCTCTTCTCTTTAATTTCTTGACCCCTCCCTTTTTTGTCTGTGATGGTACTTTGGCCTCTCCAATTTGACTGTTCACTCCTTTTCACTTCTCTGTAACCTTTCCCTCCTCTTTCCTCTTTATCCACTACTCTTTTTCTCTCTCTTTTCCCCTTCCCTCACTATATCTTTGCCTTTCCCCTCATCATTCACTCTCTGGCACCATACTCTTCCTATCATTATTTCACTCCTCGACTTTCTGCTGCTGCACCGTTCACCCCTATTTTCCTCCACTGCTTCCTCCTCCATCTTCCATTATCAGATATCCGCCTGCGTGTCCGGGCCGAATACCTGGAGCATGATTCAGCACTCCGTGAGGGCGTCTCATCGGATAAATTGCAGCCTCTGGAGCGGCAGTTTGAATTGTTCACCAAAGCCAACTCACTGCTTCGTGCCAGAGACCTGGGTTCCATCGTCTGCGACATCAAGTTCACAGAGGCGGACAACCTCGAGGCCTTCTGGGGTGACTACCTGAGCGGAGCTCTGCTGGATTCCCTGAAAGGAGTCTTCATCACCGACGCCCTGAGGATGGCAGCCGGCACCGAGGGCATCCGCCTGCTGATCAGTGTGGACCAGGATGACTATGAGGAGGGCCTAAAGCTGCTAAGAGCCAGGCGAATGTTTTCCTCTAGTAATGGTGGGCGCACAGAGACTCACTGGGCTGGGTAGGCTGTCAGGAATTGTTGGGTGTATTAAATTTACTAAAGATTGGAGGAGTGGGAAATTTGCCAGCATTTGCAAGCTCTCCCTTTCTAAGTGCTATCCATGCCATAACCACTAGGTGGCAGCTCTCACCATTGTTGTGTTCATAACCAGCCTTATATTCTCAGAGTGGTCAGTTTTTTGTTGAAAAGTCACATTTTATATGTGGAAAAAAGTTGAAAATAATAATGGATCAATGTGCTCTCCTTTGGGATTTATGTGCAGGTGCTACTTTGTAGATCAACAGGATGAAACAGGATGTATCAAGATTGTTCCTCTTAGTGTGAGCAGAGCAAGCAAGCCCAGGCCAGAGGACGTGGTAAGCCCCTCATAATATTGTCAATCTTAATATGTAAGGTTAAGACAACTGATGTGCCACAAAGAAAATACCACACATGACTATACAGTGTTGATAGTCAAGCTTTAGACGACACAAAGTCTACAATTAGTACTGTCATAAACCTTTTTGTCAGACATTGTCAAATATCTTGAAACGCTTTAAGTGGAGTGGGTTGTACTTTAACTTTAAACAGTCATTTGGTTTATATTGACGTGTTGGACTTGAAGAATAATATATTAATATATATATACTTAGATATTAACTGGCACTTTTTTCTTTATTAAAACTAATTTAAAGGACAGAGGTACATGCTAAAAAAAGTTTGGTCTTTAAAAACACAAAAAGTGGACATGTCTCGGCACAGATTGGCATATATGTCCAAATTTGGAGGGCCGAGCCCACGCATACACACCTAGATAACAAACACTGGGATTGTCAGCCCTGTGTGCCACGATAAGCTGACTTGTGATTGCCGTGGTCAGTGGATACGGCAGTTGCCAGTAGATGACAGCAGTGATTATGGCTAGACCTCAGCAGACCATGGAAGATTCATCATCTCAAGCTTGTCAACAGCAACCCGGATAACATTACAATGGTGGCTTGTGTCCAGGCTTCCAGCTAGGCCTCAGCAAGTGCTTCTCTCAGCAAGTAAAGCACAGGACAGTCCGTCGGTCAATAGAAGTGATGTTGGGGAGATCAAAATCAAAAGTGCACATCCCAGCTCCACTCAACCCTGCTATGTAGGCCCAGCAGAGTGGCTCACGGACAGCTGTCTACTCACCCTGCTGGAACTAATGCCTGGGCTCCACTCGTAGCAGACGATCAATAAGACCCCTCCTCTAAGTCCCGTACAGTCACAACTTAAGCAGACAGACTCGCTACTGTCTGAGGTGCAGGGCTCTGCAGGGACAGGAACAATGGACATATTTCCATGTGTACTGAGACCGAAAGGGATACTAAATTTGGTGGAAGTATTATTCTATTATTTGTAAAAAAAAAAAAAAAATTCAGGAGAACATTTTTGTTACAGAAAAATTTATTTTGGTATGCCATTTCTTTTTGTGGAAATCTTAATATATGAGATATTATTTCTGGGGAATAATAAATGTTTGATGGCCTCAAGCTGGTTTTGAACACTGACCTTTATTTTGTCAATAATTAATTGTTAATTGCTGCAAGCTTAATTTTTGCTGCCAATGTCAGGCTCAAGAAACAGGTGTGTTACTCAAAACAACATTTTGCATGCACATGTTTTCCTTCCTGTAAGAAATAAACATATCTTTTATAAACCGAGCACTACTAATGAGATGATGATGACAATGGCAGTACCTAATATTGTAAGATCAAGACAAAAATTAAGATGAAACATTTTTACATTTAGCGTAACTTCCTAAGTTTAATCTATTTCTATCACATATTGTTTTAATGCTTATTTTGTAATTTTTTTCCTCAGTTGTCTGCATTGTCATTTTTTTTCCTGGTCCTTTATTCCTTGTGCCTGTATTAGAGGGAGTGTGCCCTCTTCTCACCCCCAGACAGACTGAAAGAGGTCC